>MU179926.1:9590169-10078300 GCA_016808195.1 Cytospora chrysosperma | reverse complement strand
CTAACCCTAACCCTAACCCTAACCCTAACCCTAACCCTAACCCTAACCCTAACCCTAACCCTAACCCTAACCCTAACCCTAACCTAACCCTAACCCTAACCCTAACCCTAACCCTAACCCTAACCCTAACCCTAACCCTAACCTATCTTCCTATACGTGAACACCGTTGCGGGGGCCTCCCTTCTCCTTCTATCTATATACAGTTACCGGGGCTTATATATTTTAAATACTTCTTTTTTTAATATATAAAAACAGTTAATAAAACTCTTCTTTAAATATTAATATTTTTAATATAATATAACGGGTAATATAATTCTTCTTTATATATTAGTATTTTTAATATAATAAAACGGGTAGTATACTTCTTCTTTTCTTATATAAAATATTTATTCTTTATAAAATAGATTAAAGTAAGTAAATAATAAACTTTTTCTTTTAATTCTTTTTATTTTTTAATTTTAAAGTTAAATTAATATTATTCTTTATTTTTCTTTTTATTAATATTATATTAATTACTTTAATTATCTTTTTTAAGTTAGGTTAGGGTTAGGTTAAGCTTAGGTTAGGGTAAAAAATTCCTCTCTCTTTACTTTTAATATTTCTTTATTTCTCTTTATTTTACTTTTTTATTTATAATAAAATATATATCTTTTAAAAAGTATTAATATTCTTTTTATTATAATATTATTTCTTATTTAAATAAATAAAGTTATTATATTAAAGTTATAATTAATAGTATTTCTTTTTACTTTTAATATATAATATAACTTTTACTTTATTTTCTATATTATAATATTTTTCTCTTTTAATTCCTTTTATTATATAAATACTTTACTTTATAATAATAATTCTCTTTATAATATTAAGTTTTAAATATTTTAATTAATATAATTATTATATTATTATAGCTTTATATACTTCTTTATATCTTTTACTTTTATATTCTAAATATTATAATAAAGTTTAATATTATAAGTAAAAAGTAAAAAAACTATAGCTATTAATAACTTTTATTATATATAGTAATTCGAACTTAAGACCTTTAAAGAATATTCGATTAATAGCTAATAAAATCTTATAAGAAATTATACTGCTATACTATATAATAATTATATAATAGCTATAGTTATTATTAAGAAACTTACTTTCTTTATAAAGAGAGTTTATTCTTATTTCTTTAATTATTTATTTCTTTATATTCTTTATTATCTATTTACTTACTTATTTACTTACTTACTTATTTTATTCTTTATTTTAAAACTTTTAAACTTATTAACTTACTTACTTATTTATTTACTTACTTATTTATTTACCTGCTTATTTACTTACTTTATACTTTATTTTTAAACTTTTAAACTTACTTATTTACTTATCTACTTACTTACTTACTTACTATATAGAAAGAGCTATATATATAAAGCTATTTAACTTACTTACTTATTTACTTACTTACTCTAGCTTTTATTTTTAAACTTTTAAACTTATATACTTACTTACTTACTTACTTACTTACCTACCTACTTACTTACTTACCTACTTACTTACCTACCTACTTACTTACCTACCTACTTACTTACTTACCTGCTTACTTACCTACCTACTTACTTACCTACCTGCTTACTTACCTACCTGCTTACTTACTTACTTACTTACTTACTTACCTTAGACTTTATTTCTAAACTTTCGAACTTTCGAACTTATTTACCTACTTACTTACTTACCTACCTGCTTACTTACCTACCTACCTACTTACCTACCTGCTTACTTACCTACCTGCTTACTTACCTACTTACTTACTTACCCTAAACTTTATTTCTAAACTTTCAAACTTTCGAACTTACTTACTTACTTACTTACTTACCTACCTACTTACTTACTTACCTGCTTACTTACCTACCTACTTACTTACTTACCTACTTACTTACCCTAGACTTTATTTCTAAACTTTCGAACTTTCGAACTTACTTACCTACTTACTTACTTACCTACTTACTTACTCACTTACCTACTTACTTACTTACCTACTTACTTACCTACTTACTTACTTACCTACCTACTTACTTACTTACCTGCTTACTTACTTACCTACTTACTTACTTTCGAACTTACTTACTTACTTACTTACTTACCTACCTACTTACTTACTTACCTGCTTACTTACCTACCTACTTACTTACTTACCCTAAACTTTATTTCTAAACTTTCGAACTTTCGAACTTACTTACTTACTTACTTACTTACCTACCTATTTACTTACTTACCTGCTTACTTACCTACCTACTTACTTACTTACCTACTTACTTACCCTAGATTTTATTTCTAAACTTTCGAACTTTCGAACTTACTTACTTACTTACTTACTTACCTACCTACTTACTTACTTACCTGCTTACTTACCTACCTACTTACTTACTTACCCTAGACTTTATTTCTAAACTTTCGAACTTTCGAACTTACTTACTTACTTACTTACTTACCTACCTACTTACTTACTTACCTGCTTACTTACCTACCTACTTACTTACTTACCCTAAACTTTATTTCTAAACTTTCGAACTTTCGAACTTATTTACCTACCTACCTACTTACCTACCTACTTACTTACTTACCCTAGACTTTATTTCTAAACTTTCGAACTTTCGAACTTATTTACCTACCTACTTACTTACCTACCTGCTTACTTACCTACCTACCTACTTACCTACCTGCTTACTTACCTACCTACTTACTTACCTACCTACTTACTTACTTACTTACTTACTTACCTGCTTACTTACTTACTCTAGCTTTTATTTCGAAACTTTCGAACTTTCGAACTTACTTACTTACTTATTTAATTCTTATAAATAAAAAGAGATATATATAAAACTATTTATTTTAATTATATATTTATCTTTTATTTCCTTTACTTATATATCTTTCTATTTCTTTCTTATATATAATATATTAAGTATCTATTAGAATAGAATATAAATAAAAAAATAAAATCCTTATCTACTTCTATTTAATTCTACTTACTTCTATTTACTTCTATCTACTTCTATTTAATTCTATTTAATTCTATTTACTTCGATTTACTAGTATATTTATTCGATTTACTACTACGTTTAAAGGGGAGATAATTATGCTTACTTATTACGAAAAATTACATTTAAACTATATTTGAACTCGAAACCTCTAGATTTAATTAAATTAAACCTACCTACTTACTAACTACGCTATTCACTACCTAAACTACCTGATAATTAATCTGGGGAGCTGGCTAGCCCTTATAAACTTACTTCGAGGGCTGGAATAGTACGCTGCAGTAGAGAAGGAGGGGGGACGGGGGGAGATAAGGAATAGCGTAGATAATAGAGGTTCGCTAAGGCGTAAGTAAAGGTATTAAAATTTAATAAATATAGGTTAATTTACGCTATCGCGGGCTATATTTTAAAATAAATAAATCGAATAAGGAGGGGGGGAAAGAAAAGAAGGAAAGATTCGGTATTTACTATTAGTAGTGCTAGGGCGGGCTGTATAACGGATAATTAGATATAAATAGGTCCGTTAGAAAGCTAAAATTCAGGGCTTTGATACGGTATACCCAACGTATTAGTATCTCGTTTTACAGGCGGCGTATAGGCACTATTAGGTACGGGCTTCTAAAATATTAGTTTTCTCGCGCAGTATTCACAGTAAAAATAAAATAAAAATAGTATAAAACCAGTAAAATTCGGCTTTACCTAAAAACTAACTAAAACTCCCATTTACTATCCTCTACCGTGCCCTTCGATAGTAAATCGTTATATACCTTTTCGAATCGAGGGTATAAATAAGGGCAGACAGAGATAATAAGTAGCGATAGCTCGCTCCCTTCGAAATCACTCCTTTTCACCCTACTGCAGAGGCCTCGAATTAGGCTCTCCGGGTCTTCCCTAAACGCCTGTAAATCCCCTATACGCCTAAAACGCGCTAAAACCTCCGTATGAAATTTCCTACCCCATAACTCCTCGCTAAAAAATAGCACATGTACTGTAAAATCGATAAAATCAAGCCCTAATTCGCATTTCTCGCCTGGAATTAAGGCCCACCCCCTGTTTCCTTCGCTTCCCAGCGGCTACACAGGGCAAAAGGCAGGTAACAGAAATAGCAGCCGGCATAGAGGCCGCCAGCGCGCTGCGTTATAATATACCGCACTAGCCTACTAGAGAATTTACGGGCTTTTTCCTCGTAGGGCGTTAGGTTAGGCTTTTTACAGTCTTTTAGAAGGTGCTTCGCGCTATCCGAGCCTAAACAGCACGGGCACCCTACTAATTTATTAAATTTAGGTAGTATTACAGACCTAAAAAAATAAAGAAGTACTGCAAATTCGATTTTAGAAACGTCGAGCCTTTCTGTAGCCTTATTCGCCCTACCCGTAATTTCCTTAGTAAACCTAGGGGGTATAAAACTAGGCCCCGCCTGCGAGGTACTCGAACCTAGGCTATTAGGCCTCCCTACCCTCCGAGGGGGTAAATTTAAATCGTTAGTTAAATCGCCTTCGATTTCGTCCTCGATTTCGTCCTCGATTTCGCGTTCGATTTCGTCCTCGATTTCGTCCTCGCTTTCGCCCTTACTTTCGCCCTCGCTTTCCGTAGCAATTAAAGGCGATTTAACCCTATTTATATTTACCCCTCCCTATAGCCTAGGCTGCTCGTTCCCTCGATAGCCTTAGGGCCTAGAAAACTAGGGTTAGGTCCTTCGGAATATTTATTAGGGCTGCTAGGCCCGAGGGCCTCTAATAAATCATCTGAATTTAACCCTTCGGAGTAATTCTCGTTATCCGAGGGAATTAAAATAGCAGATTCCTTCTCCTTCCCTTTCCCTTTAATTCCCTCCTTTTCCCTATTTTCTAGGCCCCTAAAACGGGCTACGCTGCCTCTATTCTCGCCTAATCCCTCTGTATTTTCCTCGCGGCTGCTATTAATGCCCTGAATAAATTCGGCATTCCGGTAAATATCCTTAGGATAATTTAGCGAGCAGATATCGCACGGAATTTCGCCTATCTCGCAGCTCGTACGGTCTTCCCGGCCGTCTAATACCGAATCTAAAATAATACGGCGGCAGATACCCTTTAGAATATAATCTTTAAGGGTATACGGGCCTAAATTATTAATAGAATCGTTATTATTCGTAGGGAGAAATTCGCTAGTATCGATTATAATAGATTCGCAGGCCCCCCTTCCCTCGCCCCTCGCCCTACCCCCTGAATAAATTCGTCTATAGAGAAACGGCCGCCTATATGCACTATAAGGCGTATATTCGGGATATTTAAACCCCTTCCTATAGCCGTAGTGCCTGCTATTACGCGGCCGCCCTTATAAACGCCTTCTATAGGGGTATTCGACGCGAAATCGATAAGCCGCTTAGCCTTATCAATACCCTCTAGCGTATCGATATCGCTATAGTATGTAAGGCAGCCTAATTTAGCGCCTACCTCGCGGGTAATTAGCTTCGAAGAGCAAAAAATAATAACCCGCGCGTTAGGCCCTAAATTATCTAGCGTATCCGAAACTACTAGATCTAAAGTAGCTAATAAAATTACTAATTTAGTATTTTTATTTCGTTGCTTCTTACTATAATAGAGGTTCTTTATACTATAGCGAATATTCGGCTTGCTAGTAGGCATCCTAAAGATTAACGGCCTATCAGATTCTTCTATATAGGCTTTTTCGAAAAATAAGCGCTCTTTAAAGGGCGGAAGGGTAGCAGTTAAATAAATCGACTGTACGCCGTATATATTTAATTCTCCGAGCCGCCCTAATTTAGGCCTAAATCGATCGTTACCCTCTAGAATTAAATCGCACTCGTCGAAGATAAACCGATCTAGCCTTTTCGAATAGGCTAGATCGTTTAGTAGGGTCTTAAAGGGTATAGTAAACGCTATTTCGGGCGTAGCGAATATAACCCTCTCTGCTAGGAAGGGCCTCGAATTATTCCAGATCGTACTAGGAACCCCTACCGATTTACAGCGTTCGTTAAGGTCCTCGATTAACGCTATTAAAGGCGCTATTACTATCGAGACGCCCCCGGAAGACGAATAGGCAGGTAGGAGAAATAGTAGGCTTTTCCCTACGCCGGTGCCGAAAATAGCAATAATAGGGCTCTTATAAGCTATAATAGCCTGTAGCGCTTCCCTCTGTAACCCCCGGAAATTAATAGGGCTAATAGACCCTATATAAATTCGCTGTAATTCCCGATCGAGGTTAATAGCCCCTAGGGATTTAATTCGCGCCTCCCGAATTCTGTTATTTTCGAGCCCTATTTCGCTCTCTGCCTTCCGTTTCCCGAGGACGTCTAGGGCGGCGATAGGGTCTAAAAAGCCTAATAACGCGTGCCACGCTAGAGAATAGCGCCTAAAAGCCTCTCTTTTTAGGGGATCGATAAAAGGGCCGTCCCTAATTAAACGTCCGTAAACGTTACGGGCTGTTTTAGAAGAGTGCCCAGCCATCTCGTCCTCTATTAGGTCGCTAAAATCTGAATCGCCGCCGCTATTATTATCGCTATTAGAGCTATCGCCGCCTGCCGCCCTAGCCGTAAATTCCCCTATTTTATTCGCTTTAATTTTCGCACGGCCTAGGGCGATAGCGATATGCCTCCAGCTGCTAAGCCCTATATTCTGCCCACAGCCCTCTGTAAATAGGTTATTTAGGGCTTTAGTTAATCGAGGACTGCTAAAGAACGCTGCTAATCGGTGCCGGGACGTAGAAAATAAGGCCTCCGTATCTTCTATAGCCCCTAAAGGCGCTAGATCGTCTGGATTCGGCCCTATTTTCGAGCTAGCGAATCGAGCCCCCGGGATAGCGCTATTAGAATTATCGATTTCGCCCTTTTCAGGCGCGATAGGCCAGATTCGATCGCTAAAAGAAGTAACACCGTCTAAATTCGCCTGTAAATCCTCGAAAAAGGGTAGCACTAAAAGGATATAATAGGAAAGAAGTTCGCCTACTTCGCGAGGCAGATAACGGTAAATTATTTTTAATTTACTAGAGGTAGTATAGCCCTTGTGATAGCCTGTAACTAACTGAATTAGGCCCCTATCGAGGAAAAACCCTCTAGAACCCTCGTTATCGCCGTTCCTAAACCGAATCGATAGCGCCTCTATCCCCCTAGCTGGCTGCCCGGAGGTAATATGCACTAAAGTAGCTAATTTCTCGAGAAATTGCCCTATTAAACGGCTATATCTTTTAGCCTCTTTAAAGGAAGGCTCTTTAAATTTAGTTACTTTATAGCGAGGAAACCAGGCCTTTCGCGCCTGTTTATTTAAATGAATTCGCTTTAATAGCCACTGCCTAGTATTAAATAAAGCGCTTTCCTCTATATCGCTAATAAACGAATAGCCTATAGATTGCTCTACAGGGTTATCGGTAAGGCTTTCCCAGTCGATTTCGGGTAGAAAGCCCCTATAATAATCGATTAAATTCGCGTTTAGGCTGTTCCTACGCTCTAGGATATATAAAAGGTCCTTAAATAGTACTTCTCGGGCCTGGAAAATACCTTTTCGAACTGTATCCCGTAGAGTACTAATCGAAAGGCGAATTTCCCTATATATTAAAGTCTCGCCGTCCCAGCTAACCCCGCCTGCTTTAATATTATTATTTATTAAAGTAAGCCCGTACGATCGTAAAGAAGCTAGATAAGGTATAGGCTTATATTTAATACTAGGCAGTATTAATTCCTCTATTGTTTCGCGAATAGAATCGAATAAATTAGGGGCTTCTGCGCGGGCTAAAGCTTCTGTAAAACCCGGCTTTTTAATATTCTCTTTAATTCTAAACTCTATATTTCGAATACTATATTCTAGGATAAATAATCGAGATAAAGTAGTAATTGCAGAGATATAAGGGGTAATTATATCGACTTTTTCGTACGTATTATCCTCTCGGATATGTAAAACAGCTAAAAAGCTAATTAAAACGCTCTGAAATTCGCCTTTATTAAGCTCTTTCCCGAAGATATTTAGAATTAAGCCTAATACTTTAAAATCGAGTATATAATACTCCTTTTTAGGTATAGGGCCCTGTAAGAATTCTAAATCGTAATCGAGAGGGATTCGAGAAATTACTTTTTTTAGGCTCCTTCGTAAACCGTTTAGCTACTGTAATTCACCTTCCGAGAGGGTATACGGCGGCCTTTTACCCTCGGGAAGGTTTATAGTTCGAAAAATAAACGTAATTAAACGTTTAAAGACGATACTATAGCGATTCCACGTCGCCGGCTTATGCAAAGCACTAAAAGGCGTTTTAAGGGCGCTATTTAAATCCTTTCGATTTAATTCTAATAACTCTACCCTCGAGATCTCGTCCGAATTTATTCGCCTTTTACCCTCTGTAATTATCCGATCTATCGAGGAATAAACCTCTAGAAGGCCTCGCCCTTCTAATTCATTTTCCTCCGGGATCGATTCGTTTAAAATAGGGGCCGGAAATAGTATAGTAAGGGCGCGAATTTCCTCTTTAGTAGCCTCTATACGAGATAAGTGCCCTAAAGCCCCGAATTTTCGTAGCTACGGGTTAGGAGCCTCTTTCTCGTTTAGGGCCCTAAATTTAGTAGCGTTATCCTGCTTAATTTTAGAGGATTTAGCGCTAAATCCTTTAAAATCGTCGCTATTAAAGCCGCTCGAATCGCTATCGCTTTCGCTACTTTCTTCCGTAGTATTTTCAGGCCCTTCTAACTCTATTTCCGACCCTATTTCAGTAGTAGATTGGGCGCCTACTATAGGGCTAGTAGTAGTAATTATAGGCGATATACGCCCGTAATTAACCTCGAAATAAGAGCTTCCGTTCCCGTTTGAAAAGAAACGCTGTAAACTAGCTCCGGCCCTATAAAACTGCGCTAAAGAGTTTCCTTTTCTAGGATTTCCACGCCGTTTTAAGGGCTTATGCTCTGTTTGTATATGCTTTCGAATCGTACCCTCTGTAACTGCTGTATATTTACAGCTAGGCTCGAAATTACAGGCGTAACCGTCCTTAACTACTACTAAACCCTCTATAGCAGGCGTCTCTTTAGAAGGGTACCTGCTAAACCCTTCTAATTCTTCTTCGGATTTTATAAGGCTAGGGAAGCCTATAGCCTACTCTTTAATCCGTTTAATTTCGGAATTCGAAATCCCGTGCTTTTCCCCTCGTAGGTGGTCCCGTAAGCGGCTAAAAATAAGCCCTATTTCGCATTTAGAGCATATTAATAGGCTAGAGCCTAGTAAATACCCTATAAAAGGGTTATTTGAATTTTTTTCGACTGTAAAGCTACCTTCTATAGCGCTTAAAGGCCTAGTAGGCTGTACTAATTCTACAGGCACCGTAGTTTCAGTAGGGCTATTAGACCTTATAGGGCTTATAGAAGGGCTAGACGAGGGAACCGCTTGGCGGTTTAAAGGCCTAGGCATTTTTTACTATATATAAAATATCGAAATAGTAAAGAATAAGCCTATAAGCCTTATAAAGGCTTCTGTAAATTTTGAAATTTAACGCCTTTCGGGGGCGACGATAGTGGACGATAGTTCTGTAAATATTGAAATTTAACGCCTTTCGGGGGCGACGATAGTGGACGATAGTTCTGTAATAGTAACTATAAATCTAGCAAGAACTGCTATAGTGCGGTAAGAGGGCCTAAAAATCGATTCGACTTTAATTCGATTTTTTTTTTGCTCCCTCTTATAGTCCCTCCGACCCTAGATTACCCTACAGCACGCTGTAGTGGGCTCGAGTGTACGTTTAAAGGTGCCGACTAATTCGTTTTGTATGTAAATTCTAAAAAATCGACTCACGGCCACTAAATTCATCTCCCGGCGCGCACGCAGTGGGCGAGTTATTCACGTTAAAGTGAAAAAGTCTAGGGTAAGTTGGAACTTAAGGCTCTATTAAATCGAATTTAAATATATAAAATAAACTAAAATAAGGACCGTAATCAGCGTATTCAAGAGCCTATAATAGATACCGGGCCTAATTTTTCCCTCGTATATACAGGTACTTACTTATACTAAAGAAAGTAAAAACTTAGCTAGATATATAAGCCTGTAAATCTAGAAAACGTATATAAACCTATAGATTAAACTCTATAGCTGTATTCAGCGGCTTCGATAGTATATATAGCCTATACGGCTAAGCGTGCATCGACTGTTTAACTATACTATTAACTTACTAAAAGTATCGAGTATAGAGATATTTTCCTATAGTTATTATAAATCGAAATTAATTAAATAAAATAAACTAAAATACGGCCTATAATAAGCGTATCTTATAGTATAGAATATATATATACCGAACTCTATATCGACTAGTTAAGTATCTTATAAACTTACTAAAAGTATCGAGTATAGGGATATCTGTATAAGCGTATAACTTTTAAAAATATATATAAAGTTATATAATAAACTTTATAGCTATATTAAGCGGCTTCGAAAGTATATATACCTAAGCCGGCTAGGCGTGCATCGATTATTTAAGGGTACTATAAAGCTACTAAATATATCGAGTTTATAAGTATCTTCCTAGGAATATAATAATTCGAAATAAAATATATAAAATAAACTAAAATATAGGCTTTATTACGCGTAGTAACTAGTATATATATATAAGGTCACAAAGTTAGTAGCTACTGTTTTTTACTAGAAAGATTAGCTAATCGATTAAAGAATAAACTTACTATTAACCCCTATAGTAAATTAACCTATAGGGCTAAAAATATAAGAAATATACCGTTCGAATCGGCTAGATTTATACTATAAAAATACTAAAAAGATTATTACTGGTTTCGCCTTCGGTAACTAGCAGGCCCCTTAACGAAGAACTCGATAAAGAACTAACTATAGGATATAAAGAACCCCGAGCCTACAGCCCAATTCCCTGCACTTAAGCGGATATTACTCTGTAGGCGGGGCATTATGGCGGACCAGACAACCCTTTTCCCGAGGGGGCGCTCAATTACACAACAGCCTACTATAAATAATAGGGCTTAGGCCGTGGTCAGCTTACAGAATAATATACAATTAAGTCAGCGTCGCTACCAACTACACTATATACTATGAAATCTGAAAAAAGCAGCGTAAACGGGGCTTATAAGAGCGATTCGAGGGGCGGGTAATAGTGGGTATAGTAAACCTTAAAACTTCGAACTTAATTTAAAAATTAACGGTTGGAGATATTAAGGCCGGATAAGCTAAATCGCAATCCTTAGAATTAGGCGATTCTAACGGTATTTTTATCTCATTTTTAGCCCTAGTATTAGGGGTAGTGCAGCTACTATTAGTTTTGCTGCTAAAAGTGGGACTCCGGAGGGGAGGGTTAGGGTTCGTAGGGGTTCGAGTCTCGAAAAATAAATATTTTTTATTTTTTTATCTAGTTCGGAAATAGTATATATACTATATACTAAGTTATCTAAGCGATAAATAAGCTATACGCCGCTTAAACTACCCTATTATATCGATTTCTCGGTTATTTTATAGTAAGTCCCTACTTAATAGTAGTATTTCCTATCGCTCGGGCTAGTATATAGACTAGTAATATATACTATAATATAGCCCGAAATTTAAGCTATATTATAGTATATAAAACGTATATTAAAAGTTAGTCCTAGACTTAAATAAATTCGAAGTAAAGTAGATAGTGCGAAATATTTTCGAATTTATTCTACTTCGAATAAGCTTTACCCCTTATTATAGTTAGTATAATAAATACTTTTTAAGGTAGTAATATAGAGCATATTTCAGGCTATTTTAAAGTATTTTTATCGCCCTAGTAACTCTAGTAGTAAAGGGTTAGAGAACCTAATAAACCCCTCTCCCTATTAGATTCTATTACTCCCTATATCCCCCCCTACCTACCCCCCCTTTCTAAGATCTCTAACTCTTCTTATAAGGGGTCGTCGGCCGCCTAGATTATATAGAAGTAATAATCGTAGTAATATAAGTAGTATAGTCGGAAGTTTCGTAGTAATAAAAGTAATTCTAAGGTCCCTAGTTCAAATCGCCTTTTCTAGTGATTTTCTCGTAAAAAAAAAAATTATAAAAAATCGTAGGAAATATAAAATAAATTCGTAAATATAAATATTATATTTAAGTCTATATAGAGTAGAATTAAAGAAGTAAAACTTCTTTTTTTAATTCTTTTTCTATTTTACTTCCTTCTTTTACTATTTACTACTCTTAGGATTAAGAAACTAACTTTATTATATATTTATTTCTTTAATTCTTTATTTATTTACTAACTTATTTATTTTATTACTTACTTACCTGCTTACCTACTTACTTGTTTACTTACTTACTTACTTACTTACTTACCTACTTACCTACTTACTTACTTGCTTACTTACCTACTTACTTACTTCTTTACCTACTTACTTACTTACCTACTTACTTACCTACCTACTTACTTACTTAACTACTTACTTACTTCTTTACCTACTTATTATATAGAAAGAGCTATATATATAGGGCTATTTAACTTACTTACTTACTTACTTACCTACTTACTTACCTACCTACTTACTATATAGAAAGGGCTATACGTGTAGGGCTATTTAACTTACTTACTTACTTACTTACCTACTTACTTACCTACTTACTTACTTACTTACTTACTTACCTACTTACTTACTATATAGAAAGGGCTATATATATAGGGCTATTTAACTTACCTACCTACTTATATACTTACTTACTTACCTACTTACTTACTATATAGAAAGGGCTACACGTGTAGGGCTATTTAACTTACCTACCTACTTACCTACTTACCTACTTACCTACTTACTTACCTACCTACTTACTTACTTACTATATAGAAAGGGCTACACGTGTAGGGCGATTTAACTTACCTACTTACTTACTTACCTACTTACTTACTATATAGAAAGGGCTATACGTGTAGGGCTATTTTACTTACTTACTTACTTACTTACCTACTTACTTACTATATAGAAAGGGCTATACGTGTAGGGCGATTTAACTTACTTACTTCCCTATTTACTTACTTACTTACTTACTTTAAGAGTAACTAATAAGGTAGTTTATAGAACGAGTATAATAGCTAGCGATATATACCTTATATTATTCGATAGCTCTTAATTAGGGCTACCTAGATAAATAAGTTACTATAGTATAGGATAAATAGTCGCCTTATAATAACCCTTACTACTCTCTTTATTATAATATATTATATAAGAGTACTAGTATATATCCTATTCGAGTATACTATTAAGGCGTATACTTATTAATTCGAAGAGGGGGGGCCCGGGAGGCTAGGGTTAGCGAGGGTTACGGGGCGGAGGGGGGGGATCCGGGGGCTTTACTTAGGGTCCCGCTTTTCTACCCCCCCGTACCCCGGAAAAATTAATAAAAATATGCGTTCGATAGCCCTAATCGCGAGGATTACGATTCTGTACGTTTCGTCTTATTTGGATACGAACTCGCGCGTGCATCGCGGTCCGAAGGGGCGGGCGCCGGACGGGCGAATCAGGGGGCGGCGTTCGGCCCCACCGGCAGGGGGGAATTGGAACGGGAGCCCGTTCCATTTGGCAATAGGTGTTAGGGCTAAATATATTAAGCTATCTAACTTACTTACTTACTTACTTACTTACTTACTTACTTACTTACTTACTTACTTACTTACTTACTATATAGAAAGGGCTATACGTATAAGGCGATTTAACTTACTTACTTACTTACTTACCTACTTACTTACTATATAGAAAGGGCTACACGTGTAGGGCGATTTAACTTACTTACTTACTTACCTACCTACTTACTTACTTACTTACTTACTTACTATATAGAAAGGGCTACACGTGTAGGGCGATTTAACTTACTTACTTACTTACCTACCTACTTACTTACTTACTTACTTACTTACTATATAGAAAGGGCTACACGTGTAGGGCGATTTAACTTACCTACTTACTTACTTACCTACTTACTTACTATATAGAAAGGGCTACACGTGTAGGGCGATTTAACTTACCTACTTACTTACCTACTTACTTACTTACTATATAGAAAGGGCTATACGTGTAGGGCGATTTAACTTACCTACTTACTTACTTACCTACTTACTTACTTACTTACTTACTTACTATATAGAAAGGGCTACACGTGTAGGGCGATTTAACTTACCTACTTACTTACCTACCTACTTACTTATTTACCTACTTACTTACTATATAGAAAGGGCTACACGTATACAGCTATTTAACCTACTTACTTACTTACTTACCTACCTACTTACTATATAGAAAGGGCTATACGTATAGGGCGATTTAACTTACTTACTTCCCTATTTACTTACTTACTTACTTACTTTAAGAGTAACTAATAAGGTAGTTTATAGAACGAGTATAATAGCTAGGGATATATACTTTATACTATTCGATAGCTCTTAATTAGGGCTATCTAGATAGATAGGTTACTATAGTATAGGATAAATAGTCGCTTTATAATAACCTTACTACTCTCTTTATTATAATATACTATATAAGAGTACTAGTATATATCTTATTCGAGTAGACTATTAAGGCGTATATTTATTAATTTGAAGAGGGGGGGCCCGGGAGGCTAGGGTTAGCAAGGGTTATAGGGAAGAGGAGGGGGGGTTTAGGGGGCTTTACTTAGGGTCCTGCTTTTCTACCCCCCGTAGCCCGGAAAAAATAATAAAAATAGGCGATCGATAGCCCTGATCGCGAGGATTACGATTCTGTACGTTTCGTCTTATTTAGGTAAGAACTCGCGCGTGTATCGCGGTCCGAAGGGGCGGGCGCCGGGCGGGCGAATTAGGCCGCGCCGTTCGGCCCTACCGGCAGGGGGTTGGTGGAATGGGCTCCCGTTCTACTAGGTAATAGGTGTTAGGTATGTACACGCTGGGTAAACTCCTCCGAGAGAGGGTCCCTTAGCTTAATATAACCTTATAATATAACCTACTCGGACGTATAGATATCCCGAATAATCTCTAACTTATTACCCACTTACTGGAAATAGAGATTAAACTTAGATTACGCTATAAATAGCGATATATAACCCTTAAGGTCGATGAGGCTATTATATAGCGATATGCTGGTATTGAGAAGGAGGCGAGGGGTACGCTATAGGGCTATAAATATATAGTACTTAGAGTCTAGATTCCGGACCTAATAGCCCTTATCGAACGATACCTATCCGAATATAAAGTAATCGCTAGTCTTTATCTTTATTATATCGAAAAAGGAGCTTAATAGCTTCTACCGCTATACGCCGCTCTAGGGGAGGCTATCCGGGTTTTTATCTGCTTACTCTAGGATCTCGTAGCTAGTATTGATACGTTAAGCCCGGAAGAATAGCTTAAGTATATTAGTACCGGCGATAACCTCCTCGATATAAGACCGCTTATCGTTACCCTCGCCCTCGTTTAAGGTATAATCCTCCCCGGAGGCAGCCGAGGGACCGCTGTAGCCGGATTCTATTTTCTTATAGGCGAATAGGGACTTCTATAGCTACTTAATAACCGTATCCCTCGACTTAGTCGTATTAATATAATGTAACCGAGCAGGTATAGATAGGCCGGGCTGCTCGTCGCCGGATAAGTTATTATCCGAACTAGCACCTTTAACTTTATCCTCCCTATCCGATTTACTAAACTCGAAATCCGAACTAGACTTAGGATTAAAGTCGTCGTCGGCCTATCTGTCTTCCTAGGGTATTCCCTTCGATAATAATGCTCTACCTAAGATGCCGGTCTTAGCCGGGGAGAGATTAATATTTAAGAAGCCTATACGGGATATAACTCCTATCTTTACCTAATCCTTCTTCGAGGTATAACCCTTAACGCGGCGAGAGAGATTACCCTCGTCTACTACGTTATTATTCTATAAGGTAAAAGAGATGCTACTCTCGAGGAAGCGCTTTTAAACGATACCGTACGAAATAATAAGCGTAGTATTAGCGACCTATACTATATATGTTAGTAAGAGCACGCTACTAGTGCCCCTCTTAGGCTAGCTAGCCTAATTCTGGATAAGGCTAGCTAGCCTAATTAGATATATTCAGACTTAGGGTATACCTCTAGATTAAAGCGATCCTTATATAGTTCCGCTAGGGTATTAAGCTAATCCTAGCGCTTAGTAATAGCCTTTACTCCTAATAGGGGCGACCGGCTAGTAGTATTAAGGATATAATACTTGCGAATATTCTTATAGACTTTAAGGAAATCCTCGGCTATCTAAAACTCGAGTCTACTATTTATAATGTAAAGGTAGGGGCCGTACGGAGTATTAGTATAATCTACTGCGGGATCCTTAGTATATATATAGAATAATATTTCGGTAATAATAATCTTGCCTAAACCTATATCGTTACCCAGGATTATATACCGAGGTAGACTATCGAGGAAGTTGTAAAGGATAAGAGTATCTATAGCGTCTAGGTTAGTAAGCAGAATAAAGAAAGAGAGGAGGGAGGGGGGCCCTATTAGTTAAGATAGGCTAAACGAGCGAGTATTAATTAAGCTAGATTATATGGGATACGACTTACCGGCGAGCTAGTAAAATTTAAACCGAAAGGTAATTCGAAGGAGGTCGAGGTTAAGTTATATACCGCCCCTACTAGGTTCCTATCCACCCTCGTCGGAAGTCTTACTAGACTCGTCCTTAATATTAGTAGCAGGGGCCTTACCCTTGCCCTTACCCTTAGCCTTAGCCTTAGCCTTAGCTTTAGCCTTAGCCTTGCCCTAGGCAGCGCTTACCTTTGCAGTCCGGGCGTTAGATATAAGGTCGGACTCCTTAAATATTATAGCTATATTTTCCCTATTGAATATTAAGGTTTTTCTATCTTCGCCCTATATACCTATAAGATCTAGTGCCTTCTCGAAGTCTATATTAACCGGGGGCTTCCCTGCTATAAGGGTACTTAGGGCGAAGCTATCCTTAAGGAGATGCTAAGCTTTTATAGTAGCCTCGGCGAGTAGGAGGTCGCTATCCTCTCGCTATAGGGCCTCGGTAATCTTAAGGTAGGCCGCCTCGCTCTGCTGCTTAAACTCGGTACTCTGCTTCTAGGTATAGTTTTTAATATAAGGGTTAGGTTTAAACTTATCCGATTACGTATTCCTAGTAGGGCTGTGGATCCGCTTTATAGTAGTAGAGATAATGCCCTAGGTTTCGGCTAGGGTATCCTTATCGATATAGGGCCTATTAGCCGCCTTATCGGTACCTGTATTCCGGATATAGAACTTAACCCGGGCGAGGTTATCGGTAACCTCCTCTTCGACTAGTTCTTCGTCGGGCTCGAAATACCGGCTATTACGCTTAGAGAATAACTAACTAAGCTGCGATAGCTAATAGATACCCCTATTAGCTAAGCTATAGTAGGAGAGGTCGGTAAAGTACTTAAGATAGATACGCTCCGTCTTTTGCTTCTCTAACTAGAGGCGCTTCTCCTTATTTATAGCCGACTCTGTCTCGCCTAGTAGGGCTTAGAGTAACTTCTAGACCTAGGAGGACCGCTTTAACGAGTAATATTTTTAAGGCCTCTCCCTAGTAAAGCGTATATAATTTATTAGGATAAATATACGATTCTAATCCTTAGCAGAGTAGCTTAGGTAGCTAATACCCTTGTCGGGAACCGGGATATCGTCGTCGACGGGATCGTACTATAGCTTAAACCGGGCGGGGCTATCTATATCGGAGTGAAAAAAGGAGGATATATCTTTAACCTAGTCCGCCTCCGTATTTCTCTCCGCTTATATAGAGGTAGCGGTATTCTTATCCTAGTCTTTACCCTTAGTTATATAGCAGAGTAGCCTATAGATATAGGTAAGGCTAGTAGCCGGGATGCTAACGCCCGGAATTACCTTACCGTCGTCTTTAAGAGTAGGACTAGTGAGAAATTTATTCTGGAGAATAGGTAGGATATAACGGTCCCGCTTAATATTATCGAGTTAGCGTAAGAGGTAGGGATCCCTCGAGAACTCGTTGATTGCTCGTGTAATAGATCTAGGGGTAAACTTAGTAGACGGTCTAATAAAATATTAAAAAAAGCTGCTAAGTAGTTCTAGGCCTATTAATAGATATTAGCTGCCGTTATTAAAAATATTAGTCTACCTAGTAGGAGATGTATAATATATACTAAGCGAAGGCTAAAGAAAGTAAGAAAATAAAATAAAATATAAGTACGTATCTATATTAGTCTAGTTAGCGTAAGAATAGCTACGAGTGTAGACGGCCGGGAGGGGGTTAGGGGGAATAGAAAATAAGCTAAATACGAGCGCGTGCCCCTATCGGTCTAGCTAGCTTAAGAAAAGAGGTAAAGAGTAACCTTAAGGTATTATATGAAGTAGGTATAATAGTTTCCTAGCCGAAACGGATAAAATATATTAGCCCTAGTAGACTATATAGACTAAGAAAAGAGGTAAAAAGTAACCTTAAGGTATTATATAAAGTAGATATAATAGTTTTCGAGGCGAAACGGATAAAAAATATTAGCCCTAGTAGATTATATAAATTAAAAGGGGATAAGTAAAGTAGTGTAAACTTAGCCTAGTTAGGCTAAAGGGGTATCTAGAGGGCTCCTATAACTAAGAGGGGATAATAGCTAAGACTTACCTTCGGTAAAGATAAATATCGTTAGATAAGCAGTATTATAGAAACCGAGGTATAGAATAACGAATTAAGCCGAGAGGTTAGTAGTAGTCTAGCTATTTATAACCCGGGCTCCTTTAATATATAGCTCTGACGTCTTCTACTTAGCGTAGGCGGCGGTATATTTATCCTAAGGGTCTATATTCTTCTTGCCTTTCTTCTTACCTTTAACTTCGCTAGTATACGGTAGAGGACTATACTTATACTCGACCTATAAGGGACGGGGAAGGACGCTATTTCTATTATACTAAACGCTGTAAGAGGCTGGGAAGGCTTTACCTAATTACTTATCGGTTATGTTATCCGTATTAGGGCTAAAAGTATAAGCGCTATAGTAAGTAGAGGACTTAACTAGAGTAGAGCTAGTATTATAGGATAAGCCCGGTTTAGGGTCCTCCTTGTTAACGGAAAGCTCGTCGGTAGGCTTATTCGCCTTAGCCTAGGGTTTACGCCTCGATCCGGCGGTAATAGCCTTAGCCTTAGCCTTAGCCTTAGCTTTACCGCCGGAGCTAGGGCTAGGGGTCGGAGTGCTAGCGTTAGCTATTAGTGCGATTATCCGGCTTAGGTAAGCTTATATAACCTTAAGGTAGTGGATAGTTTAAAGGAAGAGAAGGAAATTAGAATTATAATTAGGAGTATAAGGTGAAATATATATACTGTGCTTCGTTAACGCTGAGGCCGCTTTCTAAATAGAGTTAGTATAGATCTAGTAGAACTAGTAGGTATTAGCGTCGATCTAATAGGCCGGCTAGCCCTATAGAGTAGGGCGGCTTAGGCTAAGGAGCTAGCGCAAACTTTAAAACGTTACGCTAGGCCGGAAGAATAATTATCCCGGGCTAGCTACTAGATACTGCTGCTACTAGCTAGTCTAGCTAGTAAGGTATATACCTACGCTAGGCAGCTAACTTCCTATAAACTCTATATCTCGTAATTCTAACTCTAAACTTTCTTTCTCTTAATTATATACTTACTTCCCTTCCTTAAACTAGCTAGAATTAGAGGGCTACCGGGACTTACCTCCCCGGCTAGGGTACGAACTTTTTAAAAAAAAGGATATAACTAAATTATACTATCTAGGCTAAGGGGTATAGCTTAAAGCACGTTCGAAAAATAAGTAACTCTATAACCCCTATACGAGGGAAAAGTAACCGCCTTATACTAGGTAGAGTAAAAGGGCTACTAGTACCTATCCGATATACTAGGGTATAACCTTATACAGAAACCCTATAACCGAGTTACACTAGCTAGGCTAATTAGGATAGGTTTAAGCAGCTTTAATATAGTAAGCGATATCGGAACCCTAATACGAACGAAAGATAGCCGGAGATTAGTTAAACTAGGCTAAGACGGATATACGCTTTACTTATCGTATATTAAGTAGTAGTAGCGATATTATAGCGATTTAAAACTCAATCCTGCGACTAGTTATCCACCTCGGTCTCCTATTCTGTAAGAGGTGCTTCGATATATAGTCTCTAAATTATAAAACGATTTCTAACTACTTAACTAATTATTAACCGGATCTAGTAGAGTATGATTTATAAGAGGCGCTAATATTAGCGGAGTTAGTAATAGGACCCTTTTAACTATTTAATAGCTAGAGCGGCTAGGCGTCGATCTAGGATAAGCTCCTTACGATTATAGTAGAGCTAGTAGACTTCCTACTAACGAGGGACGTCTTAAAGTGTAAGGAGTATTATAAGTATAAAACTACGGAAAAATAGGTCCTTAAGTATAGCCGCTAAAAATATAATAAGTCGATATTACCGATGCAGGCTGTAGGGTAGCAGCTTAAGATAGGAAATAGCTGCCGTTATATCGTTGTAGTACGGGAGGTCTGTACCGAGAGCTTATAGATAAGCTTCGAGGCTATATATTCGATAGTAGAAGCCGACGTAAAATTAATAACTATCGCTATAGACCCGACTAGAATAGATACTAATCCCTTTATTAAGGATATAGGTTTCGCTAAATACCTCGAAGGCTACGCACTCCCGGATATAGCCGCGTATCTAAAGGGTAGAGAGATTTCTTAATAGGTTAACGCTATTATAACGAAGCTTAAAGTCCTAACCGGGGAGATTAAGGCCGCGATAGCGGAGGAGGGCGATGTAGTATTAATACAGCTAAGGAAGCAGCGCAGCAGGGCGGATATATCGAAGCTAGATCTATTTAACTATAATATACTAGATAAGATACTCTACTACTCGTATATATCGATTATCTCTAGGATTATTAGATATATATAGGCTATATATATATAGGAGGGCGAACCGGGCCCGCCTTATTTATTAACCGACCGTTAAAGGATAGCCTTAACTAAAGCGATAGGCTATAACTAGGACGCCGAGGATAATAATTAGCGAGGTATACTCTATAAGTTATTTAGGTCTATACTAGGGTAAGACCTCCGTAGCTCCGGATTCGATAATATCGTGATTTCTATAATAACGGCGCTTATAGTAGATATATACGGCCGAGGCTAGAAAATATCGCGAGCTTTTAGCAGCTACCTTTCCGTATTTATTAAAGTCGCCTTAATAATAGTTTATAGTATAGTAGTCCGGGAAGCAGAAGAGAATATTTTTAAGACGATAGGTAAGTTTAACCTATACCTTATAAGCACTACTATAACTAGCCCTATTAAGTAAGCTTATTTAATAGGGCTACTTTATACAAGCCCGCTATATTATTACCCCGTCCTAACCTTATTATTAAATACGAGTTATTCTCCTATTAAGTAAGCTTATCTAATAGGGCTACTTTATATAAGCCCGCTATATTATTACCCCGTCCTAACCTTATTATTAAACACGAGTTATCCTCCTATTAAGCAAGCTTATCTAATAGGGCTACTTTATATAAGCCTGCTGCCTTGTTATATCGTCTAAACCTCATTTTTATATACGAGTTACCTATTAGGCTAGTTTAACTACTAGGGCTATAATATACTAATTCTTAATTATTATTTTAGATCGTTTAGGTATCCTTAAGATAACGATAGAAGAGTATATCTACTATAGCGGCAAATCTATAACGGGCAACTAGCTACCTATAATAAGGTTATTTATAATAGAAGATAAGGCTAACTCTTTTCGGATATATAAGAGCCCCGAGCTAAATATCGACTAGATTAAGGATAATAAGATAATATACTCTGTATTCGGTATTATAGCGACTTGTCGGCAGATTAGCAATATAATAGAGGATAATCTTTTATAGTTAGAGTTAGATATAAAAGAGCTGCTCCTAGGACTCGCTGTAGACTCGAGCGAGGTTAATAATATAATCCCGCCTAGTCTTACCGGGGTTTATAATAATAGGTGTAATATTACCGTTAGCTATAGCTTTAATACGGAGTATTAGAACCGGTCCTAGTATACGGGTATGCGCCGGTTTCTCGATAGGACGATTAACGGTAATAGCACGCTTAGGGATAAATAGTAGCGTGGTAGGTTAGTAGATCTCGAAGAGTAGAAGCGGTATAAGAATATCGCTAACGCCGCTAGGAAGAAGCTAGGCCTAGCTATACTATAGGGCTCGGGGCAGCCGGTATAGGGTATAGAACTCGTCTCGCTACGCTAGAAGAATACTACTGCCGGGGGTATACGGAATATCTATATCTATAATAGGGCTATTATAACTAAGACGGTTTATAATAAGTCTAGCTAGCGTAATGCGGCTAAGCAGATATATATATAGTACCGTATAACGGCGAGGTATTCGAGGCTTATCGTAATCTAGATCTGCGTTATTATACCGTTCCTCGAGTTTATAGAGAGGATTAGCCCGGGCGGAGAGGAAGACGACTGTAAGAAGAAGGCGGTTAGTAATAGCTACCTCCTATCTATAATATATATCGGCGCCGAGAAGCTTATTACGACTAGTATAATCACCGCGTATATCGAGATATATTCGGTAAAGGAATTTAGTAGGAAGCTAAACCTATAGAAGGTTAGATATATACTTATCGTATTTACGTAGCGGTTCGTCGATAGGAGTACGATAGCCGATAAACTAATTAATACCGGTAGCGGGTATAGTAATTAGGAGGACGACGATACCGAGTTTACGGAAATGCTCGATAGCTAATCGGGATATTCCGTATTTGCTAGTCGTATGTACTACGCTATCGAGTTCGATTAAGGAATAAAGTTTAATAAGGCTATATTCCTTAGCACTACTATATACTTTCTTTTTAATATTATAGGTACGAAGCGGCAGTCCGGTAATAAGGACGCTAATACTATTAATATTAACCGGTAGATATAAGAGGCGCGCTAGAGGGAGATAGCTATTAAGCTTCTAAACCTAGCCGATATTCGAAACGCGATAAGCTCCTTTAGAGCCGATAAGCTAAGGGACTACTAAAAGATAGTACTCGAGTATATAGCGAACCCCGAGGTGTAAGATATTATCTATATAGCCCCTACTAGATCGGGCAAATTAATATCGTTTATATTACCCGCTATACTTAGCTCCGGGGGCAAGTTTATCTTAGTAGAACCGATTAAGGCGCTGCTTAGCGATATAATACGAAGGCTATAGTAGCTTTAGGTATCTTGCTATATATGGCGGCCGTCTATAGTAGAATGTAGGGACGAGCTACGTATAGCTAAGGTTATCGTAATTACTCCGGAATTATATAATACGCAGGACTTTAAGGACTTTATTATAAGTCTTAACGCTAAGTACGAGGTAGATTTAGCAATACTAAATAAAGCCTATAAAGTTATTAACGAGACTATTAAAGGGGGCGGGCCCTTTAGGGGGGCGGTATCTAAGATCGGCTAGAACTTTAAGTCTATATTAGTAAAGAGACTCTTCTTAATAAGCATACTGCCGCCTTATATATAGCTATAGTTTATATCTGCTCTCGCCTTTATAGATATAACTAGGATTATAAGGAAGCGAGTATAAATACCCGGGTATAGCTATTCCTTTATTAACGATCCGGGCGGGCAGAACTTTAATATAATCGCTAGTAAGTAATTATAACGGCTTCGTAGAGGGGATAAGGTAATATTATTCTTTATAACTAAGAACGATTACGGGCAGGTAGGGCGCTACTTTAACCTGCCTGTCTATTACCGAGACGTATTAGATAAGGCGTCGACGTTAAGCTAGTAGAGAAAAGAAGGCGGGGGATTATACGTAACTTCGGCTATAATCATAGGTATCGATATAATAGATATAACCCTAGTTATATTTAATAGGGTATATATTATATTAGATCTGATCTAGGGTTTCGGCCGGGCTAAGGGTATTGCTTCCGTAATACTAGTTACGGATATTAATAGCGTAAGAGGAGAGTATCTTATAGGGTTTACTTAAGCGAGCTATAAGCGATAGTTTATAGATGTATTCCTGAACGGAGGTAATAGTATCCGATGCTCTATAAGCGATAACCTATATGATATATACTATAGAGAGGCCTTAATAGAGCAAAGTAGTTAAGCCGATGCGACCTCGGGTACGGGTATATAGTAGTATAGACCTATAATAGCCCCCTTAGTCTAGGTAGACTAAGGGCAGCCCTTCGCTTAGCTAGACTAACGAGGCTAATTCGCTATACCTTTAGCGGGGGTCTACTCCTTATACAGTCGATAACCGTCTATAACCGTATTACTAAATCTATAAGGCTACCCTTATATACCTATACCCCCGAGGACGGGCTTATTTACTAGTAGAGCTAGATTACTAAGTATAGTTAGCAGTAAGTACTAACCCTAAATATTACCTACCCCGCTAATTATTAATACTCCGGTCCGGTATAAGCTAAGTATAACGCTACTACTTCTAATAATCGGCAGTAATAAAAGGGAGGTAAACCGTTAAATCGCGGACTATATTTAATAAGTTAAAGGCTAGTTATAGATAATACGAATATAATAGGCTACTAACTCGTCTATAAACCTATATATATATTATTTACTAGCTATAAATATATTACTAGAAGATATAACGTATACCGTAAGGGTATACTTAAACGGTAGATAGCGTATATTCTTAATTAGGGAATCTATTATTAATCAGTTGCGTATACTAGGTAGACGGTTATTTATACTATACGGGTAGTACCTACTGCCTTAATACCTTTACCCCGGTAGATAGCGCGATAATAATAACGGAGGGTTCTGATTAGACCCGACCGGGGCTTATATAACTAGATTTGTATAGAAAGATATAATAGCTTATATTATTATAGTCTACTAAAATAAAATAATTAAAGTGATAAATAGGTTAAGGGACGGTAGTTATAGAGATAAGTATAGGGATAAGGTCGAGAGGGGATTTAGCTTCGGGGAAATAGGCTATTAAACTGCCGGAGCTTAGCTATAATAAAAGTATAAGCTGCTAAATAGGAAAGAGGGTAATATTTCTTTCGTAGTTATATGCTGTATAATAGTCGAGGCTAGGATAGTCTGAGGTTAGTAGTAATAATATGCTATACGATAATTAAAGTTACGATTCTGAGGTTTTTGCTTATAATCTATATATTTATACGATTAGCTCTTAACGAAAAGTACTTACTCTTAGCAACCTTAGGTTTATTAGTTTAAAACGACTAGGTTTTCTATTAAATAGAGAAACTAAACTTATAAATAAAGTTAGACTAATATACCCTTACTATAGAATATAAAGTTATCCTTAGAGGTATTATTAGAGTATCCTCGTTACGCTAGTTAGACTATAGGGGATATGTGCCCTGCTTAGCATTAGTATCCTTAGAATGTCCTCCTTATGCTAGTTAGACTATAAGGGATACGTGCCTTGCTTAGCATTAGTATCCGTAGAGTGTCCTCCTTACTCCAGTTGGACTAAGGATGACTCTAGCTAGAGTAAGAAGGATATATCCCCTCCTTAGTATTGCCTGGGTATCCTTAGAGTGTCCTCCTTACTCCAGCTGGACTAAGGAGGATATATCCCCTGCTTCGCATTACCTAGGTGAAGGTTAAGAATGTCCTCTTTACTCCAGTTAGACTAAGGATGACTCCAGCTGGAGTAAGGAGGATATATACCTAGTTTTCTTAAGAACTAACTAATCCCTAGTAAAGACTAATAGATATAGAAAACAAGGTACTTCTAAGTAACTGATTAACTAAGAGTTATTGATCAGTCTTACTAAGTAGTGACTTTTAGAGGTTAAGGGAGGTAGCGATATTTAGCTATTACCCCTATTAAATATAGCTAATAATACTACCCGCTTAATACTACTACTAGATATCCTCTTATAGGGAGAGGAGTAGGATAATAACGATAATTATACTCTTAGGGGAAGCGAATATTAATAATAAGAATAAGAGGCTTTTACCCTTACTCGTAATAATAACCTAAAGGACGGGCGTCTCGCTATAGATAATAATATAAACGATAGCCTCTTACCTACCCCGGAATGCTATATCGGGCCCTAGGAGTATATAGAGCTAGCTAATAAAATCGAGCTATTAAAGCTAAGCGAAATATTAGAAGCGCGCTTCTTTTTATAACCTATCGAATATCTCGACCCGCTATTTCTTACTTAGGACTAAGCTAACTATATCCTCCTCGCTAAGCCCGAGGAACCGGTACTATTACTAGCTAATAAATTAGAACTACTCTTATTATAAAGTAGTACTAAAGGGCGATTATTATAGCCCCCTTATATAAGCGAGCCCGGCCGTATATATACTATACCCGGCTTATAAGTCCTAGATATTATCCCCGGCCTTATTATCGTTTTTATTATCGTTATTATCCTTATCGCTATTACTACTATTATCTTCTATTACCGGGTAGCTAAAGCTTTTATTTAAGAACCGGTTTATAATAGCGATCGTAATCTACTACTATAATTAGATAATTAACCGGGTATCGAGTAGCTACTTACTATCCCGCCCGAGTACTTATTAAGCCCGATTAATTATTTAAACTTAAGTAGCGAAGTTAATACTAGCTAGTTTAGCTACTTTATCCGATTATAAGAATACGCTTTACCCGTAAGCCGGCTAAATACTAGCTTAAATAGCCTATTAGAATAATAAGATTAGCTAGAAATATTAAATAAATAGCTTACCGACTTCCTATAATAGATAATAGTAAATTATTTTTACCCGCCCGCTTTACTAGAACCTCTTATAATAGTATATAATAAAGCAGATAGCTTAATAATAAAGGAAGATATTATATAAGCCGTATTAAGTATTCTAGTACCGGAGGCTAAAGATCTTACTATTATACGCTAATTACTTACCGGTAAAGTAAAGTAGGATTTAAAGCCTCTCTTATAATACCCGGAACGAGATAGTATATATATATATAATACTATCCTAGTAAAAGTTCGCCCGATTATTAAGCTAGAACTAGGCTATAATAATATTAAGGGAGCCGGCGATCCGCTATAAGAGCTAGTATTAGTTATATATAAGCTATATATTCCTATTATCTATAAAGAACGAGTATTTAACTTACTCCTTGCTATAATTATCTTTAACCCGGGATTACTCGATTATTAATAGCTCCGCCCGCGTAATCGTATATATTAGCCGCCCTAATATTACCTGCGCTTTATCGATTAGGGTATATAATATATCGGATAGCTAGCCTATCGAGAATTAAACGCGCTAGTAAATAATATAATCCCTAGCCTAATCGATATTACTAGGCGTAGCTATATTAAACCGGATCTTTATACTATATATATATATATCGAAGAGCTAGTTTATTATAATCGGCTCGGCCTCGGCCTAATCGGATATCTATATTATAAACCGCTAAACGCTCTTCTATACTCGCGCGAATATAATCTCCGCTCGATTATATACCTTATCCTTAACCTTAGCTTTATCCTTATCCCTATCCCTATCCCTATCTATTAGGTTATATACTAGCCTCGCTACCTCTACTTCGCGCTTAATATATACTTTATAAACTACTAATATCTGCGCGATCTTAATTATAATAAAGTAAACCGGGGTATAATAGATAATATTAGCTTATCCGCTATTAGCCCGGATACCGAGGATAACTAGCCCGCTTAAGATAGGGTTCTTATATTTATCTTACTTTAATAAGTATTAGAAAAAGCTTAATAGCGCTATTAACGCCCGCCGATCTAGCTCGTCCTTATTAATAGCGCCCTCTATAGCTACCTACTATACTTTATTAACGAAGTTATAATAGAGCTCGTCCTACTTATTTATAAAGTTATATAATAGGTATTATATAGCGGGTAGCTATTACGATTATACTTAATAATAGAGGAGCTTATAGAATATAGCTTTATACTTTACTTATAAAAGGGCCTTTATCTAGCTATCGAATAGCTTCGCTAGCTTTATATAGCCCTTTTTATAGTTAACCTTAAATAAGGTAACGCGCCCGGTCTACTAAGCGTTATAGGATACTTATATCCGGTTAAGAATATAATCTATACTTACTTATAATATTATAAATATAGCTTTACCCTTACCGATCGGGTCGATTAGCTAGCAGAGCCTATCCAGCTCTAACCCTTAGAAGTACTATACTTAACCGGTCTAGTTTACTTAGCTATTAAGCTCGCTATTAGTAATAGTAATCCCGATACCTCTTTAAGCCCGGCTATACCTTAGCGCTACTTATTACTATTACTACTATTACTACTTTTCGTATAAGCGGAATAGCTATTAAGGGCAGGCCCTAGGATTATTACCCTTACCCTTACCCTCTTTACCCTCCTTACCCTCCTTACTCTCCTCCCCTTTATCCTCCCCCGTTATAATAGCTATTACCGGGCTTACTATAATAATAAATTACCCGCTTACCCGGTATAACTAGAAGAAGCGCTAATAGTATACCCCGCTAGCTTATAGTAGGTTATATACCTTCCTTACCTTAACTATAATATCGCTACCCTTCCGCTACTCGTTTACTTACCTATATATAGCGTAGTAATATTACTAGATCTATTAGAGCTATTATACGATATACTTATAAGATTAATATTATAGCTTATTAATCTTAAGCGCTTTTAAGTATAAGATAAGGGTAATAAGCGATATAAAGAACGGGAATACTATTAAGTCTTCTTACTACTAGATTATACTTATAACCTATACTACCCGCGCTACTACTTACCTTTACTTATTAGCGCTCGTTATATAATATAAAGCGTATAGATAAGTTAATACCTCTTAAGTAGTATACCTAATATAATATTCCGTATATATTAGAATATAGTAATCGGCTAGATAAGTAAATAGCTTTATACTTATTAAATACCTAGTCCTATAATATAATATAATACGGTATAGTCCTAATATCGTATATAAGTAAGTATTACCCCTTCTAAATCGGGAAGAGGGGGAAGTATCTAATATTATATTATATATTATAAGTAAATCCCGTCCCGTCCTATTATATCCTATCCTATCCTATCCTACCCTACCCTCCCTATCCCTCCCTCCTTTCCTTAAATAAAACCTAAAACTATAGGAATTAGGGGGCCCGTTTATTATTATATATCCTAACTATCTAAAAGCAGTTTAAGCGCTAGTAAAGGGGGGGGAGGGCTAGAACAGGTAGCTAAATCGAGCTAGGGTTAGGGGTATTATATATATATAGCTACCGTATTATTAATTATTATTATAAGTTCGGTCCGGTTCTAACGTATAGAGAGCTCTAACGGTAGGCTTCCTTAGCCCCTATAAGCGCTATTAGGGATATTAATAGGACCGTTCGATAGCCCTTATTAAAGCGATTCTGATTCGGTATAATATAACCTATCCGGATAAGAACTCGGCTATATACTACTAGTCCTAATCTTAATAAAGTCTACTTAATAAAGTTTACCCCTTATCGCCCGGGTAGCCTATATACGCTATACGCCGGTTTTAATAAAGTCTACTATACTTCGTTATAGAATAGGGGTTAGGGTTATACGTATAACCTAGATATACTAATATAATAGCTAAAGTAGCTCTTAATCCGGGTTATATATATAACCTAGATATATTAATATAATAGCTAAAGTAGCTCCTAATCCGGGTTATATATATAACCTAGATATATTAATATAATAGCTAAAGTAGCTCCTAATCCGGGTTATATGTATAACCTAGATATACTAATATAGTAGCTAAAGTAGCTCCTAATCCGGGTTATACGTATAACCTAGATATATTAATATAATAGCTAAAGTAGCTTCTAATCCGGGTTATATATATAACCTAAATATACTAATATAGTAGCTAAAGTAGCTCCTAATCCGGGTTATATATATAACCTAGATAGATCTATATTAAAAATTTATATTAGAAATCCTAAAACTTAAACTAAACTTATAAGTAATAATAGTAGTATTCTTACTTTTAACTATAATAATAATATCTTTAATAAAGTTAAACTCTCTATTAATATTAATACTTTTTAATAGCTATAATAATATTATAAAATTTACTTAATTACTTCTAATAGCTAAGCTTATATATAAAGTCGCTATATTAATAAAGCTACTTAAGGCTAGAGCTAAGCTAAGTATAGCTATTACTCCGTTTATTATAATATTAAAGTATAAAGAGTTCTTATACTTATATATAATACTTATCTATACTTCCTTTAATATTACTATTAGCTTATCTATAGTATTATATATTATTACTATCTTTAGTATATATATATTAGTTATACTATTTATAATAATTAAGTATATAAAAGTAAATATAAAGGAACGCCCTTTAAGTAAGTTTATATACTTTATATTAACTTTAGCTATATAGCTTAATTATATTATATATATATAGGCTAAAAGGACTTTATAAATAATTACTAATAATATTTTCTTATAAATAATAAATAGGATATAGAAATTATATTATATAGAGTTAGTAATTTCTAATACTTTATAATCGAGTAGCGTTTTATATATATATAACTATCTATTACTAATTAACGTATTTATTAATAGATAGTTTATTATTTATACTCTAGCTTACTACTTTAGTAAATTAAAAGTATTATTTACTTATTAGCTATATATATAAAAAGTTTACTTTATAAACTTAATAAAGTATATTATATTATTACTAATACTAGCGAGTTAATAAGCGGGGTATTTAATAAATTATATATCCTAAAACTATATTAAAAATATATAATTAATTAGGTTATATCCTATACCCGAGTTAATATATATCTATAAGTTAAGTTTTTATAAGTAAAAGCGTATATTAATTTATAAATAAATATAACTACTTACTAAGTTATTAAGGACTGCTATAGCTAGTAACTCCTTTAATATATTTACTACTTTATATTATATAAGCAGATTAGTTTATATAAGGGATAAACTAGCTACTATATTTCTAGCTTAGCTAATAGTAGCCTTTACCCTCTTCTTAACCTCCTTATAAATATTAACTTTCTAATTTTATAAGTTATACTCTCTTATATACTTAAATAATTAAGCGCAGGTATTAAATATCTAGTTATAAAAGATATAAGTATAATTCGTTAAGTAATCGATCTATTATAAGTTATATACTTAGTTAAAGCTTAAAGATCGCTTATATAAAGAGGATTATAATAACTAAAGGCTATTAATCTAATAGATATTACCTTTAGGGCTCGCTAAATATAAGCGCGAGTATAAGTATAAAAAAATATTTACTTTTTTTATATTATATACCCTTTTCCGTTTAAAGCTAAGAGGCCGATTCTATAGCTTCTTCTTATTATTATCCTTCTTTTTACTGCTATTATAGTTTTAATCTCCGTTTTATTTATAACTTTAGTTATTATTCTAACTATAATTATAATTATAATTATAATTATAATCGCGATTATAATTATAATTATAATTATAGTTACTATAGTTATTATAGTTATTATAGTTTTAGCGATTATTATAGTTATAATTATAATTACCCTTATAACTTTAATAGTTTTAATTATTATTAGTATAGCTATAGCTATTATACTTATATAAGGGCAAGGGATTATAGCGCTTACCCTTATAGTATTTAAAGTATTAATAATCTATTATATTAATTAGAATATTCTTAGCTACTTTTATATCCTTTATATACTTATATTACAGTTGCGTACTACCTACACCGCTATACTATAGAAGGGCAAAAGATCTGCAGTATTAGACTCTATCTAATACGGTAGTAGTTCGCTTTATAGATGCGTAGGTATATTATAACCTATAGTGATAACTATACTCTCCTCCCTAGAGGTTCGTCCTCGAACCTCCTAGGGCACGTCTATAGGACGCTAGACCCCTAAACGTCGTTCTGTCCACCTAGCGAGTGTATACGTTAATTGCCCCTTATTTAATTAAAACAGAACGCTTTATTAGCAGGGTAAAAGTCCTAGTAAAAGCATTATAGTTAAACTTATAACCTCCGTATAGCAACTCTAGGCTACCGGGAGAGTCTGATACTATTATTATAGTTACGTACTACCTACACCGCTATACTATAGAAAGGCAAAAGATCTGCAGTATTAGACTCTGTCTAATATAGTAGTAGTTCGCCTTATAGGTGCGTGGGCATATTATAACCTACAGTAATAACTTATTAAGTAATATATACTTATATAAAGGAGCTAAATAAATTTAAATCCGCTTATTTATCTTATTTTAAATATTATTAAGTATACCCTTCTAATTAAGGTTCTTATAATTAAAAATATTTATAGCGTAAATATAATAAAAGTTCTTCTAGATAAACTTATATAAAGCAAACTTATCTCGAATAATATCTCGAAGATTAAAGCTTATTTTATAGAACTTATATATAATCTATATAAGTTCTATAGAGAAGTATAATATTAATAAGTTTAAGATTTTCGTATACTTTTTAATATATAGCTTATAGCGCTTAAAGGAAATAACCTTATTTATTTACTAATAGATAGCTACTCCCTATAAGAGGGTAGGGAATATATATATAATCTCCCCTTCGATATCCTAAATATTATTAAAATCTTTAAATAATTTAAAGCAGTTTACGAAAATCTATACGTTTATAAAAATAATATTCTTCCTAATAGTTACTATACTGATATTATTAGGGTTATTATATTCTAAGTCGAATATATTAACTTCCTTATACTTAAGTTTAATATTAAAGAAAGCTAATATATTTAATTTAATAGATATAAAGGTATTGCTTTAATAAAATAATAGCTATAGTAACTGAAGTAATCGAGGTAAACTTTAATTACTACTTTTACTATCCGAATTATTAGAATTATTAGAGTTACTTAGCTCGCTATTATTACCTTCTACTCTTTAATTCTAGAAGCGAATATAATAAAACTTAGCTAATTTTTCTATAATTTATTTAATAACAGCTTATATAAATAAGTTAGCTTTATAGCTATAATATTATTATTAAAAGTTAATTTAGTATTATATATTAATAGTTATACTTATAACCTTAGGGTTAATATCGAAATATTTTATTAATATATTTAATATACTAGTTTATAAATTTATAACTTTTACTATCTTTTTTTAAATTATAATTAGCTTATTTAAACGCTAATTAATTATAATCTAATAATATTCCGCTTTAGCTTAATATATATTCGCTACTACTAGGCTATAATATACTTACTCTATTAAGTTTTTAATATATTATATATATCCCTTAAATATATTATTATTAGAGAAGTATATTAACTCTTAAAGTAAAAGAGGAATTTCGTACTTTAAAGTCTAGGTTTAGTAGCTAGGATCTTAATCGCTTAATTCGGATAATTCGGATTTAGCTAATTCGATAACTAATAACTTAAAGTAAGCTCCGGTTTAGAAAAGGTTATTATTAGCGAAACTAAAGGATCTTAGGGTTTTAAAGGTACTTAATAATATTACTTTTAAATAGCAGTACCTTATATAGTAAGCTACTTAAGTAATATTTAAGGTTCTGCTATAACTAGTTATTAAAGTTATATATAATATATTTAGTATCCTTTAAGGGTAATACTACCCGTAGTAAGGCTATTCCTAATTTATTAGTTATCTTCTACTCTTAATATTATTAATTATAAGGAGAAGGAAGATAGTTATAACGGGGTAGGGTAGCGCTAATTTCTTAGGTAAGTATAAAGGGCTAGGGAAACTTATCGCGTTTATAATAACTAGGTTACTTAAGATTAAAGTAGTATTTATAGATAGCTACTATTAAAGCTTCTATCTATATAAGGGGGATACTTTCTTAAACGAATATATCTCGTTTCTATACTTCTTAGCCGGGCGTAAGTATAAATAATTATATTATCTTTAGTATTTTAATATTTTAGTATCGAGGCTACGCTCTTCTTAGGTAAGTATAAGCGTATAATAATTTCGTAATCGATTTAATTAATAAGTAACTCTATTCTTAAGGCTTTAGAGAAGTTAATTTAAATAGTAATTATTTCTAATTATCTTTATAGTATTTAGTTATAGCTACTACTTATAATAGCACTTTAGGTATAATACTATTATATTAGTAGTTCTCTCTATATTAGTAGTTCTATCTAAGAATCTAGGCTAGAGGGCTAGGCTAAATAAAGGTGTAGTCTAGAAGGGCCTACACCGCCTAGCAGAATTACCTGCCTTACTATAATTCTATTCTGCCCTACTAATGTGCATAGGCCCTAAGGCCGCTGCTATAATATCCTATTATTTCCCCTTAGTACTTAATATATATAATAATATATATCTTAAACTTTAACTCTATATAACAGTACCCTTACTTGCTAATAAATTCCTCTTTAGAATAGGATTAAAGCAATTAATTTACTATAAGTTTGCTTAAGTATATATCTATAAATAACCCTTATATAGTTGGGAACATATATAATAATATTACAACGGACTCGCTCTAAACTACTGCTTTAAATAGTCACTTCCTCGAATTTATACTGTAGTGTTTGTTACTGTATTATTATATGCTGTCTGCTCGAAATACTCCGTGCCTATACCTAGGCAATAGCAGCGATAAGACGACAATAACGCTCACGGATCCTATTTAGAGGAATTTATCACTATAGCTAAGCTGAGACTGATCTCCCTAGTCCACACCCAGATTCAATACTATTTGTGCCCAGGTGAAGATGCCGTCAAGTCAACGTTCTTAATTTCTTACTTTGATCCGAAGACCCAGACTTCCTTTCGCTGGTACCGGAATGATGTAGTCACTATTCGCATCGATGTCTCTCGCGCGCTCCGTATTATAAAGCTGAAGCGTCGGCCCCTCCTGGCCTTGATACACGTCGTATCGAAGGAACAGACTTGCCAGGATAATGGCCATTTCCCGACGCGCAAGTGTCATCCTAAATGTTTCACAGTCAGCGTTAAAGCCACGCCGAGATGGTCCCGTATGAGTACCTCCCAGGGACTTACCCAACGCAGTTTCGAGCTCCCCGAGAAAAGCCATGGAAGTATCTGTTGAGCTTGGGATTGGCAATCCATCGCTGGGGCCGGTATTCGTATGCATCATCTCCGAAAGCATCGGGATGCAGGTGAGTGTCAAGCGGCGACATGCTGGTGACCGTACCTGGAGGGATCATGTGCTCCTTGCCTCTGTGCGTGTCTTTGTATATAATAGGAACCTCGGGGGAGATTCGTACCTGGCGAGCCATCACTCCGGGATGCAAACGAACAGCCTCCTGTATGATAGCGCTGAGGTATGGCAGGTTGTCCACTTGCGCAATGGATGGAATCTGGCCTCGGACGAAGCCGGCCTCCGCAAGCTCTTTTTGAAGCTTCTTCGCCTCGGCTGGCTGAGCGAGGAGGTGATAGAGCGCGCAAGTGAGAGAGTATGCTATGGAGTCATTTCATGTCAGCCCAATCCTTTGCCCTACTACGCAGGCACTTTTCGACGATAGCGAGTGAGAAAGGGGGCACCTGGAGAGGGCGTTTCCTACCGGTTGTGCCCTCGCCAGCAAATACAGTCAACTGAGCCTCGCTCGCTAAACGCAGGTCGGTCTTCTCCTGGGGTGGCAGGCTACTGTTCAAAATTCCCTCAAAAATAGTACTCTTAACTCGCTCAGGGTTGGGGGATGCCCTGATGTCTCGCACCCTATCGATCCACCACTGTATTTTCTTGTTAGCCAGATAGTTCTGGGTAAGTGAATAGCACGATAAAATACGCACGTCTTGTCTATCCCGCAACTGCGCCAAGTTCGGGATGAAAATCTTGAGAAGCCATGACGGCGCGTTTTGAGCAAAATGAACCAATGCCGGTACAAGAGCGAAGAGATGCGTCATGTAGAAGAACACATCAGTCGAGTCGAAGAACGACTTGCCATAGTCCGGCTCGTTCATATACTCGAATGAGTCATCAAACGCGTAGACGGTGATCACGTCGCTGGCACATGCTTTGAAGATCTGGTGCATCTGCAGGACTTCGCCAGATTTTCCGGACGTCTCCATCCGCGAGAGCATTTTTTCCAGGTGCTCTTTTATAATAGGCTCGAGCCGACGGACACTCCCAACGGAGAAAAAAGAGTTGAGGGCATTTCGACGTCGACGGTGCAAGTCGTGGTCTGGAGTAGACACAATGGAGTATGGTGCTAATCATCAAGCGCCTATTGTTAGCAAGAAGTACTCGGGTATTGTTCAACTTCGTTGATGGGCGTGGGATTGCTCCTACTTCCAGTCCTATGAGCGAACCATAAAGGCTTATTGGTCTTTCTCCCGGGACCGGGATACACTGTATCTATAAACTCTGGGTCGTTGAAGTGCACCTCGTTAGGTGTGATTCGTACGACCGGACCTTGAGATTCTGGGATCAGTCCGGGCTCTTAGATGATAAGTAGCATAAGGAGCACGAACCGTATATTTCATGTAATCTGGCGACATGCTTGAAGAATTGTCCCCCTTTCCAAACTTCGAAATACGCCTCGTATAAATAAGTCAGGCCTAGGAGTATTGATTAGATGGATAAAGAGTGCTGCTAGGATCGAGGATATGAGCTTACCAGCCAGTTTGGGTCCTGGTATCTTGGAAAGTGGAGAAAAATAGACTACAAGATGGAAGATCAATTATTGCTCCAAGTCCAACTGACAATATAATGCTGTGATGTACTGCAGTACAGACTGACCCAAGTAAGCAAGACGACAGAGGCCGACAGCCACAACAGCTGCGATCGAAAGTTGCACGATGCCATTCGGTGTCTCATTCCAAAACCTTCCGACCACATCTGGTACCAGAGACGCCATGGTGAAACTAGAAACTTTCCGTGAAGCAAGGCAGGCTGTTTTCCCTGTTTCCTATCACCAAGATTCAATGAGAACGGAGAAATGTAACTTAATTGAAGATTGGTAATTGACCACATGCATAATTACGCACGTGACTTACATGACATTACACACCTGGGCATATCCGTTTATGTACCTAGGTAAGCATAATGGTACCTACTTAAGTACCCAAGGTAAGCAGGCAGATTACAAAGTTCATTTTTACTTCCAAGCTTTTGAGACGTAGACAACGATCCGCAATCATATTGTTTGTGACCTATGTAGGGTGCATCGACGATCGGTTCCGCTAGTCTCACTTGAGAGCTCGCAGAAAAGCTCGCAGCAGATTTCCAGCCATGTCACTCACAAATTCCATTAGCCATGGGATCGGCCAGGACATACAGTCCCATGTATCATCTATCCTTTCCATATCCTTGATACTAATCGTCGTCGCGTTGACACTTCGTGCACTCTACCGTCTCGCTCTGCCCAGGCCGATTCCAGGGATTCCCTACAATGAAGCATCCGCACGCAAATTGCTGGGTGATATTCCTGGCATGACGTCGCATATCAAAAATTCCGAGGGCACCTTCGTCACCTACATCATGGAGTCGATGAAGACGCTCAATGCGCCTCTGATCCAAGTCTTCATCCGACCCTTGAGCCCGCCGCTCCTCATCCTCGCCGACTTTCGCGAAGCGCACGATATACTCATTCACCGGAGAGACTTTGACCGGTCGCCGTCGTTGGGCGACTTAGTCAAGGGGCTCACTCCCGATCACCACATCCACCTACAGACCAACGCGGCATGGAAAACTCAGCGCCGGCTTGTGCAGGATCTCATGACGCCCTCTTTCCTCCACAATGTTGCTGCCCCAGTCATCCACAAGCATGCGATGCTGATGATCGACCTGTGGCGTGCTAAGAGCAGGATTGCGAACGGCAGGCCCTGGGCTGGGAACGATGACATTAACCATGTCGCTCTGGATGCCGTGATGGCGTTCTCGTTCGGCGCAGATTTCGAACACAGCATGACGAGGCCCAACCTCGAGGCACTCAACCGGCTGGATCCCAGGGCCCCCGACAAGCTAGGGAGAGGGAAGCAAGACGTGGCGGTGCAATTCCCCAAAGGCGAGACAGACAAGCTGATCAAAGCTACCTTGGATCTGACGGAAACGGTCGGGCAGGTACAGGGCAATCCACTGCCTGCGTTGACATGGGCATATGTCAATCGAAAACCGAAAATCAAGAGAGCGACCAAGATCAAGGAGGATTACATCATGAGAGAGTTGCGGGATGCTGTGAAGAGGCTGGAAGGAGGCGGGGAGACCGTCGTGAAGTCGGCTGTCGATCATCTAGTCCTGAGAGAGAAGGAACTCGCAGACAAAGATGATCGAGTACCCGCGTATTTTTCGCGAGTCATCAATGATGAAGTATGTTGTTTCGCAGCGGGAAGCTGCTCATTTTCCTTAATTTTCGAAGGATTTCGTGGCTGACCTCGACCACCTTTCCTTATTACAGATCTTTGGATTTATCTTTGCCGGCCACGAAACAACGAGCACGACCATTTGCTGGGCTCTCAAGTTTCTCGCGGACCACGCGAGTGCCCAAAGAACACTGCGAGCGGCTCTACAAGACACCTTTGTGGCTGCAAAATCAGAAGGACGCAATCTGGGCATTAAAGAAATCATCGGCAAGCACATCCCCTATCTTGATGCTACAATCGAGGAAGTCTTGCGATGTGCTGGCACTGCACCCGTCGTTGATCGACAGGCCTTGGTTGACACTGAGATACTCGGCCACCGAGTCCCCAAAGGTACTATCGTCACTTGCTTAGTGACGGGGCCGAGTATGATGACTCCAGCCTTTGCAATTGATGAGGGACTACGAAGTCCAACAAGTCAGGCAGCCAAGAAGTCTGGACGGGATCGAGCTTGGGACCCGGACGACATTACGCTCTTCAAGCCCGAACGTTGGATCGTGGGCGGCCAGTTTGATGCAATAGCAGGTCCCCAATTGGCCTTCGGCCTGGGTACGCGAGGATGCTATGGAAAGAGACTTGTATATGTGGAGATGAGAATATTGTTGACACTGATTCTATGGAATTTTGAGCTTCTGCAATGTCCAGAGACCTTGTCAAGCTACAAATCAATCCTGATCACGACGAATGAGCCACGGCAATGCTATGTCCGTTTGCGCGAGATTCGTCCCAATGAGGCCGAGGTTTGAGGATATTGACTGCCCAGGTGACTGACTGATGTATTTATTTGCAGGGCAGAACGCATGATTGAACTGCCCGTGGAAGCAGGAAGGGACGGAGGCGTACGTTATCAATTTCATCCCATAGAATAATTTAAGTATAAAATAATCACCGATGAAGTTTCCAACCCATCCGGTAGACCTCCGGGAGGACGGGCACAGCACACTTTTGTATGAGTTGAAGTCGCTTATTTAGCCGGCCAGTATGGGTGGTCGTCTACATAGCTGCCATTTTGAGGGGAGGACCTTCATACACAAAGGAGGGATCGAATATATGTGATTTTATACCCCGAGCGCAGCGCCCGCGACCTACAGACAAAAGCCTTCAGTCTGGATGGCAGGGACTACAAATGCATTGATGTAAGCTTGGGAAAGAGGAAGATATCAGGAAACCCTGCATGAGGGGATTGTGATATGAAAATAAGTCCCGTCTTTCACCCTATCTATCCCACGAACAGTATGGCCTGGCCGACCTAATCCTATCAAGCAGCAAACTCCTTCGTTTTCACATCACAATAGTCGAAGAACTCAGCTGCGAGCCCAGTTCCGCCTTCATCCTTCGACTTCAAACTAGCCAAATGCTCCTTCTTCGGCGTCTTATTCCACCGGCCCCAGGGGATGATATACTTATCCCCATCGCCAGTCTTTACATCAGGACTGAGTCCAGCCCAGAGCTCAGTGTAAGCACCCATTTTGGGCGGTTGAAAGAACGGTGCCATCATTGCCCTGACTAGAAACGGAGTCCCATCCCAGCCTGGGGTCCTCAAAGTCCCTGGGCTCTGCACGACGGCAACGATCCCATCTTTGGCGCATCTCCGGTCAAATTCAGACGCCAAGAACCAGTTGCCGGCCTTGGATCCACTGTAGTTTCGGTTCATATCGTCAGAGTGCTTGCCGGGCTCAAGCTCGGCGAATGAAACGCCACCTGGAGGACCAGCCAGATCGATGATACCAGAAGAAGTGAACACGACGCGAACACTATTCTCTGGTGCAGACTTTGCGGACTCGGCGAGGATCGGAAGTAGGAGCTTTGTCAGGAGGTAAGGTCCCAGGCAATTGGTACCCATGTGTATCTCGTGGCCTTGGGTCGTGACGCTCCCTGGAGGTTGGCGACTGACACCTGCATTGTTGAAGAGAACGTCGAGGCGGGATTCTCGGGCGAGGAAGTCGGAAACGCAGGGCGCAATGGTGGACAAATTCCCCAAGTCGATAGTCAGGCTACTGAGCTTTCCTGGTGTAGATCCTGCAGTCTTGGCTGCTTCTGCCTTGATTCCTTCGATCGCCGTTGCGATTCTTGCGGCAGAGCGGCCGGCCACGTAAATGTGGCCGCCTTTGGAATAGAGGATCTTTACAAGCTCCAACCCAACACCAGAATTCCCACCGGTGACGATGAAGACTTTGCCGGCGAGAGAGGGGGTTTGCGCCTCAGTAAAATGAGGGCTTGGAGGGAAGAGTTGCGTCCAGGTTCCCATCGTGAAGATTTATCGATTGCTTGGAGATTTGAAGGAAAGTCACAGAAAGAAAGAGGGGAAAGAAAATGGGAACCCGATGGAACAGCGTGGGTGGGAGAGACGGAAACTCACGTGAGTGTCTTTTTGTGTTACATGGAGAAATTCCTTCAAAAAGGACTGATTACCTATGGGTATTCATGGGTACCCACGGGTGAAACTTACTGGGCCTAGGTCCAGGATATCAGCCCTGACCAGAGCTGTAAGTGGCGTCGTGTTGGAAGTAAGCATGCATATGTAACTGCAAGTACATGTAATCAACAATGCACAGGTGTCCCCCAATAGTAATGGTAATGGGAGGCCGTCGGTCCACGACAGGACATGGTTTCCCATAGATTACGTGAGGACGACATCGAACCATCAATCAAATAGTAGGGTAACAAGACATCAACTTATTAGTACGTTGATACAGCCTCATCTTTACCCATCTATCTATATCTCTGCATAATCTGTAAATCTATCAAAACATTTGTTACCGGCCGGTACGCAGGTTCAATCGTGATTTAATTTACTTACCCGGACGTCTCCAGGACATAGGAAGTTCAGAAAATTCTCATTACGTGACTTATAGGCCATCTATCAAAGTCCCGCCATCTGGGCACGAGTACTCGAGGGGCTGTTCCCCCTTGACTGTGTTTGACAGATTACACTATCTATTATCCTGCGCTTTGGTACCCAGAGGTCTATCCTATATCGTCAAGTTTACATGTCTCCCACCAGAGAACTGTTTATCCCCCGCCAGAGCACAGCCGAACGCCCGAAGAGCTGAGAATCTGGATCAATGTGCTCGTGAATGTGTACAATCAGAAGTACTGTACATCCCACTGCGAAATAAAACCCTCCTCAGGCCTTGGGAGCCTTACATAGTCTTCCATCGGCAGCAGTTGTCAATAGATCACTGCCAACATTGACGTTCCCCCAAAGCATATTATTCGGGTCATATTTCCGTTTGATCGAGAGCAACCGGTCATAATTGGCTCCAAAATAATCAGTCTTCCAGTGGGCATAATTGTAGGAGCCCTCGTTGAGGTAATTCCCGCTGTCAGGTGTGAGGGTTCGTAATTGCTCCATGTACCCATTGACCGTGGTTTGGAGCGTTTGTAAATCGGCCCAGCTTGCATCAGCCGCCTGGGAGATGGCAAAGTTGAGCAGGAAGGCTGCGTCCCGCCAGGCCGGGAGGACCGAGTTCATGTTCGCATCGATGCCCACGCGCGCCGTCGAGACGTTTGCCGCGGTGATGACGAAGACGGCCGCACTGTTGCTGGAAGCGATCGTGCGAACTGTGTCGATGAGGTCCGATAGTCGTGTCGTATCTTGCACCGTCGCTCGTGGGATCAGCCGATTTCCAATTGTAAGATCGTCTAAATAAGTTGCTTGGAAGGCGTCGTAGTGTTCCAGAAATGAGGGCGAGAGGATAGTTGTATTCGTGACGAGGCTGATGTTGAGCGACGCTAGCTCTTCGAAGAAGGGGCTCAAGGCTGCATTCAGCTTGTCTGCGTTTGTCATATCCGGCAGGGTCGCTGGTGAGAGTTGGAATAATTCATTGTTGAAGGTGACTGACGTCTTGAGCGTTGGGAAGTCTTGCTCGATCACAAGAACATGCCTTGCCCATGCTTCAATCGCGGTCCAGTAGGCGTCAGGATTGGTGTTGAGAAATGTCCACTCGGCCCCGACTACCGGACCGTCTAGATGCGCTCGCACGGTCACGGAGAGGACAATGGCGTAGGTGCCACCCCCTCCGCCGCTGAGAGCCCAGTATAGGTCCGCGTTCTTTGAAGGTGTTGCGGTTAGGTGTTTACCGTCTAAGGTCACCACCTCGTATTCCAGCGCATTGTCGGCGCCCAAGCCGTATGCAGATGTCAAGGGCCCATGTCCACCTCCCGGGAGCCACCCACCGGCCACACCGACGGTAGGACACCCACCTCCCGCCACTCTGTAGCCATGTGCATTGGCGGCCGCGTAGATCTCTCGGACTTCCACTCCAGCACCAACTCGCACCGCGGGGCCCGAATATGATGAGCTTCTGTAGTTGGCAATAATAGATATGCTCTTCAGGTTGTGTGTCCACAGGGCGAGGGATCCTTTACCAGATGATCGTCCCAGGACGTCGTGGCCGGTGTTCTTGACGATGAGTCGAATGTTGTGGGCTCGCGCGAACTGAATACCAGCGAGCACGCTGTTGACATCAGAGACGTTGATAGCATACTGCGCGAGGTTTCCCAAATCACAGGTCCCGTTGGCGGCGAGAAACGGACTGCATGAATCGTTCTGGAAGGTTTGCACCATGACATTGACTGGATCTGCGACACTGTATGATATGGGTAGCATTAGCTTTCTGACACGCATTAGGCTGTGCATGCCAAGACAAAAGCTTGATTGCCGAGAGCCAGAGAGGCGGGTCACAGATCACTTACAAGATATCTTGGAGTGACCACTCCTTTGTGACCACGGCACATCTCGTAGAGTCGATGTTTGGCCCATAGCAAGGTTGAGCCAAAGGGACACCGCGAAGGAGCCTTCCGCCGACGGTCCTGTTCAGATCGTTCCACTGGGAAATATTGGGCCATTCAGGATCCGTAGGGAGGTAGTAGCATTGAGGCGCGGGATTGCTGTTCCCCGGAAGAGCCGTAGAGAATGTGACAAGGACGGATATAACACTGGCCAAGGTGGCGAGGCATCTGGATAACTTTGCATGCATCATGTTCGGCAAGAAAGACCGAAGGGTACCGCAAAGCAGGAAAGGTAGATTAACTGTTACAGAGAGTGGAACGTATCTGAAAGCAAGAGAAAGATGCGCGTCGAGCGCTGCTTTTCTACAAAATTTTTCCACACAACCAGCTCAGCTATGCCATGCCCTCACGAACCCTAGATGGATTCCGAGAAGGCGCCCGAACGTACTCTGTCTGTTCTCACATGTCGTAAATATTTCGGACACGCCGTGCTACGCCGCTACAAATGCTAAATATATCCGCGGGCTGATTGTAATGCACCCTTATGCATATCACTCAGTAGTTCAAACCTCTTGTATTGAGTACCGCCTCTGGCTACCCTTAAAACTTTGCAACAGAAGGGGCTTGGGGTGCCTCGTCATCTCCTTCATCAAGGCTGAGCGCATGGAAGTATAGTTGGTGAGAAATAAGCGTGCCCGCCTCCAACCAAATGGCACCGCTATACTTGATCCCTCATATGATCCTCCGAGGATCCTCTCACGATCCTCTAGGAATCCTAGCCTTCGCTGTTTCTGCAAGTTGGTGGGGGTGGAATGCAAGTTATTCGCCGCCACACGTGGCTCCAGTTGAATTGCACGCACTCCTTGCGGTCTCGGACATATTCTCGTCAATACTCACATGATTGAGCCCCGTAGCAACGTAGGCAGTGTCCGAATCGCACGTTTAGGTACTGTGCAGTGATAACGAGCAGTAGTTGTTTCCATTATAGCAGTAAATCTAGAAACTAGACTAATAAAGTCTCGTCACATCCACAACTCCCCCTTAACGCCCTCAATCCTAACTAGACATGGCATTCTCCATTGGTCGCAACGTATCCTGGGATACACTCAAAGGAATATCTCATTGTGCTATAATTGAAGTGGTACCATCGGAACCTACCTAAACAGAGATTACTTGTATCTAATGTACAAGCCGGGATTCAAATTACGGATGCGGACATGGTCTGTACATCGGTAATGGTACATATGACCCCGTGGGACCATAAGCTTACATCTGCCACATTATTCGTCTTGTGCATTATTCAGCTGGAATAATCTTCCACGTTTTGGAGTCCCATTACCTGGCGGAGCTGAACCTTCGCCCCCGCGTAATGGCCCCCGGGGGGGGGTGTTCGACATTTGGGCTATTTGGGACAGTCGAATACATGTCATAAGCGAAACGCAAAAGTAGCACAGCATACAACCTGAAGTTATTGTACTCTATCAATTGATCTAGCAGGAAGCCTTGTTTCGTTTGGACTGAAATTTCGGTGCTTTGACTTCAGCAATACCATTTGGATCACACAATGATGGACCTCCCGTTCGCAAAGATACCAGGATACCTACCCACCCAGGAGCTGCTCTTGAATCAAGTCGAGTATCTCAGAGCACAAGAGCCAAAGTCTCTTGCATGGACTGCGTTCTACGCAACCGTTCTCTCTTACTTTGTATACTGGACGGGGCGAGTCGTTTACCGCCTAACGTTCCATCCTCTAGCCCGATTTCCAGGCCCGTTCTTCTGCAAAATAGGTCATCTGAAACAAGGGTATTATGAAGCTTTCCTGAATGGCATGTTTATCCATCAGATCGCACAGTATCACCGCAGATATGGTCAGTCAGTTCCAATAGTCTGGCTTTTACTTCAACTTCACATGCACTGTCCACGGGTTTTACCTACACATTCTGACTTTGGAAATAGGACCGGTTGTTCGAATTAATCCAAATGAGGTTCATATCGATGACCCATCGGTCTACCACGAGTAACTCGTCCACTTCAGACATATAAAATGTTGGAGGCTGACATAGCCTAGGATCTTTGCACAAAAATCGCGGTTCACCAAGGACCCAATTTCCTACTCACTGGGCGTGACCCAAGCACTGGCTTTCACGATCCCAATCGAGACTCATAGGATAAGACGACAGATTCTGGACCCCAGCTACTCAAAACGACGAGTAAACATGATGGAAGATACTATCTATGAAGAAATCGAACGTGTGTTCGCCAAGATCAGCGGGTATGCAAAACGAGAGGAAATCGTCCCTATTGCAGAGCTGTATTTTTGTTTCACCGTGAGTTCTGCTTTAGGTCCAAGTGAAACTTCCTCAGCCACTTTTGGAGCTGACAAAACGCAGGGAGATATCATTTCCCTCTACCTATTTGGCAAGAGTCTGGATCTGATATCCAAGCCAGATTTCTTGGAGCACGCAGAGCGAATGCGCTCATTTACTAAGGGAGCTTGGTTCTCGATGCACTTTCCACTCATCCGCAGTATGATGCGGAAGGCACCGCATTGGATACTTGCCATTGTGAACAATGCGTGGGCTAACGTCTTCATATTCTGTGAGGACTTGGCTGAGCAAGCACTTGCCCAATTCGATCAGGAAAAGGGTGCAGGACAGGGATCAGACCAGGAGTCGATCTTTGATCGCCTACTCCATGCGCATGCGCGTCGCCAGGAAAAAGGAAAGAATGCTAAGCCACTGAACTACCACGAGCTGGCCGATGAGGGTATTTCATCCCTCAACGCCGGTACGGAGCCGACAGCTACTATGTTGGCTTACGCTACCTATTTCTTCCTTCGATACCCCGAGGTGCAGCAAAAGATTTTAGAGGAACTGGAAACAGTGCAGTTGGATCAGAAGGGGAGACTGCCATTGCAGCAAGTCGAAAACTTGCCTTATTTCGTGAGAAAGCCCTTTTCTGGTGGTCTCTCTCCTTTGCAAGCCATTCACACTAATATTGCTAGACTGGGTTTGTCAAGGAGTCTCTTCGTTCTATGGTTCTTGTTCCTGGCCGCCTGCCACGCGTGGTACCCAAGGGTGGTCTCTATGTACCTGCAATCAAGGATACTATACCCGAAGGGACTGTGGTTGGCATGAGCCACTTTGCTCTACACAACAATCCGGACATATTCGAGCGCCCCGGCAGCTTTGAGCCAGAACGATGGCTCGGCCCAGATGGCAAACAATTGAACCACTGGCTTCTATCTTTCTCGAAGGGAAGGACTGATTGCATTGGGAAGAAGTAAGTGATGGATAGATTTCTCAACAATCCGGATGTCCAGAGAGCTGTTGCTTTGCCCACAAACCTTACTAATGCGGTCTTCGTCGGTTCAGTCTTGCCTTTGCTGAGATGCACCTTATGCTTGCAAACTTGTTCACACGCTTCCATCTGGAATTGACGCCCGGAAGCCATCATGGTATGGAGTGGCAGGATAGGGTCATTGTTCATTCCAAGAAAAACCTACGTATTAAGGTGAGACCTAAGGAAGTCAAGGGAGCAATCTAGAATACCCTTCTACAGCCTACAGGAATCGGCGTCATTACCCTTGGCTATCTAAATCCACCGGTCTTGACCGTCAGGGTATTGATACACCTTGATTACATATAAGTAGCTACATATGCCCTAGAAGATGATAGAGAATAGAAGCCTGAATTTTACACAAATTGAATTAGGTCAGTATCATCACATGCCCTAGAACTCAAGGGATTGGAAGGCCACTCCAGATTAATTAATACAAACATGTACTCTATTCATGACTTCGAGAGATTCCTTGGAGCCCGTGCACGACGAAGATGCCAAACATTGAGCTCGAGGATTCATTGTCTCATGGGCGTGAAGTACTAATTCTGAGTGCCAACGCACCTGCCCATGTGGGCACATTTAAAGCCAGGAGTAAGAGACCTAGAACAGAGAAGCTTCGGACAAATCGGCTTAACAATGGTTCATTGTATACAGGTTGGGATCCTTACTCTATCGAACCCTTAATGGCTTCCTGGAAGAACTTCACCGTTGCTGCCACCATCTCTTTCGCACCCTTCCCAGTAGCAATGTTCAAATGCCCCTTGCCCTCAGCCCAATACTCCCTCTTCGGGCTCTGGATTTTTGCGAACGCCTCTCTCTGCTCCTCTGGAGGCGATATATCATCTAGTTCCGGAATAATCATCATAACAGGCGCCCGGATCATGTTCATATATTCTTTAGGACGGAACATGGCCAGCTTTTGGTACGTCTGTAGAGTGATGCGGTCGCGAAAGTCCGAGGTGCCTAATTCTACAGCGGCTTTCATGAGATTGTAAGCTTCCACGCCGCCGGGCCCTCCTGCACCACCCATGCCTATTGGGTTGTCGCCCTTTGGTGTGAATGGTGGGATCGAATATGCCTCATTGCCCCGAATTTGCGAAACTCGGTCCCTGATGAGTTGTGCGTACGCCTTGTCTGCTCTGTGCGGCTGGACGTAGCTGAAGAGGGGGCATACCATTACGATGGCCTTGGGCCGCCGGTCGATGGCTGCTGAGCACGCACTGACAACACCGCCAAAAGACATGCCCCATAGTACGATACTTCGAGAATCGACGCTTGGCAAGCCTGCAACATATGTATATATGTCTGCTCTCGAACGCGTGTGAGATAGAGTGCACAATGCCATCGATACTCGGCTGAGATATACGCACCTGACAAGTCCTCGGCCATTTGCAACGGGTCTAATAGGTTTCGTGGCTGCCCACCGCTGGCCCCAACTGTCCGAGCATCGTAGAGGAGAACATTATAGCCCGAGGATTGAAAGGCTTCGGCGACATCCGGAAGAGTCATCTCCTTGACACAGTTAAACTAACGCAGTCACTTTAGAACTCCAACCAACGAGACCGCATGGGTAGTTAACGTTTCTTGAAGAGAACATACACCGTGAGACATGATGATAGCCGGTGCTGGGCCTTCGACTGGGTAAAGCCATCCTGCGATGGTGGTGCCGTCGAGTGTCTTGCACTCAACTTGCTGATAGGGGCGATGAGATGCCATGATGACCAACGGACAAGTAAAGGTACGTGCAAACCCAAGTGGAAAACTGCCACCGTTATTATTCGATTCAATGGTGAAAGTAGCGGCCTAAATCATTGTGTTGAAATCTTACGAAGTTGGGTCAAAATTATTATTTGCACGGTCCCCCCTCGCAGGATAATTCTGCAAATCATGGCTGTCATAAGTAATCACAACATCACAAAATAATCATGCATATGACATTGACGTGATTATCTGAAGGATGCGCGTAAGGTAAGATATTTTCAGGGCAGAATGAGCGACGGCGCAGCAGGTACCCTAGGGTACCCATATCGAACGCGGACTAATCGAGGTAATGTACCAAGTACGGTGATGGGATTATAATAAGGATAGGGAATGCTTTATGGTGACACCAGATACCGTTTACCCATCAAGATAATTCCCTCCGTTTTAAATTCAAGGTGGACTTCCCATCGTACGACGTTGTGAATTTCTCCATCCAATCTCTCTGCGTTCCGGCTTGATCATCATGTCGAAGACATACAAGCAAGAACCCGTCGCCGTTGTTGGATTTGCTTGCCGGCTTCCGTAAGTTCGGTCCAATAGTGCTCTCATCAATTTTATCAGTCTCAGAGTGTTGGGTGAATTCTGAGTGGATAAGGATTTTTTTTGTTTTTGAGTTCCTTGTTTTGCCCCCATTTCTGTCTTGACGGTATAAATCTCAATGTTCAACGACGTGACTAGCTAACTGATGATACAGTGGCGGCAATCACTCCCCCCAAAAGCTATGGGACTTTTTAGAAAGAGGTGAAATTGCTTCGAGCATTGTTCCAAAGACCCGCTTCAATATTGATGGACACTATGATGGCTCCCACAAACCAGGAACCATGCGCCCGCCAGGAGGTATGTTCCTTGGAGATGTGGATTTGTCCGATTTTGATGCCGCATTCTTCGAAATATCCGGCACCGAAGCCGTTGCTATGGATCCAAACCAGCGCCAAATGCTCGAAGTTGTCTACGAAGGCCTCGAGAATGCAGGTATTCCGCTAGAAAAGCTGGACGGCGCCCCGGTGGCATGTTTCGTGGGATCATATTCTTCCGGTGAGCATTCTTCATGACTGACAACAAGAGAGGGGGGGACCTGACAGTCATAGATTATGGTGATATGCAAAACAGAGATGCAGAAGATCGACCTCCTAATTGCGCCGTTGGTGTCGGTCGAACCATCATGGCTAATCGCATCAGCTACTTCCTGAACATCAAGGGGCCGAGCATCACGATAGACACAGCTTGCTCGGCCTCTCTTACCGGTGTTGACTTGGCCTGCCGTTCATTACACACGGGAGACGTCGACGCAGCTATTGTTGCCACAAGCAACTTGTACCTCAATCCTGACCATGTTATGGACTCAGGCATAGTAGGACAGACACATTCACCCACCGCACTTTGTCATACGTTTGACGTGGACGCCGACGGTTATGTCAAGGCAGAGGCAGTGAGCTGCGTGATCCTCAAGAGACTGTCAGATGCGATTCGGGATCAGGATCCAATCAGGGGTGTGGTTCGGGGATCAGCTTCTAACAGGTACGTGTTCATCCATTTGTAGGATGTCCGTAGAACCAAACATTCGATTGTTATAGTTCTAACTGCTTCAAGTAATGGTCGAACTGGAGGTATTGCTAGCCCGAGTGCTGAGGCTCAGGCTGCTGCTATCCGGAGAGCCTATGCCAACGCTGGTATCTCAAATCTCAACGAGACAGCGTACCTCGAGTGCCACGGTACTGGAACACAAGCTGGTGATCCGATTGAAGTCAGAGGTGTTGCTTCGGTATTTTCAGCAACGCGACCTGAGGACAAACCACTACTCATCGGCTCGGTAAGTCTAAGAGAGAGTCCAAGCTCCTCAAATTCACCGGCTAAGATAAGTCCTCGTTCAGATCAAGAGTAATGTCGGGCACTCAGAGCCTGCAGCTGGTATCTCTGGGCTCATGAAAGCCATCATGTCGATGGAGAAGGGCTTGATTCCGGGTAACCCTACCTTCATCAAGCCAAGTCCCAAAAGTAAGCCGATTGCACATTTAATGTCAACAACAGCCAGCTAACGCTAGTCTTTCTAAAGTTGATTTCGTCGGAAGCAAGGTCAAAGCATCCAGAACAGTCACCACATGGCCGGATGAAGGCTTCCCTGTGCGCCGAGGTAGGTCACCATCGTGTCCTTTTTGATTACATGATCTAACTCTTAGTACCCATGCACAGCTAGTGTGAATGCCTTTGGATATGGCGGCTCAAATGCTCATGCGATCATCGAACAGCCTAGCGCTGCCGCCCGGACTAGCCACACCTCTTCCTATCAGGCCGACAACGATGATGAGGAAGAACTCGACTACGAGGATGTGTCGGAGAGGCCACAAACGCTTGTGCTGTCCGCCAATGATGCGGCATCTCTCAAGGCTAACATCGAGGCGCTTTGCAATCATCTCATAAATCCCCGCGTCCATGTCGCTATATCCGACCTTGCTTATACTCTGTCAGAGCGTCGGACAAGGCTCTGGCATCGTGCCTTTGTGACAACAGGCACCACTGAGCTCGAAGCGAATGATTTTGTTGTTGCGAAAAAGACTTCGCATCCCCCCAGAATATCTCTGATATTCACGGGTCAAGGCGCTCAGTAAGTCTTACTTTCCTGCTGACTGAGTCACCATCAGCGGATAGTCGAGTTTGGAAAAAAGAATACCGAGGTACTAACCCTTTTGCAGATGGCCACAGATGGGTAGGGACCTATTGGAATATTTTCCATGGACCCGAACAATTCTTGAGGAGCTCGACCAAGTATTGCAATCCCAACCTGAGTCTCCAAAATGGTCTTTACTCGCCGAGTTGACTGAATCTCGCACTGCGGAACACTTGCGTCAGCCTGAGTTCTCGCAACCTTTGGTCACGGCACTTCAATTATGTATTGTGGCCATCTTGGAGTCATGGGGCGTCAAGCCGAGCAGTGTAGTGGGACATTCGTCCGGCGAAATTGCCGCAGCATATACTGCGGGTCTCCTGGATCGCGCAGGCGCAATCAAAGCAGCCTTCTATCGAGGCCGAGCTGCAGTAAACCGAAAAGCCGATGTCGACGCTGATGTGGGTATGCTTGCTGTGGGTCTCAGCGCCGAGAATGCTTCTCCCTTCCTGGGGAAGTATCTGGGCAGCGTCTGGGTTGCATGCTTCAACAGCCCCGATGCTTTGACAATTTCTGGGAAGAAACCTGCTCTTGAGGCGTTGGCTGAGGATATTAAAGCTGCTGGGCACTTTGCAAGACTGTTGCAGGTGGACCTCGCGTACCACTCCAAACTCATGGACCCCATTGGCGTCGAGTACGACACGCTTCTTAGTACGGATAACGACTTCAAGCCGCTGCATGGCTCGCCCGACGTTTCGATGTTCTCCTCGGTCACAGGATCCAAGCAAGACTCACCCGCCGATGCTCTCTATTGGAGAACCAACATGGTCTCCCCGGTGCGGTTCGCCGAGGCACTGAAGGAGCTGATCACGAAGGACTCGCCGGATCTACTCGTCGAGATAGGTCCATCGGGAGCTTTGGCCGGGCCTGTTTCCCAGGTTCTCAAGGCCCTCCCTCATGGTGGCGACATTTCTTACTGCGCTTCTTGGTCTCGCGGAGCGAATGCCGGCAAAGCACTCTTCGACGTTGCTGGACGCCTCTTTGTCAAGGGTACTCCTATCGACATGTCTCTTGTGAATGAGTACGATACCAAGAAGGTGCGGACTATTATCGACCTTCCCAACTACTCTTGGAATCACTCGATCCAATATTGGTATGAGAACGATGCTAGTAAGCAATGGAGATTCAAGCAATTTGTCACACACGATCTACTTGGAGCGAAAATCCCCAGCACATCCTGGGAAGCGCCTTCCTGGCGTAAACATCTGAACCTTGTCGACGTCCCCTGGTTAGGCGACCACAGAGCCGGCCCTGACGTTGTGATACCGGGTGCTGGTCTATCGACATTCGCTCTCGAGGCTATATATCAAAAGCACTGCGCTTTGAACCCCGACGAGGCTGTCAGCTCACCCAATGAGCTCGCCTATCACTTCCGCAACGTAAATTTCAAACGTGCACTTGTTGTCGAGGATGGAAAGACAAGTACTATCTTAGTGACACTGTCCAAGGTGCCTGGGAGCAAAGATTGGCACGAATTCCGCATCCGGACTAAAGCAGCAGATGTTGTATACGAGCACTGCTTCGGTCTAATTCGAGTACAAGACCCTATCGGAGATGAGGGAGCAATCAGTGGCGCCGATCTCGAGCCTTTGCGACACCCCCAAAATCCCAAATTGTGGTATAAGTTGCAGGACGAGGTCGGGATGAGCTTCGGGCCAGCATTTCAGAAGCTCAAGAGCATCGAGTCGGTCAGTGGCAGCCGTACATGTCGGACCATCTTGTCGCTCGAACCGCCCCCGTCCAAATGGGACCCTCAGTCCTATTACCCGATCCATCCTGCCGTGTTTGATGCATGCATACAGACGGTGACTCCTGCGAATGCAGGAGGTGACCGCAGCTCCCTCAAGGATGTCATGATCCCGGCTCTCATCGATGATATGGTTGTCAACAAAATGCCAAAGGCTCTGCATGAAGGCCTGTCGGTCGCAGAATCTGTATACACTGGCCGTGGCCGCAAAGATGTAGCTAAAAGCTGGAACGCCAACATCGGTATTCACGATCCGCAGAATGGTGCACTTCTTCTGCGGATTACCGGCCTGAACTACGTCAGGTTAGATGTGGATGAGAAGCCTGATCCTCACGTCTTCCAAACGGTCACCTGGAAGCCAGATCTGTCGTTGCTAACTCAAAACCAACTGAACTATCTTTATCCGTCTGGAGAGGCGACGACCAAGATTGATACTGTTGTTGATCTCGTCGCACACAAATACCCCACTCTCAGCATCCTCGAGATCGACCTCAACGGCAGCAGCATGACTAGTGCTTGGTTTCAAGGCGGTGATGTACCAACTCGAGCAGCATATTCTCGATATGACTTTGCCACAGTCGATGCGAAGACACTCGTTGGTGTCCAGATGACCTATGAATCTAAGAAGGACTCTGCTTTCCATTTAATATCATTGTCCAAGGAACTCTTTGGCCTACCTGTTACCGAGCCAACCTACGACCTTGTTATAGTCAAAGCACCAGGGCGAACAGACATCAATTTGGACGAGATCAACGATAAGCTGAACTCCATACTGAAAGATGGTGCCTTCACATTGGTAGTACCACCAGAGGCTCAAATCGATGGCCACCTTGATGTGTCTGAACTGGAGTCGACTTCGCCAAACTCATTCGGTACACCTTCAGGGGCGTCATCAGATGCTGCAACCGACCACACCACCCCTCGCTCTGTGAGCTCAACGCCATTCGAGGTCATCCCAACCGAGAACGACCTTAAGCCTGGTAGTCTGAGATTCGTCCGGGAAGTAGCTACCAGACTCGGTAGCGGCCCAGCATTTCTACACTCTACCACCACTGGCGTGACTGACGGCTCGTGGCACCTCACTGTGGCTCAGTTCGATGCAAACACGCCTGCACTTGACCTTTCACTCCGGTCTACTCTGAAGGCTGCGGGATGGACAATCAGCACTGCGCCGGTTGAGAAACTTGCCTTCTCATCGAACCTACTGGCTAAATCTGTAGTCTTGGTCGTGGAAGACCTTGCGAATTCGGTACTGACGCAGATATCTGAAGATCACTGGGAAGCGCTCAAGAAACTTGTGGGCACTGGCACACCACTCCTCTGGGTCACCAAGGGTGGACAGACGTCCCGTGTCACCAGCCCAGACAATGCAATGGTACAGGGTTTGTTCCGTGTGATACGGCATGAAGATCCACTAGCGAGATTAACAACCTTGGACGTCCAGTCTGCCACAAGTCCTGCAGCGACTTGGGCGATTGAGCAGGTGCTCAGCAAAATACAAATAGGCGACCCCGAGACCGAGTACGCGGAGCGTGATGGCGTCCTGTTTGTTCCAAGGGTTGTCCCGGATATACTCATCAACGACTTCAAGGCCGCGGAAGGAGGAAAGAGTTTGGAGCTCACTGTCCAGGGATTGCACGCGACGAAGCCACAGGTGCGGATCCAGGCGGAAAAAGTAGGCACCTTGCAAAGCTTAACGTGGACCGAGACGGCTGTTGGTGAGGTACCAATGGAGGCAGGAATGGTCGAGATTGAGGTGATGGCAGTGGGCGTCAATTTCAAGGTGAGTACTGCCACCCAAAACCGTGCTACACTGAAACCCCAGTCCCATACTAACCAACGACCTCTTCCCCTGCGCAGGATGTGGCAACGACAATGGGTATCGTGCCGGAAAACGAACACACTATCGGCTGCGAGTGCGCTGGTTACGTCAAGCGCCTCGCACCTGGTGTGACAAAGTTCAAGATTGGTGACCGCGTTGCCTGCATGAGCCATGGGACATATGTCAATCGCCTGCAGTGTCCAGCCGAGCGTGTGCATGTCATCCCAGCATCAATGAGCTACGAGGACGCGGCAACCATTCCTCTGGTGTACCTGACCGCCATCTATTCGTTGTACCACCTTGGAAACTTGAGAGAGGGCCAGTCGGTCCTGATTCATTCGGCTGCTGGCGGCGTCGGGATAGCTGCCATCCAACTTTGTCAACACAAGAAGTGTGATGTGAGTGATCCGGCTCGCGTGTGAACAAAAATACGACAGACTAACTAGACAATTCATAGATCTTTGTCACCGTAGGAACCGATGACAAGCGCGAGTTCCTGGGCGAGAATTTCGGCATCCCTCAAAACCGCATGTTCAACTCCCGCAACTCGAAGTTCGCCGAAGAAATTCGACGAGAAACCAATGGTCGAGGAGTGGATGTCATTCTCAATTCATTAGTAAGATATTCCCGGGGCATCATCTTATACCGCCATGGATTCCAGGCTACTGCTTCATGGGTGTTTCCGTTTTGGCAACACAACAACGCTCTGTTGTCTTTCGAATGCACCCTCCAAACATGAAGAAGTCTCTAGCCTCGAATGAAAATGTTGAAGGGCAATGCTAACAGTGGAACTGTGCAGATTGGGGACTTGCTTGATGAGACGTGGAGGCTCACTGCTGACGGTGGTATCATGGTGGAAATCGGCAAAAGAGACATTGTCGATCGAAATACCTTGGCTATGGAGCCATTTGACAGGAATTGCTCATTCCGGGCCGTGGATCTTTCTTACACCAAACAGATCACCAATGATTTGGTCGGAAGGTTGGTCTCCTTGTGCTCCCATAGTCTCCTGACCTGGTACTGGTACAGGCAGTCGGGATTGTCAAGACACTAACTTCCACCCATAGGCTACTGGACGAAATCTTCGAACTGGTTGAGGGAGGCCATATCGGCCCAATTCGCCCTGTTACCACATATGGGTTTGACAAGGTTGTCGACGCCTTGACCTTCATGAGACGTGGACAGCATATTGGAAAACTCGTTATTTCCAGCGGGGTCGAGAGCGACGTGCAGCTACCAGTCAGGCCAGCAATACGTAGACTCAAGCTGCAGCCCAATGCCTCGTATTTGATTGTCGGCGGCCTGAAGGGTTTATGCGGCAGTGTCGCTATTCATTTGGCTCGGCATGGAGCTCGTCACATCATTGTGATGAGTAGAAGTGGAACGGATGATGAGGCTTCTGCCAGAGTTATTGCCCATTGCGCCGGACATGGGTGCGAAATTATCGAGGCCAAGGGTGATGTCGGCGATCTGGACTTCGTCCGCAGTGTCTTCAAGTCGGCAAGCCACACGATTTCCGGTGTGATTCAAGGAGCCATGGTTCTCAGGGTAAGTCTTGGCATTCTCATGGCCATTCTCGATTTTATGCTAACATATTGGAAGGATAAACCATACGAGTTGATGACCCACGATGACTTCCACACGACAATCCATGCAAAGGTTGCAGGCACCTGGAACCTTCACAGAGCATCTCTGGAAGAACAAGATACGCCACTCGATTTCTTCACTTTGCTTTCCAGCATCTCCGGTGTTGTAGGCAACAAGGGTCAAGCCAACTACGCAGCGGCCAACACTTTTCTCGACGCTTTTGCTACCTACCGCCAGGGCTTAGGTTTGCATGCCAACACAGTCGACCTGGGAGCCATTGAGGATGTCGGCTATGTAGCCGAGCAAGGAGGTTCTCTTGAAGCCCGTTTTGACAGGCGCCAATGGACACCTATCAACGAGGGCATGCTACAAAGGATTATAAGCCTCTCGATCTTCCAGCAGCAAGAAAGTCCACTCAACGCCAGCAGCAGCGCTCAGCTAATTACCGGCATCGCCTACCCGCTTACATTCGGCAGTTCCGATGTGACTGAAGAGCCTCGCTTTGGCTACCTCTTCACCAGCCATGGTGCCGATGTCACCAACACTGAACTGGACGGTGGTAGCGACCAGGCGGACCAGGCCATCAAAGCCTTCCGCCTGATGCACTCATCTGGCGCCGATGCGAATACGCTAACCAATGCCGTGGTTGAGTTACTGAAGTCTCAAGTCACCAAACTGTTGCGTCTTGAGACAGAGATCGAGCCTGGCAAGCCGCTGATGGCATATGGTCTGGACTCGCTCTCGGCTGTGGAGCTACGTGGTTGGGTACGACAGAACTTGAATTCGGAGCTCAGTACGCTCGATATCAACAACGCAAGCTCGCTCGTTGCCTTGTGTCAGAAGTTGGTCTCGAAGCTGCCAGTGGGAGGCGGGGATAGCTAGAAACAGATGGGGTTGCTGTCACGGCGCTATATGGGAGCCATGGTCAGGGGTTAGAGACGCTGTGGTCGTACGAAGAGGACGCTAAGATCCAGATACAGGAAGTCTTCATGAAGGGGAGTGTTTATATTTCCTTTACATTTCACCCGTTTTAGCTCCATTCATATAACTCACATGTACCCAATATTTAGATACTGGCACAGGTTACTAATGGTTCGATTTATGTATATCCATGAATGACATTCAGGAGGATGCAAGTAAGTTGGACACCTACCTAGGTCCACGCCCCGTATTCTTAGAGATTACCTAAGTACTTAAGTAGGTAGGTGGCCAGAATTTCTAATTGAGTAGGTCATTACTCTCATATACTCGCCCACCTTGTAATTAAAACAAATGACAACGTTCCTAATGGAAGGTGATTCATTGACATGCTATGTATTAACAATTCAAATTTCCACATGCGAGATCTTGAACCCTCCAGGACAAAGCTTTTGGAAAACTTGGTCGGGATCGTACTTGTGAGCCACATTCCGCATGCTCAATACGTTTTCCGCTCCGTAGCTCCTTAATGGGTCCTGGCTTGGATCCGCATAATTCATGAATATCCACTCCTGGTTGCCGCCCTCAATAGTAGCAGCAAATTCCTGAAGGTCGTGAAGCCAGCGCTTGATCTTCGGATATACAAAGGCGTCCTGCTCTGCCGTTTGAACCATGACTACGGCGGTGAAAAGCAGCCCGTCGCTTTTTTGTTGCTCTACTCCCATAACAGTTCCACCGGCCTCTGCTGATCTCTGACCGATAAGCTTAGAGAGGGGCTGGAACAAGCATTGAGTGACAAAATTGCCGTCTGGTATGAATGCCTTCAGTTCCTCCACCAGATCATCGTGAAGCTCCGAGGCTTTCACAATGATGCGAGAATCGTTCTTGAAACATGCGGTCTGAAAAGTATCACTAAGCACATTTCTGTTAGCTGGCAGACTCCTCGTTTGATCAAAGTAGCTTACTAGTAGCCCAATGGTGCAATGGCGTATTCGTTGACCAAATCCGATATACATGTCATCTTGCATGTGTTGCCCGTCGATGGCAACCTCAGCCACGGGTCATATGCTGGGGCGTTCTCAACACCTGCTACTTGCACAGAAACTGTACAAATGACGGTGTTCGCAAAAGTAGGCTATATTCATGAGTCAGAATCGTTTCGTTTTGCAAGGGGTGAATGGAAATAGATTTTCCAAAACAGTGCTACACATACTACACAGCTAGATCAGCATCCAGAATCCAGCCGGAAAAAAATGCTCATACATACCAGTATATGTAAAGAAACACAAAATGTTGCTGTCCATATCTTGGGAAATACTTTCCGTAAAGTTTGCCAGCGCCTCGGCAGCATCCCGAGCAATTTCAATGGGATATAAAGTCAACCCAGCCCAAACGTCACCGCACTGGAATGTTCTCATCCTAAAGTTGGTGACAACACCAAAATTGTTCATGCCGCCCTTCAGAGCTCGGAAAAGGTTCTTGTGATGGCTGGTATCGGCTGTAACGATCCTTCCGTCTGCGAGAACGATCTCATAAGAAACGACATCATCACAAGCGAAACCACGTCGAGCTGTGAAGAACGTTTTGCCGCCACCCAGAAGAAGGCCTGCCACACCGACATGGCCGTCGCGCCCACCGGCCACCACGCGTCCGTGCTTGCGCAGCTCTTCATATACGGGACCCCAGCGTCCTCCAGGACCCAGGTCCACTGTCTCTGATGCCTCGTCGAACCGCGTCCAATTCAAAAGACCAAGGTCAATGGTCACTCCTCCTTGGATGTTGGCCGCACCGGCATATGGCGTATGGCCACCACTTCGGATGGCGAACTTCTGCTTTGTGGCCACCAAAGTCTGGATGGTTGCTGAGACTTCTTCCGCGGAATTTGGGCGTACGATGCAATCGGGAGCGATCTTGGCAGTATTGGACCAGTAGCTGTCTTCACGGACGGAGTATTCGGCATCAGAAGGAACTAGTGCTTGTGCTTTCAAGCCAGCTTGTTTAAGGTACTCAGCCACAGTTCCTCCGGGTTTCTGCGCAACAGCTGCCATCGCTAGCTCCGAGAATAACAGAAGATACTGCAATTTGAAAACGGGGAACAGTGGTTGATTGCGACTCTGGAGAGCAATTAATTTATGACTGTCTCAGACTACCTTGCGAGAACGATATAAAGACCGATTGTCGGGAATCCGCGATCAATCCCACGCCATCTCGGACAACCATCTCAGTCGTTGGTCATCAATACAAGACAAACCAAGCTTGATTATGAAGGATACAGGGGTGAGCCTGACTACAGGGTATAGCTTAAGCAGGAAACTTTTACCATAATGTAAGCTTATATTGGGCTTTCGGTAATGCAGAATTACCTGTTTATTACACTTACGCAGGATTTCCGTTACACTACTTGTGTAAATGATGCAGCATTACCTGCCTATTACACTTACATTACTATTACTGAGCTATGTTTATTGAATATTACGAAGATGAAGCGAAGAAAAGAAAGGAAAACAAAAGAACTTATCGGCTTATGTAATCTGTTTGAAAGCGATAGAAACGGTTCTCTCCTACACTGGCTGGGTGCCTTTGGTTGTGCGTCTAACCCGATTCAGCAAAAGAATCCTACAGGTGAAGGACATCACTTCCTCCGCTTTGTCCAGGTGGCCAGTGTATACGAGGCGCAACTCACTTAGCTTCTTTCTATCATCTTGGGTCATATATAGTAGAGATAATAAGAATATTCGAGCCACAGAACACGAGGTACACTGAGTGAGAAACAGCGTACGTTTTGCAGACAGGCTCACGGAGGCTTACAGGACATGAGCACTTGCTGTATATAAGTTTTTAATTCAGTAAACTGAATGATATGCTATTGTTCCTTTCCCAAGGCTACAAGAATCTCTCCTCAACCTAACACTTGGCCGTTGTAGACAGTGATTGTTAAAGGTTTGGATCTATTACTCGAGTCTTTATAACACTTCTATCCCGAAACAGTGCCTGACTATTACGGGTTCATGGGCAGACTATATAGAGATGTCGGACAAAACCACATTATGGTTAGCATGATTACGTGCTTGAAGCATATATCCCTCACCTGATTCGTATATGCTAAATTACAGGTGATACCGTGGGTGACGAGCCAGTTCCAATGATCTCCTGGGGAAAACTAAGCTACCTGACTCCCCCCCTTTCAATCATCACCAGCAGAATCAAGACCTATCAGCTTTACGGAAAGCTATCCCATGAATTCCTTTTGATCCAATCCTTCTTTAGCCCATTCGACCGACTTTCTCCCATCTCAGTCTGACCCTTTCAGGGTGTAGCATTTTCAATGTATTGACAACATTAGAATCCTCAACCACATCTAGCACACGCTTCCTCACATCTGGCATAGACTCCCCTTGGAGGCGGATGGGCTCGCATCTATGATCCCGAAACAAATGTGCAATGACGGCCACAAATTCGACTTGAGCAAATTTCTTGGCGGGACAAACTCGTGGGCCGGAGGCGAATGGTGTATACACCCCATCTCGAGGTTGCAACAATTGCTCATCATCCAGGCTTCCTAGGACCTTGTCTTTGATTATCCAGCGCTTCGGTCTCCAACTTAACGAGTCAGATCCCCAGTACTCTGGCAAAGTGCTCAATGCTACTGAGTTCAACAAAATCACCGTCTTGGGCGGGATATTGTATGTTTTGCCACGGATTGCGAGGGTTTGGGACAGGTCGCCTGTGTGTCTTGGGTGAGCGACGACGGGAGCATAAAGTCGAAGCGTTTCGTGCTATCCAACATCAGTCCGTGTGCGATTCTATTTTGTCGAACAAAAGATATTGGAAGTGGGGGCGGGGGACGTGGGCAGACACACCATGAGCGCCAAGCAGCGTCTGAGTTTAGGAAAGACCTTCTCATATTCCCAGTCTTTGACATCTGTTTCACCGCATACTGAATTTATCTCTTCCCTGATCCACCCTTGGGTCTCTGGATCGACTGACAGCAGATACAGGCAGTATAGAAAGGTGTTTGCCGTGGTGTCATGTCCCACAAAATTGTAGATGAAGAGGTTACCGAAAATCTCCTCATCAGAAAGCACATTTCGCCCGTTATTGTCCGTCGATTCTGACGATTTCAATAGTACCGACATGAGATTGTCCCTCACGGCGACTGCACTAGACTCGTGCAACGCTGCTCGTTGTTGTTCCATCATTTCTCTCATATGGGTTTCGAGTTCTCTGATGGAACTCTTCACCTTGCGGATGCTGGCAGGAAGGAGTATGCTGGGTAAAGGTATAGACTTGATAAAATAAACGATAATCAGGTTTTCGAGTATCAATTGCAATGCCTCGCGGTATGAGATTGTGTGATTATTTTCGAGGCTTCTCGTGCCTCTATCGAAATCGTATGTTTTCCCCAAGCCCACAGAAATCAAGACATGCAAAGTCAGGGTCATGATATCTGAAGGAGAGTCTTGCACTCCAGCTTTCCCGTTTCCCATCCAATTCTGTATCATAGTGGACGATTGCGCAAGTGACTCTCGCCATACGAAGCGGCTTTGTGCCTCCTTGAAGGGAGGGGTGGTGAGTCGACGATGTCGCGCCCATGTTTCGTTGCCGGCTGTAACGACATTGGGTCCGAAGACGTCTAAAAATGGGCGAACCGCATCAAAATCCTTCATGAATTGCTTTCGTCTGGCGAGGACCTCATTGACAGCGTCTGGGTCTGCTAGCACCAGCTGCATTTCTGCAGGCGTCGCAATGATAAACGCAGGTCCCAGGCGGGCATGATGTTGAAAACGATTGGGGAAAAACCATGACAGTCCACTGATATCCACAAACTTTCCAAGTCCAAATGGTAGACGTTTCAGTAAGGGGGTCAAGAATTCATAGCCATTCAGCCAAAGCGGGTTGAAAATGCCGATTGGGGTGATGAGGATCGGGAGACCAAGTTTCCGTGCTGCGACGTAGTTCCTAACCAGGGTGAAACATGGCCAGGAGCATGTCACCAACAGGACAGAAAATAAAAAGAGCAAGACTTGCATTGCGAGTGTCCTTATCTTTTCACGAAGGCGTAGTGGCATCACTATCCGGAGCGGCCTCGATCTTGGAACAAGAGGCTGGAGATATCTTTGATAAAGAACGAATACGTACACCCCTGCAGAAATCATTCGTGATGCTTATCGTCCTGTGCTGTAATCTTACTGCGTTGCAATCTTACTGTGCTACAGTGTTACCGTAAGGCATATAAGGGGTATGTAGCCCTATTCCAGACTGGCCAAGGTTTGGTTTCACTGATCAGTTCGTCCATGTCTATTTTGCAATTGCTGTTCAAACGAGATCCAGCGCGTCTTATTGGCCTTGGACAGATATGGCTTCAGAAATAACCCACATCACACTTACGCCCCTAGATCACGCACCACCGGGAAACTACACTTGTTCTCTCAACTACCTCCCTCTCAAATCAGGCGCAACCTTCTCTCAGTCATTTGAAGTACTGAAAGAGGGTTTGCAAGCAACTTTCGTCCAATTGCCGTGGCTCAGTGGAAGAGTATGGCCTCAATCGTCTGATTCTCCAGGTTGGCGTCAGGGGCAGCGGGAGATAAGATACAATACAACCGATATCAACAAGCGAGCACAATGCCAGTTCAAGTACCATGAAATACATTCGGAGCTTAGTTACTCTGAAATAAAGGAGTCGGCATTTCCTCTCGACGCTTTCGATGACGAGTCACTGATCTCGGTCCCTTTCATGCCAGACATCAACGCCGGACCAGATGTCTTTGTGGCCCAAGCCAGTTTTATTCCCGGTGCTTGTCTTCTAACAGCATGTGCACATCATTCTGCAATCGATGGCGGAGGTGTTTACGCGATTATCAAGTTATGGGCAGACAATTGCAAGGCACTGCAATCACAACGGTCAGAACCAGTTGTCATACCACCAGGACCAGCGAGCTCTGATCGGACTGTCTTGGAACAGATATGGGCTAAAGAATGGCAAGGCACTTATCCTGTGGACCCGGAGAGATGGCGAGTTCTGGGACTTGATCCTCCAGGTTCGAAGCCAGAAAACGACAAGCTCAAATTGCAATGCAAGGAGTCCCAAAATGGCCAGATATCGAAATCGGCCATATTCTACATCTCGCCAGCAAATTTTGTTGCTCTGCAAAAAGACTGCCGACAGCATTTTCAGTCCGAAATAGAGCTCTCTAATTCGGATTTGGGAATCTCTGGAATCGACGCCATCTGTGCTCTAATTTGGCGATGCCTACTGAAAGTCAGAGTGGCTGCAGCCAAAAACCTTGATAAATCGGTTGGAGAGAACGGAAATGCTGAGTCCGCGGTTCGATTGGATTTGCTCGTCGACGGGAGAAATGACTTCTCGCCATCCCTTCCAAACCCCTATCTTGGAAATCTCACCGTGGTCAACCAATGCTTCATGCCGTGCTCGGCCTTGACTTCACCAGACGTCAGTCTTGGTACTGTAGCGAAAACTATCCGGGGTCACGCCAAGTCTGTCAACCCTACTAACTTGCTGGACGCGTACACTCTGGCAAGAGACCTGCCGGAGTTCGGACAATTGGTTTTACGGAATTCAGCCATCGACGGCTCTTCAATGGTCTTATCGCCACTTCTCATGTTACCACCTGTCGAATTTGGCAACGGCGTGTTTGATAACGGGGGAAAGCCAGATGCGATGCGGGTGTTGACGCGAGCTATGAATGTGTTTACTCGCACTTGCTTTGTCCTGCCTAAGCTGGCTAATGGGGGTGTGGAGTTCATTGTGAACTTGTTCGAGGAGGAGTTGAAGCTGTTGCTAGAGGACGAGGAATTCTTGGAATATGCAGCCTTTCTCTCATAAGGGATCTCGTGGAGTCGAAGTAGTTCAAATGTTTCAAATGCCACTGATGCGATCAAACACAAAGGCGCCACTTTGAATTTTGCTCCTAAGTTCCCTATCTCATGGAGCATCCCTGTGATTCCACAGTATCCCATATTACGGTATCGCCCAGAAGCTAGGAAAACTCCGAGCACCTACCTAGATATCTGCCTACCTACCTTGACAATCAAACATCTACAAGCCCGCAGCATGTGACGTCGGAGGTGTCGATTCCTTACAGCTTATATAGAGCATCAAATCCAGGACGACTCTTTCACCTCATGCTAAGAACAATCAGGACAACGAAATTGAGACGGCGATGTCTTGGCTGTGGGGTTTGATTCACGGAGCCCAAGAGCATCGGACTCACGTATGTAAAATGTAAGTTAATGTACGATATTTGAAACTTGACGAACGCGACTCCGAATATTTCGGAGTCACGTGTGTAAGGCTTCGAGAGAATGAATACGTACATAAGTAAGTAATCAATAACAATAGACCAATGTAAGTCCAGGTAATGAGGTGTCACGTGTGTAACGTGTAAGACGGCATGTAATCAACGCCGCTTTGACGAAGGCATGGTCAGTAATCATGCACAATTGATGCCTTCCCCATTACTGATTACTTACAAGCGGTAAATAAAAAGATAATGGTTATGATATCATTTAACTAGCTAAAGTTCATATGATCAGAGTTTTGTTGAAGCCAATGAGATGATCGTAGGCTGCTCGAGATTTCTGGCCTATATCATCAATCTTTACCTGCCCGTCTACCGTTTTATGTAACAATTGTTGGTACTTCTGTGTCTAACCGGTTTTACGAAACCTCAAAGATGGCCGCTCAAGTAAATGGGCATCATGCCTCTGCCGAGGCTCGACACAGCACTGGATCGACTCTTTCAAACAGCATTGAAATGAGAGATAGTAACGCCGGTGCAAACCACTCTTCTCCAGTCGCCATTATTGGTATGAGTTGCAAGTTTGGTGGCGATGCCACAAGTCCAACCAAGTTATGGGACCTCTGCGCTGCGGGAAAGGACAGCTGGTCACCGATTCCCCAGGATCGGTTTGCTGTCAAATCTATGTATCATCCTGACAGCCAAAGATTTGATAGGGTCAGTTTACCTCGTCATCGTCTTTGTTTCGACTGTACAGTGATTGAGGGTACTGACCAGATTTACAACTCTATAGCATCATGTCAAAGGTGGCTTCTTTCTAAAAGATGATATCGCCGCTTTCGATGCAGGTTTCTTTGGCTTATCAGCCGAATCCTCCAGTGTAAGAGACCTACCTGTCTGGCTTGTATAATTAGGGATTTAGGAAGATTATTCAAACTAAGAGAATTGCGCAGGCCCTGGACCCTCAGTTGAGGCTCTCAATGGAATCAGTGTATGAAGCAGTAGAAAATGGTTGGTTCTATAAAACCTTTGTAATTCCCCGGAGATTGCAAAAGCTGACTGCGAGAGATAGCGGGGATACCTATCGACACCTTGGCAGGTTCTAATACCTCAGTCTTTTCTGGGCTCTTCGGCAAGGACTATTCCGAAGGCCTCATGAAAGATCCCGAAAATCTGCCGCCGTCGTTCATCACGAGTAACGGGACAGCTATGTACTCAAATCGGATATCCCATTTCTTTGGCTTCACAGGCTCCAGCATGACGATTGACACAGGCTGTTCGGGAAGCCTGGTAGCGCTACATCTAGCATGTCGCAGCCTCCAGCTGGGAGAGTCGAATCTAGCCATTGCCGGGGGCAGCGGTGTTATGTTGAGCCCTGACATGTTTATTTCCTTGTCTAACATGGGCTTTCTCGGCGAGGAGGGTCGATGTTACTCATGGGACCATCGCTCGGGCGGTTATGGACGAGGCGAGGGCGTAGCCACACTCGTCCTAAAAAGTCTCGATGCCGCTTTGCGCGACGGCGATTTCGTCCACGCAGTCATCCGCGAGTCGGCACTGAACCAAGATGGAAAGACATCAACGATAACTTCCCCTTCTATGGAAGCACAGCAAAGCCTCATCGAAGAGTGCTATAGGCGAGCGGGGCTGGACATCTCACAGACTGGCTACGTCGAGGCCCATATGACAGGAACATCTACAGGAGACCCGATCGAAGCTGAGGCCATCTCACGCACCTTTGCAAAGGACAGATCTGAAGATGATGCAGTGTTTGTCGGCTCGGTTAAGACTAATGTCGGTCATACAGAAAGCGTTAGTGGCCTAGCCGCGATTATCAAGACTGCCTTCGCGCTTCAAAAACGGCTCATTCCCCCAAACTTGAATTACGAGAAGCCCAACCCGAGGATTCCTCTAGCACAATGGAAGGTGCAAGTCCCGCTCAGCCTTACCCCTTGGCCCAAAAACAGAGCGTTGAGGGCCTCAGTCAACAACTTTGGGTACGGCGGAGCCAATGTACATCTGATCATCGAGGCCGCTCCTACCACTCTCAACACATACAAAAACGGCGCGAATGGCACAGACAGCACAGCCGGTAGTGACACGGAAGATGCTTCTCAGTCGCTGATCTACATCCTGAGTTCGAAGGATTCGTCAGTGTCCCGGGCTATGGGTGATAAACTGGCGTCTTATATTCGTGAGGCCACGTTATCGGCAGACCGCGACAAGCCATTGTTACCTGCTGATTTAGCGTACACACTGGCCGAGCGACGCTCTCGATTTCCTTGGACCACAGCAGTGAGAGCAAGTGGTCTGACAGACTTGGCAAAAAAGCTGGATGATGATTCCCGAAAAGCCACATGTGCTACGCAAAATCCTCCGCGAATCGGAATGGTTTTCAATGGGCAAGGGGCCCAATGGCATGCCATGGGTCGTGAACTCATGAGTTCATACCCTGTCTTCGGCTCTGCTGTGCAGCGAGCCACGAATATTCTCCAGGAATACGGCGCAGTCTGGTCACTGAAAGGCATGTGAGCTCAGTCAGTACGACATGGATGCAAGGCTAATGATTACTAGATGAGCTCCTTCGAGATGCAAAGACCACACGAGTCCATGAGATAGACCTCAGCCAGCCAGTCACCGTCGCTCTTCAGCTCTGTCTCGTTGACTTACTGATATCTTGGAACATCACCCCTTCAGGCGTAACGAGCCATTCAAGCGGAGAAATATCTGCGGCCTACGCAGTGGGAGCCCTTTCCTTCAAGGAAGCGCTCGGTATAGTGTACTTCCGCGGTAAACTGGCACTCAAGTATCAAAAGCTCTCTTCCCTAGCCGGGGGAATGCTCGCTGTGGGACTGAGCTCCGAGAAGGCTTCGGAGTATCTCGAGGATCCTGCTGTGGCCGGTCGCATTGTCATTGGTTGTATCAACAGTCCCGACAGTGTCACCCTTTCGGGCGATCTCGAAGCTATTGGTAATGTTGCATCACGACTCGAAAAAGATGGTGTCTTTGCCAGGAAGCTGAAGGTTCCGATGGCATACCACTCCCATCACATGCAGCACATGGCCAAGGAATACACGGACAGCCTTCGGGCCATTCTGCCTGCTACACGCACTTGGAGTGGGGCACTTTTTGCCTCCCCGGTCACTGGCGATATCGTCACTTCACCAGAAACTCTGGCTCCTGAGCACTGGGTCCATAACCTGACTAGCCCCGTGCTTTTCTCTCAGGCACTGGAAAACTTGTGTTTCGGCACGAAAACGTCAGACGAATCCTCAAGTTCCGAGTCTTCTCAGAATGCCAACGTCGACATTCTGGTCGAGATTGGCCCACACGGAACTTTGTCTGGGCCCATTAGACAAATTCTCAAGGAGCGGAACCTGCCTTATGTGTCTTGTCTGAAGAGATCCACAGATGCCGTCGAAACCATGCAAGATGCAGTTTGCGATCTTCTAGTCCGCGGTTACCCAGTGTCGCTAGAGGCTGTGAATTTCCCTCGCGGTCAAAAACACCACGAATACGTTCATGATCTCCCGTCATACGCATGGAACCATAGCACGCGTTACTGGTTCGAACCGAGGATCAGTAGAGATCATCGCTATCCGCGCTTTGAATCCCATGAGCTGCTCGGAACCATGGTCCCAGGTTCCAACAAACTTACACCTACTTGGCGCAATTCTCTGCGTATCTCGGACATTCCATGGCTAGCAGATCACAACCTCGACTCTAAGGTCGTTCTTCCGGGAGCTGCCTATATTACCATGGCTATCGAGGCTATACGACTTCTTACCGATACTTCTGAGAAGACCATCGAGGGATACCATTTGCGCGACATTAATATCACGAACGCCTTGATCATCCCTCGGTCCTCGGCAGGTGTCGAAGTACAGCTCAGTCTACGTGAGTGCAGCGAGAAGGAGCTTGACTATAAAGGCTGGTATGAGTTCGAGGTCTTCTCTGTTGGCACACAAGACCGTTGGATCCAGCATGGCAGGGGCTATGTCTTGGCTGAGAAGGCCCAAGGTCATGATGCTGCTGGTGAGAATAAGCCTGAAGTCATGGCAGCGGGTTCCGAGAACTTCGTCCCTTCCGATGCGCAAGTGGAAGACATTGAGCCAGAGTTTGTGTACTCAATGTTGCGCGGTATGAACTTTTATCATGGCACCGCGTTTCAAAACTTGGTCGGCAGTCGGGTGGCTGCAAGAAAGGCTATCACAGATATTGCTGTATCACCGGTGGTGGCCGAATCCGCAGAGACTTATGTCCTGCATCCCACAACCCTGGACTCTATCATCCAGGCTTGTTTTATTTCTGTCTTCAAGTCAAGGATGGACGGTTCTTCGCTGGTCCCGCGTTCGATCGGCAGCATGTTCGTTGGACGAGAGCTCAACCGGACCCCCGGAGACAGACTACAAGTCTTCACTAAGCTTTCAAAGTCTGACAGACGAGGCGCCACCAGCAGTGTCATTGCCAACAACGATGGCAATGGTCAAGCAGACGCTTTGTTTCAGATGGAAGACTTTCGGCTTCAAGCAATAGCACGAGACGTTGGAGACGATGCTGACAACCCCGGAACACCTCGGATGTGTGCAAAGAGCAGATGGGAGTTGGATGTCCTTAATAAGGTACCTTCAAAGCTCAAAGATTCCATGAGAATCAATATGGACACGAGAGAGATCGATTTCGAGAAGGGGATCAGTAAAGCAGCATTTTGGTTTATCAATGATGCCATCAACCAGCTTGGAGAGACAAGTCAAGAACGCTGGCAGTGGCACCACAGGATCTTCCACGGCTGGATGCAGTCCGTGGTCGAACTAGGCAGGGCTGGAAAGCTAGGTCCAGGTAGCGAGAGGTGGTCGAAAGTGAGCAAGGGGATCAGGCAGAGATCCATCGACAACTTGTCAGTCGAGAATGCGGCCGGCCGATTGACATGTCGTGTTGGCCCTCAGCTTGCAAGCATCGTCCGTGGAGAAGTCACGCCCCTTGAGCTTATGATGGAAGACGGCCTCCTCAACCAATACTACCAAGAATTGCCCAGACTGAAGGACCGTACCTTCAAGCATCTCCAAAGGCTTACAGAGCTATACGCAGTCAAGCAACCAGGTGCTAAGTTACTCGAGATTGGAGCCGGCACCGGAGGTGCTACAGCCATTGTTCTCGAAGCATTTGGAGCGAAGGGCCTAGCTGAAGGATGCTCTGGGACCCTCCTGGGCCATTACGATTTCACTGATATATCGGCGGGTTTCTTTGGTAGCGCACAGCAGAGGTTCGCATCTTGGGGAGACGCAATCGACTATAAGAAGCTGGACATTGAATTGGACCCGGTCGAGCAGGAATTTATACCTGGCAGCTACGATATGATCGTTGCGGCCGTTGTCTTACACGCGACCAGGAACCTCAGAAGAACTCTCACGAATGTCCGCAAGCTGCTTAAACCAGGCGGTAAATTGTTTCTGGTGGAGAACACTCAAGATACTCTCGACCTACAACTCATCTTCGGAACGCTCCCTGGATGGTGGTTGAGTGAAGAACCAGAACGCAAGATGAGCCCAAATGCACCCCTGAGTGATTGGGACGAGGTACTGAAAGATACTGGCTTCTCGGGAGTCGATTTTGAGATTGGTGACTGTGAAGAAGCGGAGCGTCAATCTACGAGCATCATCGTTGCCACCGCCCAGTCCCAGGCAAATTACCCGTCATCCATATCCATCATCTGTAGAGAGGAATCTCCTCCTCATCAGCCATGGCTGGAGAACCTCTCGAAGGTAATTCAAGACGGATTTGGAGTCTTCCCACACCTTGAGACCTTGGAAAACGTCCAATTTGGAGAAGACAAGGTGTACATCTTCACACCCGAGATGACGGAGCCCTTTGTTGATAACATGGACCGCAGCTCCTTTGAAAGGCTCAAAAACTTACTGATGAATAGTCGGGGAGTCCTCTGGCTGACTACTAGCAGTATCATTGACTCAAAGCACCCGCTACTTGCTCAAGCCCAAGGTCTGTTGAGAACTGTCAAGCAAGAAGATACCAATAAGCGATTCATCCAGCTTGACTTTGAATCAACCCTTGATGTCTGGACACTGGACCACATTCCTCATATTTTCCATGTTCTGCAGCAAAGTTTTGACTACAATATGGATCCCAGCAACATGGAATGGGAGTATGCCGTCAAAGATTCCTGTCTGCATGTCCCCAGGCTCTATCCAGATGCAGGCCAAGACAGAGCCTCTAGCGGGATTCACTTCGACCAGACTCCCGTACTCGAGCCCTTTTGGCAAAAGGGTCGGCCTCTTGTGTGGGAACCTTCTAGATCTGGTTTGCTGAGCAACCTATACTTCACAGACCATCCTGAAGTTGCCAGTGACGTTCCGAGCGGCATGATAGAAATAGAACCCAAGGCATTCGGTCTCAACTTTCGAGATGTCCTGGTTGGGTTGGGCCAGCTGGACGAGACTCTCATGTGCCACGACGGCGCTGGAATAGTCACCCGTGTAGGGCCCAACACGGAAGGGCTCCAGGTAGGCGACAGAGTCTGCGGCATCTTCAAGGGATTCTTTGCGGGAATTGAACGAGCTCTCTACACCGGTGTTACTAAGATCCCGGACAACATGTCCTGGGAAGAAGCAGCGTCGATCCCGTTCGTGTATGGCACAGCACATATCGCACTGTTCGAGCTGGCAAGGCTGAAAAGGGGTGAAAGTATCCTCATTCATGCTGCAGCTGGTGGACTGGGCCAAGCATTGGTCATGCTCGCCAAGCACATTGGGGCCGAGATCTTCGTAACTTGCGGTACAGAGGCCAAGCGACGACTTCTCATCGACAGATATCAGATTGACCCCAGCCACATATTCAACAGCCGGGACGCATCATTCGCTCCTGGAATAATGCAAAAAACCAACGGGAAGGGAGTTGATGTTGTAAGTCGACGTCCCGACTGGAAACCCCCCAGACATGGTTGGTCAGTAAGCTAATCTTGTGACTTTGCAGGTACTGAACTCCCTCGCCGGCTCATTGCTCAAAGCGAGCTGGGAATGTGTTGCTCAATTTGGCCGCTTCGTGGAGACTGGCAAGGTTGACATCGAGGCCGCGAGACGCTTGGATATGACACCATTCAGTCGTTCTACTACCTTCTCAGGCATCGATCTCCTGCAGTATAACCAACATAGACCTAGGATCGTACAGAATGCCCTCGCGAGCATCATTCGTCTCTGTTTTGAGGGGAGTATCCACCCTGTTTACCCCATTATTCCGCATTCGATCTCAGATATGGAGAAGGTGATGCGGCAAATGCAAGGAGGCTTGCACATGGGCAAACTTGTGCTGGTTCCTGGGCCGGATGACCAAGTCAAGGTCCTGACGCGGCTGCGTCCCCTTGGTCTGGACAACTCAGACAGCACTTATTTGCTCTCTGGAGGCTTGGGAGGTCTGGGTCGCATCATTGCCCAGTGGCTGATTGAGAAAGGAGCAAGGAACATTTTGATCATTTCTCGCAACGCAGCGTCCCACCCAGAAGCCGCCCGACTCATTGCCTTTGGAAAAGGGAAGGGCTGCATCGTCCATGTCCGCAATTGTGACGTCTCGGATGAGAAAAGTCTCGTGGGGCTTTTGGACGATTGCGCTGGCACAATGCCGCCGATAAAGGGTCTGATTCAAGGAGCGATGCAGCTTGATGTAAGCCCTCCAATCCATGGATGCTGAGCCTCCCACTCGGCTGCTTCTTTTGTTCAAGCCCTGCTAATAAGCCACCAGGATAGCGTTTTGGAGAGCATGACGCATGAGCAATGGCGACAATCGGTGCTCCCGAAAGTGGTCGGCACCATTAACCTGCACAAACATCTTCCTAAGGTCAACTTCTTCGTAATGCTATCCTCGCTGGTGGGCGCCTTGGGCAATGTTTCTCAGGCCAACTACGCAGCTGGAAATGCCTTCCAAGATGCTCTCGCGCGCCACCGCACCGCGAATGGCCTACCAGCCGTCACCATCGACCTGGGGGTTGTTACCGAAGTGGGCTGGGTAGCTGCCGCGGAGGACAGCGCTGCCGTACAGGATCGCATCAAGAAGCGCCTGGGTGCCACACCGATCACCGTCGAGCAGGTCCTTCGACTGATAGAGGCCGCCATCCAAGACCCGCTACGGAAGCATCTAGATGACAGTCAAGTCTTGACGGGCATGGCACAGTACTATACCATTAACGAGAGCGCGGCCATCAAGCAAGACAGGCGTTTCGGGACAATGCGACTTGGGAACCCAGGGGCAGTGGGTGCCACCAGGTTGGCTTCGACGCAAATGAGCCGCCTAGACGAGCTGGTGCAGACCTTGTCGAATACGCATGGAACGGCCACTACTGCTGATGCAAACGATCTGGTTGCCGAGTCACTGGTGCACAAGATCTCGGATCTGTTCAACACACCGGCGGCGGACATCGATGTCACCTTGCCACTCTCCCATCACGGTGTCGACTCGCTGGTGGCCGTGGAGTTGAGGAACTGGTTGAGCAGCGCGTTGAAAGTGAAGGTGACCATCTACGATATTCTGCAGTCGGCGTCGGTGACAGACTTTGCTTTGATGTTGGTGAATAAGAGTGGATTAGTGAAGATCAGCGGTTAGGTCGCTGGCGAAATGAGTAGAGAAGGAACAGGGACTTTTGTCAACCCGTATTTATCATAAATTCACAGATTGTTGTTTTGTGCTTTTTTTCTCTACACGTCCTTAACGATGCTCAGTCTGAAGAAAGGATAAGACCTATACAGTTTATAGCCAACGGACATGATCAGAAGTTGTCGAGAAAACCTTCATGTGTATACTCACGTAATACACGCAAGTCTGGTGCAGCATTAAATCTGGGAATGTATCTTGACATGTACATGTAAGATAGCCGGGAAGGCCGTGGCATTTCCATGCGAACTGTTCGATTTACAAGGTAAGAAGGCACCATAGCGCCTCAGGTCACATCTGATTTGGGTAATGGGAGGAACAATTTGGAGGTTTTGGTTGGTGGTGACCGGTGGTGATCGTGAGAACTACATCGAGAAAGGTTGGACATATAATATGTGCTCTGGGGTACGTACAATACGTACTACCATAATTTGTTCAAAATAGGTCACATGTCGTCTTGCTTCAATTAATACTGTATTGTATCTCTAGAGCAAATCCCAAATACATAATTGAATATGAGCTCTCTAATGTCTTCTGGAGACTACGAACCCTACAGTCCATACCTAGGGTAGGTAACCGGAGGTCGGGAACTAATCAATGAACCAAGCCTTTCATGCTGAGCCGACTGGGATGGTCTGCACGTAATTATCTACTCGACGAAGTAATTCTCGTTGTACTTCTTGCGCTTCTCTGTAATCACCGGCCGAGATGAGTGCATCTTTCAGAAGCCACATCTCTCGCATGACCTGAGGATCTGCCTCGCCTTGGGAATACTCGCGGAGAGCTACAATCATCCGAGTCCGGTCGACGGTGTCTGTGATTCCAGAGTCGGTATTGAAGTCCATCAAGATTCTGATCGCACACGCGACTGTTATGGCGTGGAAGCGTGGCACTTTCATCATGCCCACATCGTCTTTCGTGGTACCCGGGTAATCCATCACAGCAGGCCCTTCTTCGAGTAATAGCGACGACCTTATATACGATAATAGCGATATGGATTGGGCGGCCATCTACCCTGACGTTGAGCGTCTGTATGTTCACGAGCGTCGAAAACTTCGGTATATCATGCAATTTATGGAAAGAAAGCACGGCTTTAAGGCGACGTAAGTGGAATCCCTTGACATGTATCCATCGAGACATCTGAACTCATTTCAGTCTGAGCTCAACATAGAGATACCAGGTCAGCTGACCGTCATATTGTTCATGCGAGTAGGAATCAGATGTACAAGAAACGATTTGCCAAACATTTGAATAGGGCCTGCACAAGTACACGAAGCGTTCGACTGGAGCTGTACAAACTTCAAGTGTGCACGACAAACGCAGCAAATCCAGTCCACCGGGAGAACTAGGTCCGATTCCAACTTTGTCTGTAATGTCTCACGAGGACGAACTGAAGCTCATGTTCCTCACCAGTATGCGGACATAGAGCATCGCTTTTTTCGAGCCTGTGAGACTCGGCGTTACATGTCAAGTAGCTCAGCAGCGGCAGCTTTCAACAGATCAGCCACGATCGATCGAAGCCAGGGAGATAAGCTTCGCATTTAAACTGGTGATTGACTTGCTGGACCGAGGACACGGGGAGTTAGCAGGCAGAACGGCTAGGAAGGCCTTCCTGCTGATCGAGGAACTACTAACATTTGAAGGGCCTGCTCTGGTCTGGAATCTGCTCGAGCTGATGCATAATATGGTGAGGCTGCGTCATGCGCAGCTCTTTCAGATGCTGCTGGCACATCTCGATGCATTGGTGGTCTATAAGATGCCGTGGACTCATCCGCTCTCTACCATGCTGCGAACCCTGCTGCGACTTCTTGCAGATCAGACAGGCGTGGTGACCAATACCAGCGGTCTCACAGACACTCTGGCCCTTTCATCTTTATTAGAGCAGGGATGGATCTTCAATACCAAGATGCTCTTCGATCATTTTGACCCCGAGTTGATCCAGCTCTACTAGTGCATTTTCTGGGACTCATGCTCAATCAACCTCCCGTCGCCAATCGTCGATGTCGCCGTCCAGTGGCTCAGCCAGACTGAGGCGCGGCAGAAAATCAGTGCCGCTGCCAAGGCATATCTCGCTGATAGAGCACTCGCGAGCAACCCGGTCGATATGCTTCACTCGAGCAGTATCGCAGCGTTTCGGGAGCGTAGAATTCTGATACTTGACGAGGGATTTGATAGCGACGGTGACACCACCAGACTATTAGGCATCCTAGCGGGCCTGGTAACGGCTAAAATACACTGCAATAGCGGTTCCGCTTTTACGTCACAGTTATAAGCCCGGTAGTTCAGTAATACATCCATACTCCCCGAAAGCTATAATAATATGCTTAGCAAAATCCTTATATATACGGAGTATCCACCCCTAAGGAAGGTTTTTGAGAGATATAGTGGTCGTAAGTTCGAGTTATATCTAAAGAGGGATTAACCGCCCTAAGAGTAAGGGCAAAGGGACCCAAGAGAGAGCCTATCTCAGTTTATTCGGGATCCTTATAAACTAGGGGGTATATCGTATATAAGGTCGTCGCTATTGCACTGCAATAGCGGTTCCGCTTTTGCGTTACAGCTATGCATTAGGATTAACTGTGGCCGTGGCGTGGTCCATAGGGATGGCTCTCTCCCCGGCTGCGGAGCTAATATAGGGAGCGTCATTTTGGTGGGCATGAATAAGCATTATTTGTCAGGGTTAAGTGATGAGGGTGGTTCTTCTGGTGCATCGAAGTAGTGATTAGGCTGTATGGGGCATTTATTCGAGCAAGTTCGAGGATCCTCTGCTTCGACGAGTTGTCCGTTGTGGAGAGAGGAAATAAGGGATGCTCAGTTTTGCACTCCTGAGACAATGTTAATATGCAGTCTCGGGGCAGAGACTGGAGCATGGTCACTCGGGCGCAGCGAACTCCCTCCTCCGTTCCCAGGGTTGTTCTCTGCAGCAGGATTATGAGATTATTTCATGGGGGCGTGGAAGTATATATGGACGGCTTCTGTTATAATATACAACACCAATCAAAATCCACGAAAAAGCTCCCTGCAGGACTGGTGCAACCCCCCAGCGTCTGTCCAGCTATCAATGTACTTGATTACTTACTCAAGTACTTCAGTACAGAAGTGACAACCTTGGAAGTCCTCCTCATATCATTGCAGCTCAAGCCACCAACGCACTGAACATTAGAGTACTTACTCAAATACTTACGTATGTACCTGACCAGGAAGTTACATATACGCAACAATACTTACTACTCGATCCCAAGAACCAAAGATTGAAACCGACTCCGTGCCTGGCCATGACGTCTTACCGGTATAAGTTAAATGCCTTGCAAGTTCAACCTTCTCTTTCCTGGCTTGGTTCTTGTTCATTTCTTGTTGTCTTTGTGGAATAAATGTCCATCTACTGTGCCTATACAAGCACACTGTATCTTTATCAGCAGCTGCCATAGACACGATGGCTACTGGAGACCGAGTAGAGCCTGAGCCTTCGAGGTTGGACCATACAGATGAGCACATGGTTGGCGACAGTAAAGACATACAAGAGGGGAAGATTAGTGATGAGCAGTATCCGCATGGCTTGAAGTTGGTGCTCCTTGCGAGCGCGTCTGTGATCGCTATGTTTTTGATTGCATTAGATCAGGTAAGCACTTGGCTCGACCGACCTCATGCCGAAAGAATATTGCTAACGCAAGGAGTGTCCAGACTATCGTTAGTACAGCGATACCCAAGATCACGGACGAGTTCTATAGCCTTCGTGATATATCGTGGTATGCCGCAGCCTACCTTATGACGTTTAGCGCCGCTCAGACTTCTACTGGAAAGATCTACAGGTACTTTAACCTTAAATGGAGCTTCTTAATATCTATGCTCATCTTTAAGGTCGGAAGTCTAGTCTGCGGAGTCGCGCCCAAATCTAGCACGCTTATCGTCGGACGCGCCATTGCTGGTCTGGGAGGCGCCGGCCTCTCGGTGGGGGGGACATGCATCGTCTCTCTAGCTATTGCTCCAGTAAAACGGCCGATAATAATAGGCATCGTTAGGATAACATATGCCATTGCTGCCGTACTTAGGCCGCTTCTTAGTAGCGCTTTAACCGACCGCGTTTCTTAGCGATAGTGTTTTTATATTAATCTGCCGATTGGGGCCGTCGCGGGTGTAGCAGTCTTCTTCTTTCTAGACCTTCCGGCGAGTGTGAAGCCCCCTCTGATCCCTTAGACCCAGAAGTTATTACATACGGATCCAGTTGGAATAGCTCTGGCTATAGGAGGTATTACGTGCTTTCTTCTTACTCTCCAGTACGGCGGAATTAGCTATACTTAGAGTAGCAGCGTCGTTATTAGTCTCCTTATTAGCTTTATAGTCCTCGTTATCGCCCTAGTTGGATAGGAGGTTTAGCTGGGCGATTACTCCATAATGCTACCGCGACTCTACAAGCAACGCTCACTTACAGCAACAGCCGCTTACCAGTTCTTCTTTATAGGGAGCTACCTTATACTCCTGTACTACCTTCCTATCTACTTCCAGAGTATTCTCGGCGCAAGTGCAATACAGTCAGGGATCTATAACCTGCCTCTCGTGCTCACGGCGGCTATATTTACCCTTATCGGTAGAGTTGTCGTTATGAAAACGGGTCGTCCACAACAAATCATGTTTATCGGCTCAATGCTCACTACTGTTGCCATGGGGCTGATATATACTCTTGATATTAGTACTTCGAGTGGGAAGTAGATTAGCTATCAAATCTTCCTTGGCTCCTATATAGCCTTTTCCATAATGCACGGGGTCACTATCACCCAAGTCAACGTGGGTCCAGAGGACCTCGCAGCCGTCACGGCCAACCTGTTATATACGTTCTCATTCCTTTTCAGTTCTGATATCTGGGTATTGCGGATCGGAGAAGCTGATCTAGTCGTGGTACAGTTTTCCAGACGATTGGGGGTGCATTCAGCAATTCCGCGGGACAGTCAGCCTTCGTAAACAGACTGCTCGCCACTTTGCCTGAGATAGCCCCATTGGTTGATCCCGGTCTGGTGCTTCAGACGGGCGCTTCAGATTTCCGCAAAGTCTTCCCGCCGGATCAGCTTCCTGGAGTCCTTCAGGCCTACATGGTTGGTCTCAAGGCCGCCTTCGCCGTCGCACTTGCGTTTTCTGGTATCGCATTCTTGTCCAGTCTAGCTATTCCCACGAAAAAGCTCCCAAGTCAAGCACCAGGCGAAGTCCCCATGATGGCCATGGGTTAAGGCCATGTCCACGGTTGGATGAAAGGCTTTTGCCGTTTTTATGTGCATGATTCGAGCGCAATCAGGTAATACTGAAGGATCACCTGGCCCAGGGTGCTCGAGCAATTTACTGTCCTCTTTCTAATTTCTATATCAAGACTGTTCTAATTCATCCGTTAGGCTTTCCTTCCCTACTTTTTGCAAGGTTGAACGGAATAACATCCATTTTACCCATAGAATCTAGACCCAATTTCTTGCCTAATACGATCTACAGGTGCTCTATACCAAAGAATCAGAGCCGCGCCACTCTCCATCTATTCACTCCGTTCAACAGACATATTTTGGCTTCCTCGTCCTGTATTGTGCATTGGCGCCCAATTCTAGAAGCAACTGGATGCCGGCATCATACCCCATATCAACCGCCGTGTGCAATGGCGTCCTCCCCGCCTCATCGTAGATATCAATGGCCGTCTGATTTGTCACGCACCAATCCAGCAAGATCTTTAGAACACCCTCCCGGCGATTCATGACAGCCCAGTGCAGCGCCGACCGATGCTGGCTATCGACAGTGCCGATGGTGGCGCCGCGTGATAGCAGCAATTGAACCACGTCCCCATAGCCCCCGACTGTGGCGTGTATCAGCGGCGTCAGGCCGTCGCTGTCTTTTTCGTTGCAGTCGATGTTGTGCTGAAGCAAGATGCGGACGATTCTGCCATGGCCCTTTGCCGCCGCGATGTGAAGTGGGTTCTGCCAGCCGTCGTCAGGCATGCCCCCAGACCCAAAGTTGGGGATGGATGTGGCTCCATTGCTGGTTGCAACGGCAAGCACAGAGACGGGATCTCCGGCAGAGCCACCGTTCTTGTCACCAGATCCACCGCTATGGCCGTGACCATCGACACTTTCACAGAACGCTGTGAAAAGGTTGTCACTGCTATGTATGCTGTCATTCAAGTCATCGAAGGTCGGCTCGGTGTTCAAGTCGGATGACGACCCGGCTGTGGAAAAATGCGGTAGCGATGAAGGACTTGTTGGATCGGTGTCGGTCAGACCTTGATCGTGTATGTAGCTACTACTGTTTGATCTGTTGACATCGATGCCATCTGAAAGAGCGGGACTATTCATTATTGCGTCAATACCCGTGCCATAATCGAACGCCGTTGGAAATAGCGGATCTGTAGTACTAGCCGCCAAAAGAGACGGGTCGATAAGTTTGTCTGGCTGTGTAGATGGACTATTTGAGATTGGTGGCATTTCCCGACGGGCTGGTTGGTCTTGCGCCACCTTAGATGTCATCAAGGATTGCACGGCTTGTTTCGTAGTCTTTCGCAAGTTGTGTCGTTCTAGGATCGAGTTAGCGTTCGTTGGTGGGAATAGAGGAGTGTCGCACAAGAGATTTGCCTATACTGACCACGAAACCTGCGTTGAGCGTCGCGATTTTGTATACGACGACGTTCCGAGTCATCCATTGTGCGTACCGCCGAATACCCTAGTCTGGATAATATGTGATATGCTCTCTGGAGGAGGTTTGTTGAAGGGGAAAACCTCCCGACAAACATATAGGGGAGAACTGTGCAACATCTGCGATAGTAAGATTCCGTGTCATTGGTGGATAGAATGGCACTTATATGAGCGGGAACTCCTACCCTGAATACAGTCGTCGACGGCGTGTAACTAACTGGATCGAGCGAGTCTCAAGCCCCATCTGTATGCCGTGTACGTCTCACTGCTTCTAATGCTGCAAGAGGATTCACAATTCACCAACATGCATTCAAGCAGTAAGCCACAAGGAACAACGGTTTCTAATCCGTCCGCTTTTACTCATGCCCGTGCTGATCTATCTCCATTCTAGGCCCTTTTACAGCTCCCATAGATGACACCATCCCGCCTATAATATATGCTCAGTATACTGGCGTTGATGCCTCTTCGAAAAGAGTTACCGGTAATTCTGCAATTTTATTTTACTATAAAGTTCACGGATATCCAATAACCCTGTTACATTGTGCCTACAGTAATGATGCCTAATAAAAGGGACTTAAGGGACAAGTTACCCAACTACGTCCTATCCTATAGGTATTGGTTAAGCGTCATTGCGAGCTGAATAATTCGAACATTCTAAAATACCGCACAACATTGGTTTCAGAAGTATACTTAAAACGGCTATGTTCGGCTAGGAATTGAGTTTTATATCAGGTAATGATCTATACTTTTGCCAGTTGCAAATCGAGTACGTCTAAGCCTTAGGGCGCTAGGCAAGCTCTACACATACAATTTAGACCGGCTACAACATATCCAATTGAGAAAGGAGGTATTGCCACTGCTTTTATCTTAAAGCCTGGTAGTTAGATGCAAAATGTATTAGATTATATGTAAGAGCTATAGGCATATTTAGCTATAGGTTCAGTTCATGAGACCGATTACCCCCTAAGTCCGTACTAAGGCCGAGTTTTCCCTAAACCTTGATATAGTCTAGTCCGTCCGGTATCTCTTTTTATCACTTATCATATATTTGCCTTGGATGTTACCTATAATAAATGAATTACGTATCTACCCGAATGAGATACCTAGAAGCTTCAGGTGAAGTGGTGGCCTGCAGCGAAGTCTTATCATGGGAGGAATCCTTAGAAGCAAAGCTGCTGTCCTCAATACGCTGATTGAAGTTAACGCGGTGCCGATTGATACCTCGTATTGAAAGGCCCCTTACCGGCTGCACTGCATACGCAGACACTCTTTGAAGTCCCCTGTCCAATCGGGAATACCATCCAATGACGTTGATTCCTTCCTGGATGATGTTTCTCAGGAGGGCGTAAGACTGAGGGCACTCCTGAATCCTGATGGTCCCCCTGCCACAGGATGGTGTCACAGGAAAGACCGCGAATAACAGCGAACCTTGTTTGAGTGGAGGAACTTGAGCAGGAGCTGAAAGGATGCCAGGTTTCTGAACGGTACTTTTGTGCATTACTTAGTAAGTACATACACTCAGTTCCAGTGAGTGCCCCATCAGGCATAGCGCACTCATCTGTGCTGTCTTTCGTCCTGCATCCGCTCCAATCCACCCCGGTGGGCATACAAGCATACCGTAGCGCACTGTATAGGTAATATTAAAACGGTACGCTGTACGGTCCTTCCACTAGAGGGACCGTTTAACACTTTATTTACGTCGCCTAATAAGCCTAGACCTAGGAAAACTATCTAGAAACCGTTTAGAGGATAGTCTTTCGACTTAAATAATAGTCTTTAGATCGATTCGCTCTAACCTAACTTAATAATTTTAAATAATAAAGACTATAAGGAGGATACTCTTTCTAGATCTAGGCTTATTAGGCGATGTAAATAAAGCGCTAAACAGTCCCTCTAGTAGAAGGACTATATAGTATACTGTTTTAATATTATATTAGTAGGACGCTATAGTATTTAAAAGTAGTATTTAGGAAAAGTATAACTAGTATAAATAGATACTAGCTTTAATCTTTAAGCCCTACCTCTTATAAAATTAAGTAGTACCGAGCTTATTAAGTAGGACTTATAGGTTCCGGCTTACTTATACTACTAAAATCGAATCTTATAAATCTAAAGTAATAAAGGTAATAAGGCTAATAAAGCTAATAACTTCCGAATCGGGATAATATAGTTATTACGATAATCTATATTATATATACCTATAAGGAGCTGGCCTACGGTTAGTGATCTAGTAGGTGCTTATAAGGAAGTATTATTCGAACTATAAGAGAAGGAGAGAGAATACCTAAGAAAGCTAAGTATATAAGATAACTAGATATACTACAGGTATTCTATTTATCGCTAGCTAACCCTAACCTATATTATTAACCTTAAAGGCTTAGCTAAAGGCTAGCCTATAATATATCCCTCCGCTCTATTTAAACGGAAGGGACGGTAGTGCGATTTCGTATAATCTCGCAGCCTTATCGCTACTATAAGGGGCTAATAGGGACGATACCTAGTCTCTAGTACTTAGATTATCGTAGACCGGTCTTATCTAAAACCTTTAATCCTTCGTTATATTATAAAACCTATATTAGCGAGGAATAAACCTTATTTTAGATCCCGGGCGGATATATACCTCCCTCTCTTCTTAGGGATCGCTTAAGGGATAATTTTTCGACTAACTATATAATACCGAGGGTTAGGAGTATCTACTTAACCGGCTACCCTAAGCTAGGAGGATTAATTCGACCGACCTATCTAGCTAATTAGATAAGGACGGACCTCGATTAATAATACTATAGTACCGGCCCGCTACCGGTCTATTATTAGTCCGTCCCTATTTATATATATAACCCTCTCTATATAAACTTAATCTAAAAATCCCTTATTTAAAATCTAACTCCTTTTTAGAATTTTTATTATACCCTATTATAATTATAGAGGATATATTTAGCCTTCTCGGTTCGCTAGACCTCTTTCTCCGAGAGTAATTACGCTATAAGTAATTTATACTATTATAAGAAAAGTACTTTCGCTATATAGTTTATATAGTATTAATCTATATTAGATTTAAGGAAGGGGTAAGGGAGGTTATCGGGATAGTATATTCGAGGTTCGAGAATACTCCGTTATAAAGGCGTAATTAAGAAGTAAAACCGGAATAGGTAAGTAATTATATCTCCTTCTCGAGATACTCTCGGGCCTTATATATTAAACTAGAAGTAAAAAGAATAATTTTATAATTATCGGGCTAACTTTCGGCTTTAGCCTTAAATAAAGTCTACTCTTATTAGTTAAGATATATACTTATCCTCTCCGCGCTCTAGTATATAGTAATTAAGCGGAGTATAGCTTTATATTATTAGTAAGGTTTACTTAGGGTATCGGAAATAAACTCGAGGAAAGCAGTTAGTTAGCTATCGAAGTTTTAAACTCTCGAAATATACGGGAGGAATAATAATTAAAAGGGGCCCGAGAGGCGATTATATATATAAAAGAACTAAGCTTAGTTCGTTCTTATAATATACCTATCTATAGCAAATTTAACCCTTATAGAAACGAGCTATACTTAAAGGTCCTTATAGCAAGCGAGCGGCTCGGAGGTAGGGAGAACTTAGCGAGTAGATTCTATTTAAATAAAAAGGCTTCGATTTCGAAGGGGCTTAGTTCGAAAAAGGAGTTCGAATAAATATAAGGGGCTAGCTTATAGTTAGTAATCTAGTAGGTGCTTATAAGGAAGTATTATTCGAACTATAAGAGAAAGAGAGAGAATGCTTAAGAAAGCTAAGTATATAAGATAACTAGATATACTACGGGTATTCTATTTATCGCTAGCTAACCCTAACCCACGTTATTAACTTTAAAAGCTTAGCTAAAGGCTAGCCTATAACAATACCTTACGCGTTAACGCGCTTAATCTTTATTTATATAAAGCTAAGTAAGGCTTAAGGTAAAGGAATTTATAGCTTATAATCGTTATTCTTATAAACCCTTATTACCCTTATAACCGTTTTGTCACCGTAGGTGTTACAGTATGCCCACGTACCTATAAGGTGAACTACCACCGTATTAGACAGAGTCTGATACTGCAGATCTTTTGCCCTTCTGTAGTATAGTGGTGTAGGTGGTACGCAACTGTAACACGTTTATATATATAGTATTTTAATTATATTAGTGTGCCGTTACGAAGGATTCTACTATATATATTTAATTGTAGTTTTAGTGGGGAAATGTTTTGTGGAAGGTATTACCATTCAACACTGCTTGGTTATAGAAGATACTGTCAGTGTCTCTCCGCTAGAGCGCCTCGACATTTACGTCCTTAAAAGGTAGAGGTGGGTCAGTATTATACTTTAGAGCATAATCGAGGACGTCGTTTCCTGTTCGCTCAAGGGATCGCTCAGAGTGTAGCATGCTGACTGTATTTCTGATATTTGGTTTTCTGGTACCGGGCGGCGATCTCTAGGACTGGCGAGAGACAAGAGACAATAATATCGCAGCTCCGTCTAACCTCCATGTTTTCCTGTAGTATCCTTAACTCCTTTATCTTTCTTTCCCCCGATAGGGTCAGCGCTTGCAGAGCATTGATCAAAAGTGGCGACATTAACAAGGACGAAACCCCGAAGCCTGGGCTTCGCGGCTGGAGGCCGCTCAGCCACTGTACAGGTGTGATCACCTCTTTACAGGGCCAATTGTTATTTCTGGACCAGCCATGAGACGAAACATTGCATGCAGCTAGAAAACTCGAATTAACCGCTGTGCCTCTCGACTACATGTAACCACTCGATCCTTCGACCCACGCTTGCCATCCAACATCTCCTCTATCCCAATCAAACAGTCACACCTTTAATGGCTAAGGAATTAGCAGCAGGGCCTACTGGAAGCTTGCGTAAAGACTCCTTATCTATCATTCAAGATACCCCGATGTCAAAACACATGTACATGTATATAGCATGCGGCTTTGATAATCTCGAACGAAGTAACCAACGGTAATAATCAGGGCTGGGAGAGAAGTTTGAATGCGGCAAAGCTGGTCCGACCCAGGGCCAGTCCGAGTCCTTCGGCTGGTCGCGACTAAATAGCTGCGCGAAAAGGATCTCTCGAGGCCCAGTAAATAAACCCGAAACCTACATGATGCAGTTAATTGAAACAAGAGAAGCCGAGCTGGGCTATTCAGAATGTTAGCCCTAGCAACATAGTTTCTAAAACTCCCGCGCTGGTCAGCACTCTGTGATTGCTCTCTTTATTAGCGAGTAAGGATACCGAATATATCTAAATATACCTCGGTACCTCGGAAGCTAGTTATTCCGTAATAAATTAGACTTCAAACGAGTATATTCTGTTATTTCCCCCTTAGTACTTAATATATATAATAATATATATCTTAAACTTCTAATCCGTGTAATAACCTCTAATCCAGACGGTTCGCTTCCGCGATGCTGATGCAAATATCTTCAGTGGTGGCAAGAAACCTAAACAGCATCCATTGTACGGCGATAACGCAGAATTGAAAAGGCGTCACGCTCAGCTTCTGGCTTATTCTTTTAAGAGCTCATCCTTGCAGAAGTCGATCTCTTTGCTGAGGCCCCCGCCTTCGACCAGCAGCAGAAGTCGATAGTCATTGGTGGAGGGTTCCAGATATTGTTTCTGGTACGCCTCGTTCAGATCTTGCAGAAACAGGAAGATGCTGCTTCCGTCTATAACAATGTGACTATATCCGAAGATATATGTACACAAGGATTATCTCCGATGGAGGAGAGTGGATATAACGAGTTTTGCCTGTTCTGGTTCAAATACGTAGTGCTAGACTTCCTGAACCTCTTCGCGAACTTCGGCCTCGCTCGTAATCGTTCACTGCTCCAGACTAATTGGCGACTCCTTGAGAATGCCTTGCATCCCCTTACTGGTCTCGGGATGCCGCAAGAAGGACACGTGCAGATTATCTAATGGCGCGATATAACAACTTGAAAAGCAATTTGGAACCGAGGAAGGTCCAACGGGCCTTTGATATCATACGAGAAGACTACGTTGAAAGAAGTAGGATCATCGGCATATGTAACGAGAAACCACAGCCTCGACTAAGCAAAGGATATACATGTAGGCTCCGTACGTGCGAGCGATCGGGTCAGTCCATCAGCAATAGGGTTCGCTTCATCCGGACCTGAGGCAGGCTTGACCCGAGTGACTTCATTTTGCTTCTAAATCAATCATTAGTGGAATCTTCTTCTCGTTTAGACATTCTTGTCATGGTGTTGGAGACAGGTGGATATATGGACCAATCCAGAAGATAAAGTTACTACTCCATTACTCTTGATCTTTGTGCTGTTCTGAGACCTAGTATCCACGGAGACACTGGATCCTAACCTAATACGCTCGTCCAACACATGTCAATTGAGAACTAGAGAGGATAAATATCAGTCAAGTTCTTTCCGTGGTTAAGGATCATCAGTCCTCCCCTCCCTCATATCTTAAACCTACCTGGATTATCTTTGCGTGCAAGAAAGATTCTCTCAACTACATCCTCGCAAAGCTTAGCAGCGGTGCAGCTACTGAGCGTCTTCAAGGCCGGCAGGTCGACGTCCAGTTCTCTGATAAACCTTGAATCGAATCTCAATGACCACCAGGGAGTTAACCTCAAGGTCGATGAGCGGCACATTGACGTCGGTACTAGATTGGCTGATCTGTAGAATAGTCGCTAACTGTCCGGTGAAAGTTTCCTGCAGTGCTCGAGTCGTTTCTCCCACGGCCGCAGCATCCGTAAGTCTTTGGCTGATCGGAATTGTCACAACCATCTCCGTCCCTGTCTCTACGGCGATTTCTTTCAAGATGCAATGTGCGAATCTTGGATTGACGAACCAGGGTGGGCGGTTGGGAACATCGAATTCTTGAAGCCTTGAAGTCCAGTAATTAGCTCAGACGGTTGATGGAAGTCCGGACGGCCCGCAAAAATAGTTTTAGCAAACATCTGGTGGAACTCCGGCTCGGAGATGGGGAGTGTGTGATACTTCTTGCCTACCTAAGTAGGTACTCCTCCTGCGCGTTTTATACGCGGGAAACGTAGCTAACCTCGGTTAGCATCCCGATAGCTACTACTGAGCCTACGAGGCCCTCGCCCTTCCGTTTGGCCGCCAGATCTGTCTGAACATATTAGCCGCAGCGTAGTTGGCTTGGCCGCGAAAGCCGGCCGCCGCTGACAGGGAGGTGAGCATAATAAAGAAGCTTAGATCCGGGCTTCTGAAGAGGGCATCGAGATTCCGCGAGACATCGACCTTGGGACCCAAGACGTCTGTGAGGGCCTCAAAGGTTAATGTCGGCGAAGAGCATATCAGCAAGAACCATGGCCTCGTTCACGACGCCCGCAACCGAGGGCATGGTGTTGCATACTTAAGAATAGACAGAAGACAATACTTCGCCCCGACTGCGTCTATACAGCATGCCACTTACAATTTATACCTTCTCGCAATCTGTTAAACTCCAGGACGCTGAGAAGTGCATTGGGCCGGAGAGTTTTAAGGTTCTGCTTGTCGAAATCCTCGGCGATGTGTATCTTGAGCACGAGGACAAGGAGGGTAGCATAGAGGAGTTCCTTCTTCCCAACTTCTTTAGAAACTATGAACCACGGAGGTGATTTTGGTAAGGAAGAATTTGTCTTTACGTTAGGGCAAAGTTTATAAAGATCTGTGTGCCGCCTTAATCTGACAGGCAGGTTACATATTAGAATAGTCGATCATATAGGGGGGCATTGTTAGTCAAATCGCAATCTTTGCTACTTATTCTAGCGAAGTATCTGTCCCCTTTAAGTACTAACTACCTCACTCGCCGAGTTGAAGATTCTATAAGTTCTACGCTGCTGTACGGAAACGCTTAAGATTACGTTTTCTTCGAGACTAACCGTGATAAGATTTGTGTCCTTAATTGCCTTCATGTGACTCGTATAACGTATTTGACGCAGCTCGACTGGTAGCCTCCGGTAGGTGATTATACTTATAATAGATAAGACGTCTCTCCAGGCGAAAGTTTGTCGTAGGTTCGGCGGTTATGCTTTCGTTAGGGCAAGCGTAGCTGGACAGCTACAAAGTAGTCAGAGTAGTCGGTAGCCTGCAGTAATGACTGATGTAAGGTAGGGGAAAGGTGTTGCGTGCTTGGTTGGGACAGAAAGAGATCTCTTGGCTGTGGAGAAAGGTGCAAAGGAGGGTGTCACGGATGCTTCGCCGGATCGAAAAACCTATATACAGCTCGATAACTCACGGTAGGCGACTTCACGGCCTATATTGAAGATTATGCTCATGCTCTATATCTCAGCTTATCAGCGCCACAGACGGGGAAGACTTCTTGAACTGTAGATGGAAAACCTTAGGCGATTTTATTCGGTGTCGTTGATCGAGCACTTGAGTAGCATTCCGGGAGCGTGAATAGGAGGTTAGTCTGCAAGTGTGGCAGTAAAGCTTCTGTGGATCTACTTCTTGCCTAGAGTGAGAAAGTCCTTCGGTTGAAGCATATGCTCGTGCAATGTAAAATAAGATTGTAACTTCAGGACTTGTTGTAGTAGCAGGGAATATGCAGCAAACTTCGACACTGAAGAAAATCGAGACTATCCAGCTCTGCTAGTTACCCTAGGGTAGTGTGAACAGATAAACGGCTGCACAGTATTCCGTCGAGTCGTAGCAGGTGTTCATGTTCAACAGTTGGGTCAGCTGAGACTAAGCTTCTGAGTACTGGAAGCGCAAGTGATTCTGATGGTGACCTGCGAGCCTACCGTTACACGCCGGATCTCTCCCGATACTCAGATAATGCCGATAGTGCCGTTGGCTTCGTCCAGGCCCTGTCCTGATCCAGATCAGCCATATCCTCTATCCAAGCTGCTGACTGCTACCTTCAAATGGTACGTCGACTTCGTCTTTTAGGCCATCGCAAGCGAGGTCTCTGCGGTGCTTAATACTGGAGTCATATTGGAGGGTGTTGTATATAAGCTGAAGCAAAGGATTACGGGTATGATAGTGCTAGCTTAAGGTGTAGAGAAGCGGAGGCACTAGTAATCATACTCAGGTATCTCAGGCGATGTAGAAGCAGTTACATATGCAGACTTAAAGAAGGTGGCTGTACTTATACGGCATACAAGCTATTCATTATGCAATAGCTTGCTATTCTCGACTGCGGAGCTGCCGTTTTCCAGTTCTAAGAATCGTTGTCCATCCCACTGTCCACTATGTAGCGATCCCAGCTTGATGATGTCTATTGCTGCCTTCCACGTGTAGCTTCCTCTCCCTTACTTCGTCTTCCTTGTCCGTGGAGGATAACTATCAGTGAGTTGGTTGGCACAAATATGTATGTTTTTGGCAAGGCAAAACATAGTTTAGGGTAGGTAGGATAGGGACGGTTCGTGGCAGAGGTATAATATAAACCTACACATTCTTGGCCTAGGCCATGCCGAAGATGGGAGCAAGCTTGGCGTTGTCCGCCTTGAAATCGTCGCAGCTCAAGATAAGTTGATACTGAGGTGTTTGCTATATTAGACTCCGTCGCGACCAACAGCAAGTGAAGTCAGATGAAAGGAAGGGACTAACAAGGGCGATGACTGCAGCGCCGTCGCTACCTTTAGCAGCCCTCTTGGGAGGCATGTTTGATGTTTGATGATGAGATGTGGGCAAGAGTGAGATGTATTGGTTGTGTGATAGAGTATTGCAGTCAGCTGAAGGTTGAGACTGGTAGGCAGTAATGAAGGAAAAAGGAAGGAGAAGAAAGTTTAAGTTGTCCCTTTAATTGTAGCTGGTAGACGCGACGCGATGCGACGCGATGCAGCGGCTGGTTGATATAGTGCTTACCTGGGTAGGTGCACTGATGTAGAGCTCGACACTTAGTGTACGTATCTTACCCAAGTACATGAAAGGGACTGACCTCTGATGGAAAAGGTATATCATCCGAAGGAAAGTTTGTTCCGCCTTTCGATGTCTGTTAATTGAAGAACCCTGTACTATCCTTCCTTTGTTGTTTTTGATGTTCCTTCTTGTCTCTATGTTTCTCAGGCACCTCGGTTCATGCACACCTCGATAACCACCGGAGCACCTGGGCATGCACTATACACTTTAGGAGGGGAATACAAGTAAGTAGGCAAGGAAGGGCACAAGGCACAGGGCGAGGGAGAGGGAGAGTGTTACCGTAATGCTGCATTTCTTTTCTGGGCACTATTATATCAGCCAGAGAGAGCGTTCGGCCGAATCCTTAGATAGATTAGAGTGAGTGCTGGGCACTCCCTGGGGTAAAAAACAGTGATGCAACTTAAAGGCATTAAGAGGCTCCACAAGGCGATCCAGACAGAAAAATGCCTTAGATCTCTGGATTACGACTACGTCCTAAGTTATTATATGTCACTCAGGCTTCTAACAGCCTCTGTCGGTTAATCTAGGGATAAAGGGCCATCTTTCAGCAAGCAGAGACCTAAAAATGGTAAGGAAGATAGAGGTAGTCTATATTCCAGTGCAAGGCAACGAGCCGCCTGTCATTAAGAGTCCCAATCTCTTCTGAGCTCTCAGTCTTCCCGATCACTCCATTCAGAGACGAAAAGCACTAGCCCTTCCAGATTCCTATGCCTTTTATCCTCCTCATCATCTGCGCTCTGGTCCAGCAGGGTAAGAGCCCTTGGAAACAACATCTCACCTTGCCCAAGTTTCCTCCCTCTTCATCTCATTATAGCTAGCGTCTGTTCGTTACATCCTACTTACTTCAACTTGGCCAAGATCTGGGCCCAACAAGTCACTTCTGGTATTCGGTTCGAGTCGTCCAAAGGAGAAGTAAATATACTCAAACCCTTTGCACGAGCGAGACTAATGTATAGCTATTAAGGCATCCTACACTGTCGACCCCCAGCCTCTGCTGACTGACCTGGAACTTGCTGGGTCCTTGTCTGTAGAGAGCGGCTGAGGAGACTGTCCTCGGCCCATCATCGAGAGGAAGGCCCGACAGGAGATCGCCGCCGTTGCTAACAGCCTCATCGATATTTTCGGAAAAGACTTAGCTCCAGCTCGTAACGTGTCCGCGCCACCGCCTCCGGTGAACGCCCTCCAGCCGAATTGCCCTATACGCCCGAGATACAGAAACCCAACCTATATGTTAAAGTTAAAGTCCCATTCGACGTCCGAGACTGCCGTCACCCCCAATACCGTCGAGGAAGAACAGATGAGGGCATACCGGTTAGAGAAGGCCCTCCAGTCAGTCTGCGAGGCACAACCTTGGATGCAAACATAGAGCCGCCGCGAAACCAGGCAACCTTATAGGTATACGATTCGGACTAATATCGTTAATCCTACTCAGAATCAGATATAGGCTAGTACTATCAAGTTTGTTTCTCCTGATTGCAGTTATCGAGCCGCGGTCTTACACTTGCCCTTACATATAGCTTATCGGGATCAACAACACCGCAAGCGACCAACACTTAGGAACCCTAAACGCAGGAAGGCCCTCTTGATGAAAGCATATACCAAGCGAGATGAACCCGCCAGACATCCTCGCCTGAGACACCTTGCTGGAGCCCCGACCTTTAGCATAGTTCGAGATAGACACGGAGACGACTCAGACTATAACGAGCTAGGTGCACGGCTGAAGCGTATGGGTGACTACCTTGATTCTAGGTAAGGGAAGGCGGGTCGAAGGTGAGGGAGAGGCTTTTGAGGGTGCGTTTAATCGTTTTTTGTAGACCTCGGAATAGCAAGTTGTCGTCCAGTTCCTTAAGGTTATAAATTTATGTATAATACAGCAATGTGACGGAAATCAGACCTTCTGATGTTAAGTAGATCCTGTTCAGTGAGTTTCCACTGTGCAGCTACATCCGAATTGAATCGAGTCCTTGATATACTAAGAGGAGAGAAGAGGTAATTTGAAGGATAAGAGAGAATCCTGGGAAGAGCCAAATAAGAGTGAGTAGCTGATCCCGGTCTGCTACTAACTCAATACTCTATCCGTCGCCCTCTTGCTACAAACAACTACAGCCAACAGTACCCCTATTGCTCCTGAAATTTGAGAAGAAGCTAAGCCGCATAGTGAATAGTGAGTTCCCTCCTACTATTTCAGAGCTTGAAGAGGCCTGCGTAGCCTGCGCGTACTGGTGTTGAATGTAGGAATGTGAGCGTAAAGCCAATTATATTAATATAAAGAGGCGCTTATTATCTGGTCCTGGGGGCAGGCTGGTATATTTATACATATCTAATAGAAGTCTAGTCTCTTAATTATCATCGATACTTATCAAAATTCCATCATACTTTAAGCTGCAGTTGTACCTGCGGCAGCTGAATGATAGACATTCTATATGAATTCCTATTCCTTTCTTGCAAGGTTTTTCAGCACTCCCCGGGGGACGAAGGGGATAACGAGGGGTAAAGCTGAATGGTCTATAGCCACCCTGGTTTGAGTATTGACAATAACAGCATTTCTAGGAGTATGCAGTTTCAAAACGAGAGTCACGGCCGGCGGTGCACGCCGTGTTGAATTCTCTATTTCAGGGTCCAACATTCTGCAGACACCGCCTAGGCGACACTTTTAGTTCGAGTATTGCTCTCCTCAGCAAATTTCGGGAGGAAGGGTGGATAGGTGGTGTAAATCTGCGCAAACATACCCAGTTCTGGTTTGAAGATAGCTAGAGCAAGGAGCTTCTCGAGGAGCAGCACCTGCTATTACTAACACGCATATTCTTGCTACGACTCTACCAGATATGTGTATATACATCGGAGAGGGCGAGGTTATAAAGTTAAATTTTCACTAGATATAGCGGGCACAGGTCTCAACATAGGGAGCAAGGGGTTTGCCGTCTAAGCAGCATATAGATCACCTCTTCGATTAAACAAGCAAGGTTAGCTGCAGACCGCTGGTTTGATATAAGAAAGCTATCCCTAATAAAGCCACCCAAGCCTATCCGTATCCCCTGGGCAAACTATGGGCGGATCCTTGCAAGCAGAGGCTTAAGCATCCGCACCGTTATAGTCAGGGCGCCTGGGGCGAACAAGCAAGTCGAGACTTTGAACGACCTAGGAGCGGGGATAGAGGGGTGAGAGACGATAGTACCTCAAAGGCTGGGCCCTCTGTAGTGAAAGACATTCTGACGACAATTGGTATGCCGAGGCTAAAGCTGGCGTCGCAGGGGGCTTCGCGGGGGGATAAGGGGCTGGAATATAGCTAACTGAGAGCTAAAGGCTAACGGGGAGATATTCAGAGGCACGAGGGCAGGGACAAGTACTCGAGGGTAGTACAGCAGAGAAAGCAAGAAAGGCGAAGGGATAGATATAAGCCACGAAGGTGGTAAGCTGAGACGATAGGGTTAAGATCAAGGCACATTGAACCAAATGATAAGGTAAATGAATAGATGAATAGAGGATAGTAAGATCTATGCAGAAGCCGGCTACCGAGGTAGAAGGACTTATAAGTTTTCAACGGTAGATGATATAGATATACGGCGCATTTCGATATATAACATACTCTGGAACTTAAGGCTTAGATGCCCACGGGTGTCTGCGGGGCTGAGTAAAGCAGAGATAGGGTGCTATGGGTGGTGAGGATTAGAGAATTCCTGATTAAGCGGTTACTAGCTGCTTGTAAACGGGCACCTTGTTAGACTGTCCACGCACAGGTATTTACTCAGCTAGTAAGTGAAGGTTAGGATGCTATACAGCACAGAAACAGGGTAGGTAGCCCATAGTGAAGAGTCCCGGCCGGACCAGTATACTCAGAGGACGAGGAGAGTGGAAAAGGAGTAACGTTCTTGCGAAGGTATAAGTGAAGGTGCGAAAGCGTCGACCCACTTATAGTTGACTGATAAATTGGGTCGGGGGGGGGGGAGGTCTGGAAGAATAACAGCGCAGCGCAGCTTAGAAAGGAAAAGTTGTAAAGTCGAGGAGCTGTTATTTATAGGGCTTTTACTTTCCAGTATTAGCTCTCCTTGATGTGAGCTGCCTATCTATAAGGGAAGATGTTAGCAGCTTGAAGATAATTACAAGACACCTACTGGATCGAACACAAAATGAACGAGGGAGGCAAGACAGAAAGAGACAGACTGGACGTAGTAGATGCAACAGACCGGCGACTTTAGAGTCAGCAACTTTCAATAGTGGTGAAGAGACGAGTAACGAGGTTTGCGACGATAACCAGGTGCCTGTTCAACAGCACATAGATCAAGGATCCTACCTTAAAACAGCCTCCATCTTGTAACGAAGCCTCGTCCATCAGTCTGAGCCCTATGGGCCTTTGCAGAGCTAAGGCTTGAAACTCGCACGTAGCGCCTCTCTTTCGTGGAGATCGTAGTGTTACACGGGTAGATGGGTGTGTGGAGAACAGACGAAGAGCGTATGAAAAGCGAAGCGCCTCGACGTTAGGAAAGGGACTTAGGCCGATATATCTGGAGATTGAGAGGAGCATAGGAGATATACAGGAGGGATGAAGACAGCAACACGACAACTGGGAGAAGTGGGTCAGTCGCTGGAGGACACATACACAGAGAGAGAGGGGGGAGACAGTTTGTTGCGGCTGTGCCTTGGTAAGGTCAAAATTAGGGCCGAAGCGAAGCGATGAACTGTTCCTATTAGCGGCTATGGTTACCTAGGTAGTGATGGCGCAAGGCTGTTAAGAACTGGCGACGGTAAACAGATAACACGTGATAGTCGGCAGTCCGCAAGTAGTCAGCCACAAGTGACAGGTAGATTTAAAATAGGTCCTTATCCACTGTAGCCCTAGGACTTTCGCTGGGGAGAACGTAAGGAAAATTTGGTTGCAGGGTGTGCGAGAAGGAAGGAAAGCAGGACTCCAGGCAGGTTAGATAGGAGGGCAAACTAAAGGGTGGGCAGCATAGATCACGATGCTGACACCGTGCTGAGGGGAGCGTATTGGAGGCGTAGGTTGAGAACCGCGGCGTGAATGCAAGGCAGGTTAGGCTTGATCGGTCCGACGGTGCGGCGCACAGCTCGACGCGTGACTCCGGAAGTCAAGGTGGTCGAGAGACGGAGACGGGAAGCTAGAGGGAGAAAGGGAACGGGGTTGAGTTGAAGGCGGACATTTTTGAACTCCAAGACTCGGTGAGGCCAGTATACGTATGGAGGAGAGTCAACGAACGAGGACTGAGGAGGTGAAAAGCGGCATGTCCGGCGTCGTGGCTGTGACGGCAAAGAAACGTGGATGGGCTGACGACAGGGTGGCTGATGGTGATACAGACATCATGAATGGAGGGACGGAAACAACAATACCTGACGGCAGTAAGATGGCTCGCTGGAGCTAGATGTATACTTAGTTAGTGTATCGGAGACGGCGAATGTGAAGCGAGATATTCGACAATATCTATCTCCCAGCTGCAAAGCACAGCCATCATACCAAAGACCCTTATACATAACCGCGCCGAGGGCACTAGAATATCTCCCGGCGGTTTTAAGTACAGGCACAGGTCTAGATAGTGGATTGGGAGCAACGGGAAACCCAGGCCTAGGCGACGTGCAGCTCAGTCCAAATATACAGAGACCGTAGAGTTGTGTAGGATTAGAGAACCGTATGTCAAGCCCATCAACATCTCTAAATGAGTGACCGTGGACTTACATGGGAAGGACACTTCACAGAAGAAGCCACTCACTCCCACCGTATCGCATAGCCAAGGAGGCGAACAGATAACCATGACCCTCCTCTTTCTTCAGTGTGCGTGTATATATATATATGTATATACGCGCGCGCGCGGTGCAGCTCGATGAGCAGCTTGTTATACAGTGGAAAGTCAGGTTAGATGAGGAAGGATTTAATCTGCAAGCTGAGATTCAAGTCAGCACACCACAGCTAAGTAAGACGGAGCTCAAGAGAGCAGCTAGAGCTGGGGCAGCAGCCGATAGAGAGATAGAAAGATCAAATGGAGGGCATACTGAGTCCTAATTGCGTGGTCAGATTCATAGGCTGGGTAGCCGTGACAAGAGAAGCGCCAAGAGAAGAGAGGCTCGCGTAACGGCAGGGACAGACGAATAGAGAGGGAAAACGATGGATTGATATTGGTCAATGGCTGGATAGGTGTCGAAGGGTTAAAGGTTGGGAAAGGTTCAAGTGCGTGGTTTTGAGAATGGCATCGGTTGCTATAATAGGTATCTGTGCAGCTCTAGATGATAAGAGGCGCGAGCTGAGGAGAGAATAAAGGCGAAGTAAGGATGGTGAAGAGTGGCGGTCTGCTAGAAAATCGATGTCGCACCAGAGCGAGGAGGGGGACCTGGACAGGTGTACGTAGGGCTTAAAGGTTCAACCCGGGGTCGTAGGTAGCGTGCACCCGTGGTGTTGGATAGGATAGCCTCCGAAGAAGCCAACTAATCTCACCGCATCGCTAGCTAGGGTGGCTGACGACGGCGAGAGTCCTCCTCTTTTATAGGGTGGGTTACAATGTGCTAACGGCGCAGCTCGACGTGGGGCTCCTGCAGGTAAGGGGTTGAGAATCAGATTTGAGGGTTAGACTGAGAGCCCGGGGAATAAGGTGGACCCTGGATGCACCTCGACCTTGTCGTGAAGGGAGGGAGGGAGGTATAGCTTGGAGCAAAAGGGCGAGCTTATGCTGCAGCATTTGGAAACTTGGAGGTTAGAATCAGTCAGTATAGCACGTCTAAAACTTTTGCTAGTCAGGTTTGGGGGTGAAAGGCTAAAAGGTAAGGTTTTCGTAGCTGAGCAATAACTCTGGTCTTTAACAGCATCACTCAATTAGACAGACACAGAAGAGTCCGGATGGTGAGCGGTGCAAGACCGTCGAAGAGTGATCTCGAAGGTGATTGCGCAATGTGAAGCTCGCCAGGGGGTTATTCCGGGCTAAGGTAGGATCAGTGGCAGCTATTATAAATGACTCGAAGGAATGAAGACGAAAGGGAGCAAGATGTGATGAGCGGCAAGGTCGAGGATGTGCTGGGCATTGGTAACCTGTCGTCGGTGACGGCGAGCTTGCAACAAGGTAAGTTGTTTGCATGATTTTTGTTGAAGACAGATAGATATCCACCTCCTAGCCGCCTGGAACATCTATCACACAAAATAGGCCCTCGCCCATCGTAGCCACAGAGGGCGTAGAACGGACATCTCCATATGTTGCTATAGCGGGCATAGGCAAGACCGTGGAGTTATAAGAGAAGACTGAAGTCACCTAAGCCCACCGTATCAAGCTAGACAACTGCAGAGACCGTGGATTTACATGAGGTCAGAACTCAAGCCCACCGCATCACAACCAGGGCGGCGGACAGCCAGAAGGTGTATACAACGGAAAGATGTAGCGCAACTCGATGTGCGGCTCCGGCTCCGAATCGTATCAAGGTGCCGGCACTTTACAGCGACCAGGATAGTAATGATCTAGAGTCACGGTCAGATTAACGGGTCAGCAATTAAGCCGATTAGTAGCAGGTCAGTCATACATCTCTCAGTCGTGAAACAACGGATGTGGGTGCCGGTTAGAGCGTAGGGCAGCGCTGGGTATTACCTAGGTAGGGCTGAGCTTGGGAGGGCGGACTAGTGGATTGAACCTTGGGGAGGGTATCACAGGCCGGGGCTCCTAAATCACGGGCATGGCGGAGGATTCAGGTCGGAGTACGGGGCGTTAACCCCTGTAACTCTCCCGCTGTTAGGGGAGTCGACAACGGGAGCAGAATGCCGAGCAGTAAGGAATGTATATCTGCTGTAGTTAAGGAACAGCAACAGAAAGTCTGAGACGGGGACAGACCAACATATATCGAGGTGAGACTCGGAGGTGGTAGAGACGGTTGGCTGGAGACCTCGCGGGCCGCCGCCCCCCCCCCCCCAGGCGGGATGATGCAAGGAAAAGCAGGTTGGAGGGTGTTGTCGGTTCTGCAGAGATCCAGAGTAATAGATGATGTTAAGAAAATCAACGTTGAGCAATAACAGTAGGCTGAGGAGGTTGGTGCCTGAACTATTTGATACTCAAGCCCTTAATTAATAAAGTAACTGTTTGGATATCGAGCAAGTCGGCTAGTAAAAGGTGTCCCAGTGACGGTTGGATGGGGAGGATGTTAACATAGAGATGAAGGAAGAGAACACGGATAACAAGACTATCTCCCAGCCGCCTAGAACAAAGCCATTATACAAAACAGGCCCTCATCCTGGCCACAAGGTATAGAAAATCTCCACGTTTTTACCTCGGGCACAGGCCTAGACAGGTGCAGGGAGCACCGTTTAGGAAGACTTCCGAGGAAATCACCCAAGCCCACCGCATCTCCAAGTAAGTGACCGTGGGCGATTCCTTGCATGCAAGGCTCAAGACTCCACACGGCTACCATCGGGGCTATTGCCGTGTTTCTCCTCTTTCCGGTGATTGTACGTGTGAACGGCGCGGCTCGGCGTGCGGCTTGATGATATGGTGGGAGGTCGAGAAAAGGGAGAAGAAACAGGATGTGGTCTGAAAGGAAGAAGAAACATAGGTAACGGCGCGGGCGTGATGAGGGCAGTCGACAATATCTTTCCTAGGGTAGCGATTTGGTGAAATGGCTTTGATGTTGTTTGCTATCCAAGTCTCGAAACGAAAGATGATGAACATGGCCGTTAGTCGTGCGTGGCGCTATTGATTGGCCATTTCTGTTGCCGTTATTATTAGTGGTTACTACTAATGAGCTAACCTTGTTGGAATATTGGAAGAGTGGACGGAGAAGCGTGTGTTGAAGGTGGCGTTTTGAATAGCTGTTGGCAGTGGTGAAGTTAGAGGTGCAGTGACGCTAGCAGATTCATTCGAGGGAGCGAGTTTTCGGAGACATGGGCGATGGCAGGTGATAAAGACTTAGTGAAAACGCTTACAGGAAAGAGTGGGAAGTGTATCGATTAATCGACCTGAAGGGCAGCGTTGGGATTAGGACTGAGTTGGACCTATCCGCTACTTAGTGTGATGGGTGGTGGTGACGATAATGCGGTTGATGCTGTTCTGGGTGTCCAGGGGAACTCACTGCAAAGTCATGTTAGCATCGAGGTCAAATTAGGAGAGTGAAAGTGAAAGTGGATGTTGAATCCAGACCAGTCGGCACCAAAATCGCTATCTTTGCGTACTCTCCTCGTTCGTAAGGCGAGACGTGAAAGCGGTATTGCTAGCCAGCCGCAAGCAATGGCCTATTATGCAAAACAGGCCCTTGTCTATCGTGGCTACAGGGCATAGGATGTGCTTGACCTTGTTATCTCGGGCACAGGCACAAACAGTGTTAGGGAGCAACGGGCAATCCGGGAGTGCAGGCAGCGTGCAGGCCAACAAGATCGCGGAGTCATATAAGGTCGGAACTCATCAAGCTGGATCACGGCTAGGGCTAATACTGGTTTATATGTGGGTGCGTAGCGCAGCTCGACATGCGGCTTCCGGGTGTGTTGGAAATATTAGAGCAGTAGATATAAGATAATGATCTGGGGTTATTAGGTCGCAAATTACGGATGGGTAAAAAGAGCAGGTCGATAGTAGGTTAGCCGAGGGTGAAATGAGATATATACGAGCTGGTGGTGGTATCAGCAAGCAAATCAACCCTTGGGAAATATTCATAGCACAGGGAGGGGAACTGATCTTATACCTCCGAGGGCTGATGAGGCCGGAGGGCCGCAGGAGAGTTTATCAGTGTGTATTTAATGACGGACAAAGATAACAAGACCGACTGAAATCAGCCCGCCCTGAGGTAATGCCGAGGGAGCAAGCCACAGAGGCCGCTGACAGACGAGGAAGGGGACACATTAAAATGCGTGTCAGTTATAGGGAAGGGAAGCGGGTAGAGATGCAAGGTAGTAGAGGGCGGCAAGTTTAGAAGAAGGCTAAGTAAGAGCCTGAAATAATAGCTAGTAGTATTGCTGTTAGCAAGTAAAAGATAAGAGGAGAAGGTGGATTAAGGCCTGGAGCTGATTAGAGCTGGAGATAAAGCAGACAAAATGGCTATGGGGCTATATAGAGCTAGGAGAGTATAAAGGTCGGATAATATTCAAGGTACTCGCGAAGAAAATAGGTAACATCTGTGGCTAAGTTCTACCATAGTAGGGTTGACTCGGGAACCTTGGAGATTATGTTCGTTGACATCCGCTCTAGAGGAAGGCGGTGATATAATAGTATTCGATTCAAGACCTAATTGTCTGGGTACTGAGATCTGGGACGTCGAAATGGATGAACAGGTCAAACTGATCGTGGAGCTGAGGTGGGAATACATACTTGCCGTATCACTGGATAATAGACCGTGGGCAATTTTCTTTCCTTTCCCGGAGGATAATTCCGGTTTTAGGGACCCGCAACCGCTACGATATTGACGGTGGCTGTAGCAGTGGTAACGTGTATACGGCGAATTGGGACGTACGGCTGCAAAGCAAGGTCGGAAGGTCGGAGGATAGTTAGTGAGAAGCGACTGAAAGGCCGAAGACTGATTACAACTAGGAGAGGCATAAAAAACAATAAAGGAAAAAAAAGAGGAAAAAAAGAGTGGGAGAGGTACTGGCTACACGGTCAGGGCCAGGGGAAGAACTGAAACTGAAGGGAGAAGGAGAAAAAGCAAAAAGACAGGGGTCTTATCCATCCTTAGTGAACCCTTGGGAAGGGAGAGTGTTCAGGACGAGAACGTTCGGAGCAACCGAGACGTATAAAAGTTGAACAATATAGAAGATCGAAGAGGGGGGAAGCGGGAAGTACACCTGTAGCATACCTGAGAGGACGGCTTAGTGAAACAGAAGAGTGCTAGACGGCGTAAGCCTGAATTATTGCGCGACGGCGGCAAGGTAGGAGTACTATTGTGACTGATAGGCAACTGACGATAGATAGAAGATGGAAAATGAAGAGCGGGTGATCGGTGTGGTACCCCGAGCTGGACTCCTTGCTGGAGATGGAGCTGGTGACGTTGAGTTTAGGTGGTATAAGTCGTACCCATGCTGTGGCGTTGTGTTGTGATGTGTTGTGCTGTGCGTGAGGGAGGATATAGATACTCAGGTAACCTCGGAGAGTGAGTGGCGTTTTGACTAATATAGTTGGAACGGAGTGGAGAGCAGTAATTATCTAAAGTAGTTACGGTGAGGGTGATAAAGCCCTTCTCAATCGTCATCATAGCAAAGACGGCGGCGAGGATCAAAGTCAGCAGGTGGAGAACGGAGAATATTAATTAAGGGCGAAGACAAAACTCAGGGGAGCCACAGCTCAACTAGTCAGAGACAGCGAGGATATGCTTACACAGGGAGTTAGCTTTAGTTGTGAATCTGTTCCCGTGTTGTCTGTAGCCGCCCAGCCGTAAGGCACGAACAACCATCATCACATGTGCATGCAACAGGCCCTCGTCCATAACTGCGCCGAAGACACTAGGATATCTCCAGTCATCGCAGGCACAGGCCCAGCGTGGGGAGCAACGGTCGATCAGGGGTCCAGGCAGCGTGCAGCCGGGGAGTTAGATGGGAAAACGTCCGAAGACATCACCCAAGCCCACCGCGCTGCAGAGACCGCGGACTTCGATAGGAAAAGCCTGCCGCAACTGCCACACTGAAACCACCCAAGCCCACCGTCGTCTCCAGAGGTGGCCGTAGAGTTACATGGGAAGAGATCCACCGGAAAAAGATTCACCCAAGCCCGCCGCATCACATAAGAGCCAGAGCAGCGGTCAGTTGACCATGGTTTTCCTCTTTTCAGTGTATCCATGTGTGTGTATGTATTCGTGTTGCTCTGTGTGTATAACGTAGCTCGATATGCGGCCGTCCAAGACGGAGACAGGCCGAGATAAGGGTGAGGGAGAAGAGGATATATTCTGTAAGTCGAGTTAATGAAGCACAATATCATGATCTTAACGTTAGATTGTAGGATTTGTAGCCTGAACGAGGAAGGTGGAGTAAAGGGAGGCAACGCGGCTTAGCGTGCAGCGTTCGGCGTGCAGGTCCGAGGTGTAGGACGAGATGTGGAAGCAGGGGCGGCAATAGGAGGAGGCATCGAGGTGGGACAGCGGGAAGTATGCTATATCTTGACAGATAGAGAAAGTGGGAAAGGAACTGTTATGTATCCTGTTAAGAAGGAGCATGAAGTGTGGGTAGATAATGGAACTTACCAATTAGTAGCCAGATAGCCACTGGATTATTTATTAGTCACAAAGTGTAAGCGTCGACGTACACGCCCAACCGCAAGGAACAGCCATTATACAAGTAGGCCCTCGTCCATCGTAGCCACAGGGCATAGGATATCTCTACGTTATAGGGAGCACAGGCAATCCGGGGTCCAGGCAGCGTGTGGTCAAGGACTAGAGTCAAGACTGCAGAGACCGTGGAGTTGCATAGGGAGGCCAGCCGCACTGAAACCAGACCGCAAGCCTTGTAAGGCCGGGTCAAAAATATGGCGGTGTAGATCCTCCTCTTTCTCTCTCTGTGTGTGTGTTTGATCGGTCGGGGTTTTTTGGGGGGTTTTTTCCTTCTGCGTACGTGCGGCGCAGCTCGACGTGCGGGTTCTGGTAGACGGGATTCGAAACGTGGTTGATTGATGAGTTCAGTAAAAAGAAAGGGGGGGGGGGTTCGGGTCCTCTAGGTCTTCTCGCTATCTAGAAGCAGAGACAGGTTTCAGTTGGTGGATTTGATGGATAGGAATGGTCTTTCGTGTGGTAGATGCCATGATGCAAGCAATGCACGTATTGAATGAAGGATAACTCGGGCTAGCTTGACGATGAAGAGGAATTAATAGGATAAGTCGATAGTGATAGCGATAGTATTAAGGCGAGAAGAATAGTATGCAGTTACAAGATTATCTAGCTATCCTGGTGCGGTCCAGAGAGAATACGGTCAATGGGGCATGGCCATATATCGGTGAAAGAAGTCGAGATTGTGATGCCCGTGAGAAGGAAAGGTGTGAAAGGAACCTGACGACATCTGGCTGGGGCTGGGGGTGTTAGAAGAGAAGGGAGGCAGGAGGTAGGTTCCATAAATCAGATCGATTGTTGATGCTGATACTGCGGCTGCGGCTGTTGTTGATAATTACAGAAGTCAGTCTCTCTGGATGATTCTTACCACGCTGCATATCGCTATGGCAGCCTGGCTGTCGCTTAGGGGTTGGTGGTGGTGTGTACTCACCCTCGATTAATGTATGCGAGCTATACCGATATAACGCTACGCGATATAGTGCAACACGGTATAGACGATAAGGCGTTGCAACGGGCGTATGCAAGCTGCTAGTAGATACGGTAAAGTGGGAGATAAGCTTGCTAGAGATACCTACCGCGGGCAAGCAGATTATTCGGGGTGAGGCCGGGTTCAAGCAAAGCAGGAGGAAGGTCGAGAGGGTCTGCTGTGACAACTGCCTTATGGCCGAGAGCTGTCTCCGGTCGAGGCTCGTGACTCCATCCCTCAGCGGGCTGTAGGTAGTAATGGACAAGAGAGCAAGACTCGGAAGGTTGAGCGGCGCACTATAGTCGTTTTGCAGGTGGTCAGCAGGCAGCGGTACTGAAAGGATTCACCGGGGAAGAGGGGATCACCTCAGGAGGGATATCGATCAATGGGATAAGATAAGCGGTGGGTACAGTAGCTGAGGCCAGCAACAGTAAGTAGATCAACCAAAATTCGAACAGATGAACATCATCCTCGTCGACGACCCAGCCACAGGGAACGACCTTCATACACAAGCCCTCATCCATCGCAGCCACGGGGCTAGGACATCTCCAGTCATTGCGGGCACAGGCCTAGACGTGGGGAGCAACGGGCGATCGGGGGTCCAGGCAGCGTGCATTATCAGACAGAAGTCTCTAATTCTGCAGAGACCGTAGGGTTTTTTAGGAAGGCCAGCCGTACTGAAACCACCCAAGCCCACCGACATCTCCAAGGTCACCGTGGGCGATTCGTTTGCAAAGCAAGGCTCAAGACTCCACACGGTTACAAGCCAGGATAGCCGACGAGAGGGAGACGAAATACAACTGTCCATACAAATAGGAGTGGGCGATGGATGACCTTGGTCAACAATGAGCAGACGAGTATCGAGTGTCGAGTGCCGAGCTTGATATGTTGGTGTTATGTTTGCTGTTGGCGGCGATGGGAAAATCCGAGCCGAACCGTTTGGAGTTGAAAAGGGAAAGAAAGAGAAAGGAAATGGGATGATCTATGGATGAGGGTGAATAGAAATGGAGATAGAGGTAAAGGTGTTGATCTTGACGGATAAAGAGAATGATGGATCGGTCTATCATTATGATTGTGTATTGTTGTTATTGTTTGTTATTCTTGCTGTATATGTGTTCGACGAAGAAACGCGCGCGCGTGGGAGAGACAGTAAGAGAGAAGAGACGAGACGAGACGAGACGAGACGAGACGAGAGGGATTGAAGGTGGGGTTATAGCTGATGGTTTCGATAGATTGATGGATTTGATGGATCGATGATTGGGTGCTGGTTTGCTTTTGGTTCTTGGTGCAAGTCGAAGTCGAAGTCGAAGTCGAAGTCGAAGTCGATTGGAGGTGGAGGTGGAGGTCTAAGTCATACTGTATGCACTGGTGCAACTGCTTGCCTGTAAACTGCTGCATATGCCTTCGCCTACGAACGGTGGCAAGTGTGTACATGTACATATGTATCTCCAGGACTAAATGAGCCCTGGGTCCTGGAGTAAGTAGGTAGGTTTACTTTCCCCCTCTTGATCACTACTAGGTACCTAGGTAGGTACTTAGTATATACCCACCTGGGCAGGTAGCTAATAGCGAAAGTCTTAGGGTCCTGTATAGTACCTAGGTAGGCCCAACCCCTGTTGTAATAGGGGTCTCAGCCCTATAAGCCACGTAGGAACGGGGACAGCGTGAGACGTGGGACTTGTATAATATATCCTCGTCGTCTAGTGTAATTAGACATTAGTAACTAAGAGCTGTCTGATAAGGTCCCAATCTTTCAGCGTACATATAATCATTAGGTAGCTGCTGGTCGAACACTCCAGATATCGATACTCGAGTATATTCTGCATATGCATGTGCTATTACCTCCTCACATCCGCCGCTGCCACTGACAGTGGGTTCGGGAATCTGCATCTCTCGTTGCACATATGGTCAGATCAGTAGGGAGGTGCCACACGCGATTAAATGAACGGCAGAATCTTAGGCAAGCCCTGGAGGCGTGCGTGCTACATCGTGAGTTTAGGCCCTCTGCAAACGGCCAACTTTGTAATGTCCTGAATCCACGGAGGGAACTCTTACAAGGTGTAGAGTTTCACAAATCCATAGAGCAAATCAACGCAAATCAAATGAATCGGGCTATGACCTATCAAATTCCTCTTAAGGGGAAACCTAAGCCTTGCGTATACCATGTCGTGCAGAGCATCAGCAGACATTCTTCCCTGTAAAACAAGAAGACAAGGAAGGTACTTCAAGTGCCCAGGTGGTGCTACCTGTTAGATTTGGTTTAAGCATAGGCCGTCCGCAAGTATACCCACCCAGTATCTGCTTAATTAGATGCCTGACACAGCGAAGGATTTGGAAGCCCTTCCCCCAAGAACACTACCAAGATCACCACCGGTTGTAAGCTGTCAGCCGGACTCAACCCGCCCTTCAGACCTTGTCCAGACGCTTGAAAGCACGTGTACGCTTGTTCTTCTCGCCCTTCTCGCTGTCGTCAAGTGCCTTGCGCTTTTTCGGGTCGGATTTCCTGGATTGGTAGCGTGCGGCCGCTCTTACCGTCCCATCCGGGTCGAGTTTATGTTTCACCTCGTCCCATTTCACCCGCCCGGTAACCCTCGTAGGGGGAATGCGGTTCTCGATGAGGTACTCGTTCTTGAGATACGGCTTCCGCTGGAGGATGGGTAGGCTCAAGCGGCATAGAAGCTGTTGGACGTCCCAGATACGCGAGTCGGCGTCCCACTCTTCGCCAGTGGTGTCTATCTCCAGGATCTCGATGCCAGTCATATCGCGGGCCTCATAGCAAGCACACATGCGGATGACCTTGGCGTACTCATTGGTGCTGGACATGAACGGGCTTGGGTCTCGACAGTTCCAATTCAGGTGCCGTTGGAACTGTAGTTGGAAGGTGAGTGGCGTTGTCTGGTTCTTTCCAAATCCTCGGGCGAGGGTACCTGGGGTTCTATGACCATCGTGGATGGCTCGCCACAGTACCCGCGGACGTGCACTTCCGAGACAAAGGGGTATGGTGGTATGCGGGCAGGCTAGTGGCTGGCCGATACAAAATCCGCGGTTCGTTTGGAACTCTCTCTCGACGCGGAAGCCAGACAAGAGAGACGGGTTTTGTTGCAGCAGCTCAGATCTGAAGGATGGTTCGATCCATATGCGAAGACTTCCTCCGCCCTCCGCCTTCACCGAGGCACCGGTCTTGACAGCCCACAAGTGCACGTCTGGGCATTGCGAATAGGGACATGCCTGTTCCTCGTACCGGGCCACCACCAACGAGGCTTGCGGATGTGCCATTCCTTGGCAATCCACGAGGTAAACGGTGTGTACCATCTTGTCAAGGCTCAAGTGCTCGCCTGATCCGAGTCCCTCAGAGTGTAGATGATGGAAAGCGCAGGATATGCGTTGATTAAGTGCTTTAGCATGGAGCATCAACCAATCTCAGACGAATGCGGGCCAAAGGGGGAAGGAATGTGATGGGTAGCCTCGCTGGTAGGTTTCGGTTTGTCGCTAAGGATAGTATTGAATATGTTGGCCGCAGTCTATAAGTCCAGTCCGGGTCATACTCAGAAAGAGACAGACCTAGGGGAGCACTTGAGAGAGAAGAGTGTCCGTGTAGCTGTCCTCTTTACTATATGTAGTAGGCAGGGTCCAGGAAGGAAGGCGCTCGATATATGAAAAGGGCCTCAAGTTCTCCGAAGGAATGGCACGGGACTTTGTAACTGCCTTTTCGAGAGGTGGCGTCGACCAAATAACAGATAACCATCAGCTTTGGCTATAGACTGTGTCTACAATTGTACGACGTCTTTCTTACCTGTGTATAATCATGAGTTCTTATTCACAAACTCCACATCAAACGTCTCAGCGTCTCCTCATCTCTAAGCACGGCTTCGATCTGTAGTCCGATTTGCCAAACTACCTAAGGCGTCCAGATGTGCGATATGGGGATACCCCCGTCTCCCCAAAGTAATGTGTTAGTCTTGCAATTAACCTCTTGTTAGCTGTGAGCGCAGGGACAGGAGGTGGTATTTGGTTTGGCTAGTGTACCTGGACTTATTAGGGTCTGTGTTCTCGCTGCAGGTGGCTCATAGGTGAGTGATGATGGTAGTGGTAGCAGTAGTAGTGGTAATGGTACATCCGTGTTGCAATTTGTCGCCGGAGGCGTAGATTCGTACTTTGCTTTACTTGATATATCTCTTCTTCGATTAGCATTACGGGTACAATCTTCGTGAAGGCGCATCATCACTACAGTTGCCGAGTTGAAGCAGCGGCACTTCAGGCGAGGCGACTTAAGGGAAAGTAGGTTTCCAGTACCTTGTTTATAATTAGGGACCAGGTTAGACTGGGAATTTGTCTCCCACGGCCATAGCAGAGAGTAATGCTATCGACGAGAAGTCGCGATCACTTGGGGATACGGTATAAAGGTGGTTAATTCATTTATAAGTCGCAGGCCGACTAAGCTTACATGGACGCCACAATCCCATCCTGTTGATTGTCGCGGGCACATCGCACGGATAAGCTACTACTATTACTAATGTTAGTATATTCCTGGTTAGATAGGAAATACAGTGTATTATAACGTATAAGTATATGCTTAACTATATGAAAATATTCCTAATTACGACAGGCGGAGGCAACGTGTCGATATCGTGGGTGAAGAAGATCTGTACAACCTTTTTAAGCGTGATTGGAGGCTTATGTCTCTCTAGGCCGGACCTTATCATTTTTTCCTATCAGATACTTCCCTAGATAACGCAGTCGCAGCCGCAGCCGCAATTATGAAAGTACTAGGTAATTTAGGATTCCCACCTACCTTTCTGTGGAGAGACAAGCCGTGAAGAAACGCCGTGGAATTCAAAACGCCGTGGAGCTTGGAAAAGCTGTGGACTTCGGAAAGCCGTGTGCCTGTAGTAAAAAGTCGTGGAGCAAAAACCCGTGAAGACTAAAAGCCCCGTAAGCGTGGTTTAGGGTTATAAGGTCTTTTTCCTACGCTACTTGCTAATTTAAAAACAAGTTTATAGATATACTGCCTTTTTAGTCTCTAGTGTATAGCTACATTATATTGAAAAGCTTTACGATAGGTTTCCCGTTATGTGTAGCTTAACAGTAGCCGCGCATACACCCTAATCTACTCTTATCTAGAAGCTTGCTATAGTTCCCACCTTCCCTATATAACATAAACACATGGTAGGAGATTAACAAAAAATCAGAGGTTGTGTCCTGGGATTAGTCTGATTTAATGGGCGTAAGGATCTGCAACGAGCTTATCGATGTAGGCGAGTCTCCAGTGATAACTACCTAAGTAAGGAAGGCCGGTTTAGGGCTGTCAAGATCAGAAGTTCCCGATTCATCCAAATGGAGAATGAATTCGAAGCAGGGCACAGGTCTGGTCCACAAGGCGTTATCTAAGGAGTACGATAGTAGAGCTAGAGGCAGCGTTAGACTTAGTTACAGGCTAAGAAGGGCGGGACGAGCATCTCCCATCTATCAACCCGATGTCACTAATTATAGTATAAATGAAGCGGACCTGTACACCCGTGATAGCTGTTATACGATCGGGCCTGTCTAGCCATAGGCGCCCCAGAATCGCCGCATCGTCGTTAAGCTCGTAAATAGCATACTTACGGTCGACTTAACCAGGCCGGTGTTCAATATTAATCTCGATCTATGATTGACTCGTCTTAGTCACCTTAAGCCTCCAGGCAAAGGCTCAAGCAAAGGCGCAGATCATCGCCCACTAGAGAAGGGCCAGTCCAGGTACCACGTGCTAAGAGAGACTGGGTCGAGATTACTTCTTTATATATCTATCCCCGTTCTCGCCGGCAGGGTACCAGATACGTGCCTCTCGACGTCACCGTCCGCCGTAAGCTGCAGCGACTTATTACCTTACCCGTGCCCAACTGAGTTAAGGGGTGCGGTGCTGCCTTCAGCTATGCTTGGCCTTATCCAGATACAGATGATATATAAGTTCTCAAGTTTTCACCCGCAAAGTACCCACCCGATTATATATATATATGGCAGTTTAGTGGAAAAGAGAAGAGGCGAGAGGACAAATATGGATGTCCGGTTTGGCTGTTCATACCCATTGTTTCTATTCCTATTACGATGGCTGGCCTGGCCTGGACTGAGCTATAGGCTATATCTGTCCTCAACATTGACTCTAGGGCTCAGGGCCGTCCAGCCGTTATCAATAGTCTGGATAAGTGTGATAGGCAACGGCAAACGCAACCTAGACAGATCTTGATGCCGCCCGAGAATATATACTCGAAACTGCTAAGACGAGTGAGGGGCGGCATCCTAGGGCACGTGATAAGGGCGATAATAAAGAAGGCATAGAGAGGGAAAGCCGGACGAGCAAAATGGATGGAGCCCAAGTGGCATCCTAATGATACATCCGTTCGGTATTAATACCTACTGTTTGTTCCCCCTCCCCAGAATTTACGACTAACTTGCTGGTGGTGATGTGATGATAATGATGATGTGTAAATGTTTCAAAACATTCGCAAATTGGATCATATCACCCATCATATTAATCGTCACAGACTAACCATGAGATTATTACTCGTAGCTTGCGTGTCTTTATTATGTCTCCGGAGGGTCACGTCTCTAATAAACATATATACTGCCGAGAAGCCTCGAACTTTACCTCTGGCGTAGGCTGGTTTCTTGCAACCGGGATGAAACTATACATCCGTACACACACATATATATGTACTCTACACAATAGCTCAAGTACAAGATGCTTACGCCCGGCAATTTACCAAGTCTCGAATTCCCCGCGGCCAGGATAACTGCGATGACATTGACTGCGATAATGTATCTTTATGTTGTTGCTTCTGCTTGTCTTCTCGATGCTTCCTATTTTGCTTTTCTTGTTACTCGTTGTTCTTATTGTTGTTGTGTCTTTTCTTTGCTTTTCTGCGCAGATTCCCAACCCGTCACTCAATGAATTCATAACCTATATACCGTAACCTGTCGTCTATCAGCTTTTCCACCTTGTCAAAGCTCTCTGCGAGGCTTATAAATGCGGTGATATTTAAAACCCGGCGTGTCTTGCCTCCTGAGTCCGAGCCAGGTGCTGCTATTGTTGTTTCTTTTTCTTCCTGCTATGGCAATGAGGCTTCGGAGCTCGCCGTCGGCCTCCAGCCATGTCTGATATACAATAGCCGAGCCCAACCGCAGATATTGCAGGAGCTGCAGCTGTGCGGCGAGGGCGATAACGACCGAGTCTAGGTCGTATCGCTCGTTGTCGAAGTGCTCTAGTGCCGGCTTGTAGGTCCAGCAAAATTCATCAAGACCCAACGGCAGGGGACGGAATGATGAAGATAAGGACGACGACGACGCTGTTGCCGCTTTACATAGCGCGCGGTACCACATCAGTTTCAATTTCTGCCCGCAACGAAGTCCCTCGCGGCATGGATAATACCGGCCAGCTCGTCCTGAGGTCCTCGAGCATAGCCAACTCCACTGTAAACAGATACGGTCAACTGTACCTCTTCGCAAATGAGTTACACCGCGTTCAAGGTGCAGTCTATAAGGTTGCCAGGCTATATAAATTCATCATCATTATCACCAACCCTGCCACAGGTGTGCGCTGAGGAGGTAGTCCGGTATAATGCCTCCGCCTCGTAATTATCATTATGATGGTGACTGTGACTGTGACTGTGACTGTGATCAAATCCGTCTGACAAGTCCGGCTGAGTACCAAACCAGGGTGCGAGGGGGTATATGGGCGAGAGAGCCGTAATAGATACCAACCCAGCAGCCACACTAGTGGCGGGCACATGCATGGCGAGGATCCTTTCGTCTGTTTCTCCGTCCCCTCCTCTGCCCCCGCGTCGCCTCGTCCAGAAGCAATATATCGACGGTGGGATAGGGTCCAGCCACTCGACTTCTATGGCTATACTGCCGGGCCATGCGCTAGCTCTGGGGATGCGGATAATATGTCTCCGTTGCTAACGCGAGCGAGCCATGATAAAGGCAGGCGGAAGAGATGGAATCGATAGGTAGTGGAAAAGTTACGGCTACGCGATGATACTTACTGCGTAGCTCTTCGAGACGTGTAGAGAGAGAGAGAGACGGAGGGAGAGAGTTTGACTTGCACTGTGGCTCTCATGGGGGCCCATCGAATGATATAGTGATTAGCAACTTGAATACAAGAAACTGATCAGGATAATTGTGATTACTAGAAAGGATTATAGATAAAAGCTCTACACATACAGACTCTATCTCTCTCCCCCCCCCCCTCTCTCTCTCTTACTGCTTCCCTGTTTTCTCTGTTTGCATCGAGGTCCCGGGGCTATTTTACCCTGCCTGGACCCGGATACTTGAGCTACATCACATGCTTAGAAAGTACTTCTTTTGAAGTATATCCCACCCTTAAGCGTCACCATCTATGCAAGTTCCAGGCAATCATCAAAGAGAATAAATTCTAGGACGAGTCGAAAACCGAGAGACAATTACGGTCGATGCATTCAGACATGTCATCATCACGGATCATCATTATAAAGGCACTTCGAAAACCGACGGGTTTGCACCCGAAAGGCCGAGTTTTATTTTTGACGCATAAAGATGTAACTATACTGCGACTTCTCTAAAGAATTAAGATAAGACAACAAAGGCATATCATTGTGTTTATTTCCTCCTTATCTTTTTCTTTTCTAGGAAAAAACCATGCTCGTCTCTACTCCCCTCTTCTTATCTCACCTCTAAGACAGTTCCTTATGCGTCGACCGCAGTCGGCTCTCCGCGAGCAAGACTACTATCAGATCATATGTAAGTGGACGTTTATATATGCAATACATTTAACACACTACATAATATTCTCTGACGGTATTAGCAGATATAGAGAAACGAACAAGGGGATTCAAAAGATGTTCGATGAATGCACGCTTATCTCGCCCGTTAGTTTGCTCGACACTTGCCCAACTACCGAGCTAGTCAGGCCTTGCTATGTGATACCTTCGACGGTACACCTCTCGATATGCAGATCCCATATATCACAAACATTTCAAGTAGAGTTGCTTTAGTAAGAGGACGCGGGGGGAGGTCGTGGGGGTCGTGGAGGACTACCAGCAACGGTCTCGATAAGCGGGCAAGGTCGAGGCCTGCCCTCAACAGGTACAGGATTATACGGATCCCGCTCCGCCGGCGGCCGAAACCGATAATCAATTATCAGGTTGCGCGACAAGTTATTAGGTCGGTTCATGCGGGGTCTTACCAGTAGATACTGACAGCCAGCAGTAGCAGAGGATAGGAAGATAGATGAAAGTGTTCTTTTATATATCCATCCGCCCCGGGATCCAGATGCTGCAGCAGAGGCCGGGCGGTAATTAGCACAACGGGCCAGTGCTAGCTAGCCTAGCTCATTAGCTTGAATAATGGAATATGAGATATTCATGGGATAGATATATTGATTGGATATTTAGCAGACCTAAAGTAAAGGGTAGACTATAGGCGCGACGTCAAGGTCTAGGATAAGGCTACACAATTCATAGTGGTGCTATCTGTCTATCTCTGGGAACCACCCCTAACCTGACACATTGATATAAAGACCTAAAGAGTCGAGAGAAGTCTAGAGAAAGGAACAACAAACTCACAGTAGATCGAACGAAAACTTCCCCTATTAATAACTTATTCTTCTTTATCTTCTCCCTCTCCTCCTTCTTCCCGGAACCATCACTGCCGTTCGAGCCTCCAAGCTCGCCTAGTAGCGACTCCAGCTTAACACAGAGCCTCCCGCAATCTTCAGCCAAAATTCGAGCATAGCCGTCTTATCGTTATATTTCTCCAACTTCTTCTAAGTCTTCTTGCCCATCTTTCCTCGTCATTATAATCATCCTCTTGATATTGATGAAGAAGAGGAGAGATCTATTAGCGCTAGCGGCGGCAGCTATTTTGCTCTCTATCTGCAAGATACCGATCTGGAACTATAAATGCAACTGCAACCGTATATAAATTGTACACCCTACCGAGGCGAGTTCGACTTCGTTCCATAGTGTGCTATCTCCAGTAGTACGCGGGGAACCTCGCCGTTGAGTAAACTTAAGTGCGATCTCGTGACTGGCTCGGTTTGAAGATATAATCAACTCTCCGCCTTCTTTTCCCCGACATCTATGCCCTCCTTAGTATTCCCCTTCTTTACCACCGTATCTCCTCGATAACCTACTCCGGGATAGAGAGAGGTATCGTCCTCTCGTCCTGTATGTTTCTGTCAATTATGCAAAGGACTTAGCCTAGCCTGCGAGCGCCGAACGACATGGATATATCCGGGATTATAGCTGAACATCTGCCGTTACTTTATTTCATAATCAGCTGGCAGCTAGCAGGTAGTCGTGACCGTAGCTATAGTTATAACTATAGTTATATCAGTAAGGCGTCTTCCGATGCCGGGCAAGTCCAACATTCGAATGATACATGGAAGGCTAAACTAGACGGTCACCTTTCGTAGTCCCTCTGGAGGCTAAGGTAGCGTCTGCTCACGTTTTTGGATCTGTCGCCGGCTGCGGAGGGGGGTTAGCAGTGAAGAGCGAGATCTTCCAACCCGTTACCTATTTCCAAAGCTAAAGTCTCTGAGCACCTAGTCAAGCGGTTAATATGCACATATGCATGCATCCTATGAGCCGTTATGGCCACGCCAGCAACCAACCAGCTAGGTACGAGCGGGCAAGATACGATCCCTTCTCCGGCCGAGATGGTGCGGCGTGGACGCAAGTGACTGCGCAGAGGCAAAAACAACAGCTGCTCCCAAAAGGTGTGGACGGGGCTACTGCGCTGGAAACCTTTTAGGAGGTGAGCGGGGCTCCAAAAGGTTAGCAAGAGGAAGAGCTCGAGTCACCATGGAGACGACCCTTCCAACACAGCCCGCCATGCCGTATTCTGGGTACTATTAAGCAGACGAAAGAACAAGGCAATAAAGGCTACTGTGGTGGAAACCTCGCGAGAGGAGAACGGGGCTCCCAGGTTAAGTGGAGTCAACCGGGAAGTATCAGAATATATAATACCTGTATTGAGAGTACTAGTATAATACGAGATATCGTTTTCATCCTCCAGTATAGTAGTTTAAAGTCTACTAGGTAAAGATCCTTCCAGCACAGCCTGCTGTGCCATGATAACATTCTGCCACCGAGAAAGTATGTAAAGATGGAAAAAGAGGAGAGGAGAGGGAAAGGCCTGTCTCACACACACATACACACACTCAAGCTTACGCTCACTCTCACTCTCGACCTCGACCTCAATTTCACACGCACACATACACGCATACATGCATACATAAATACATACACACATACAGCATATAAGTCAGAACCCTTCACATATACACCTAAGCTAGCCCCTCGTATCGATTTCAGAAATGATAAGTATAACTAGTCCGGTACCCAAACATAGGGTAGCATATAACTAATACGTTACTTTTCTGGTTTAAGGGCACTAACCAAGCCTGCTACGCGTCGTGCCGGTTCTAGTCCGGGCCCCGTACCGAGAATATTGAGAAGGTCACGCCGCCGACCGGCCGCACCCACCCGCGAGCAGCCGTGTCGGGCTGCCAAGTTAGCTGGTAATGTTGCCGCCGTGGCGAGACGGGCTCGTGAGCAGTCCGCTCGCGCGAAGCAGAGTAAGACCGAGGAGGAGAAGAAGGGACTGAGTCATTCACACGCACTCTCTCTCTCTCTGCGTGTGTGCCTTCTTCTCTGCTGCTTCCAGGAGGTGACTGTGTCCGGCAATTGCGAGGGCCATCAGCTGCTCCAGGGCTGTGGGCATATTGATCGATATTTCTAACTCAGTTATCGAACTCGATCTGGAAACTAGCTCTAGCGAGCGATCCCTTGATTCTTTCCTCTGCCCCGTTTAGCACGTCCTTAACAAAAGATTCGAGATCTAGCTATATCCCAACGACACGTTCTTCGACCTCGAAATCGACCCTGTCATCAACATGTCTGTCGACATTACTGATCTGCTCGTCGAGGATTTTCACCTGCTCCTTTACCAGATCGTCTACTCGCCTTTCCTCTCTCCTATTCGTTCTTCTAGCTGTCGCTTTACCCGGTCCATAAGACGATCTTCCATCCGGCTCAGTTCTTTCCGCAGCGTCTCCTTGTCCTTAGCCTGCTCTTCCGCCAGCATCCTCCTAATGATAGCCTCAACGTTCTCGAGTCCAAGCATGGCAGGCTTGTCCTGGCCAGCGTACACATTCGAGCCAGATCGAGGGCGTTTTCTAGAGCTTGACTCAGCACCAGGTTCCGTATCTACGTACTTGCACGTCAGCGATCACGAGTCTACTACAAAATGCGATTGAGAGACTCCCAATGATATGTGCTTTAGTAGATCACTGGCCTTTGGCTGTAGGCGCCGGTGGTGGCGACGGCGGGAGGTCCAGGCTACTGTATTCCGGAGGGTCCTCGGCTAACCCCAGATCTGTAACATGTTGATCTTCATGGGGATCGACGATCCTGCCACTATGACCGGCATAGATGGTACTGATATGAATGGCGGGATTAATCGATGACAAGCCTTGGTCTGACACAGCCTGGCAGATCAATTCCACGAGGTGTCTTTCGGGAGCTGGACCACGACGACCATCAAGGTGAACGTCGAAGACAGTCTGCCTGGCAAGTAGACGAACAGACACAAGCCGAGCCTGAGCAGCCTGACTAGCACGTAAAGGCATATTCTTCGGCATAATCAGACCGGCAGGGCGGTTTAAGACAAAGTGAAGTCGTACAGAGTTACACCCCGGCGTTGTTGCACCAGCAGAATCCTCCTGTCGCGGCGAAGGCACCGCTGGCTTCGCATCGACCTTTTCATTGCCCTCGAGTGGGACTAATAAAAGAGGATCAGATAGGATCAGATAAGATGGAGTCAGATAGCATGAGATTAAGATAAGATAATATGGTTAAGAAACGATAATTAGCTGGCTGTGTTTAGTTTATCTTCTGAATTCGAGGCCGGAATCAAGGTTAGCAACTGTACGAAGTCCGTATAAAAGTAGTCTGATCGGGGTAGTGGCTCAAAGTTGCTGCAGAGTAGAAGTGATTTGTAGGTTGGGTTACTGTGCTTCTAACCCAGTCGCGATCAGTAGGACTACGACTTCCTCGGCCGAGGAGTTGCTCGGTTTTATCAAGCTGGCACCAACGCTCCCTCTGAGCAAGGTGCCGTCCGGCTGGGTCTGATGCAAGGCACACGAGACGGTGGAGGCCTTCGATTGAGAGCTAGCGGCGGTACCCGATACTGGGATAGCTCGAGGACGAGGCGGCGTCGCTGGGTGTACAGCTCGACATGGAGCTTGAGGCCCAACGCGCGGCCATGCTAGATCAAGTGACTGTGCTTGTCAGCGCAGGATCTTGGAACTTAGTGGGCAGCTCGCGGCTAAGAGCCCTGCAGGACACAGCGTCTGGCCAGGCAGTGCCTTGAAGGAGACACAGGCACACATGGAGGCATGGATGGAGAGGTAGTAGACGAGTGACGAGGAGTAATAAAGTCGTGTCTTGTCTCTGTTCGTCCACTTGTGGTGAGCGCTAAGCTAAATTCAGTCGACTTAAGAAGTCTTATTCTCTATATTAGTTAAATACAGTACGGGTCAGGATTTCAACAGGTCAGCAGGTTATCACTAGTGATAGTAACAGGCATAGTGACAGTGAAAAGCCCCAGTGCCTTAACCTAAGCATTGATGATCAAGCCGCCAGCCCGTACCATGTCACCTCCACTACCACGGTCTACGTTCTCGAGATGACTCTAACCGACTCAAGAGATTCAGAAATAAACAATACCGATCATCACCCTCATCACCGCGGGCCTTGGTTTGCTATGCCCCTGGTAATAGTAACATTGGTCATAGTTATCTTAGACCTCGTAGGGTACCTGGGGCCTGGACCTGAGACGGAGGAGGTGGAAGTTGGCATGGATATGGCAAGAGCAATCTAATAGACTGTCATCGTGCATCGGCTCCCCAGGAGACGACTGGATTAACATGACATATAATTATCTCTTTATCGCTAACCACGCTATATCGTCCCAGGCCGCCGACTCCATCAGCTGTCAATGCCAGTAGGGTGCCTAGAATCCTGCCCACACTTTCTGCAAGAAACACGGCTCGCCTTCGCTATAATTCTAGTTTCGGCCTCGCGTTCGAAGCCCTGGTGAGAATCGCCCGCCGCTGCCTCCTCCCTGATTATTGCCACTATCAACAACACAACAGCCCAGATTAGGAATCTCTGCACCCGATTCGATAAGGACCTATACCGAATCTATAGGCGCAACTTGGAGAAACAGGATTACTTTGAGGGCAGCTGGTAGCAGCGCGCTGCTGTATGTGCTATCTCGAGCACCGCTAGTGGCCTCAGCTGGTCCTTAGGCATCTCGGAGGATTACATCCTTGACGACCTTGATCCAGATCCAAGCCAGACAACGACCATCACGACTTTATATTGCGATCACGATGACCATCACGATGCATACCATTGTAGACCGGTACCGCCACCCTGGTCGTCTATCCAATCTGCCAGGATATTATCGCGTCTAGTGCTTAAAAGCCTTAAGGATACGGTGCCTCTGTTAGTCGATCTTTCGTCCTCGATATTCAAGGACATGAAGGAGCTGCAGGCCTGGCTAGACAGTACGGTTGGTCTTGCCGAGGACCTATTTAATACGGACTGGGTGGCTGTATCTGGCGTAGATGTGGCGATAGTAGTGAACAAGGGCGACGGGTCTAGAGGTAATAGAGACCAGGCTCTAGAGGCTAGTGTGAGCATACCAGAAGCGTTATAGGAATCATGGGCATGAATGGGGGGGGATAGCCCGAGCACGCGAACAGATATACCGTACGTTAATTTAGAATAATACTGTATAGCTCCAGGCCAAGGAAACCTGAGCATCCGGGGCCGCAAAGTCTTCCCACCTTAAGATAGCGGCTTCTAAGCTTGATGCCGTGCTCCGGCTATACTATAACGGCTTCCTCGCCAGGGGCGTGTGGCCGCCCTATTAGCCGGCCGGGGCTGGAATAACGAGCCGGTTGTTAATCTGCGTCCTTCCCTCCGCCGTGATATCCCAGCTACCGGGTTTGTATACCGCCGCCGCTATAGTGGTATTGCGGCTTCGGATGCGGCCAAGGGTTTTAATGACGGTGCTGATGGTGCTAAGAAGGAGCTGCTTCCGTACGCCTACGAGGATGCCGTGCCCTCTCCAGTACTGCAGCGGCGCTACTATATAGCTACCCTAGGGTATATCTACAGCAGAATTTTGCGAGATGCAGACGTTCGCCGACGGACTTTGGAGATAAAGAAGAGAGGGGTGTGTTATATATCTCCCACCCAAGCATGTTAAGAGAGCACGTAACGTAGAGTCGACCTGCTAGTTGAGGATAGGATATATAGGAGGGAGTCTTAGGGGGGGGGGGGTGAGGATTTATTACATGACGGCCTTTAAAGAGTAAGTGGCCCTGGAAAGCACTAGGTTTATTACTCTACAAGTGAGCAACTTTCTATATATAAACAGCTGCTCGACATAAATATATATGTATGCGGCCGTAACCACGCATGCGCCTGTGGGGTGAGCTTATCCTAATTCTGCTACTTAATATTTGGCTGAAGATATTATACGGTCTCCACTAGCTACGTAACAATATACCGCTGTCTTCTGCTATAGCTACAACTTGTCTTTCTCTTACCAGGCAGATCATCACACATACCCACACCCGTACTACTTAAATAACTCGACTACTTATACTTTCCGTCGTTATCGTAAGCAGTGTCCGAACTACTTACTCTCGTCCTGCCTCTGCTGCCCGTCCGTGGTCTCTTAGACCCAGACAACGATCGGGGATCAGGCCCGGTGGTGCTGCTGTCCAACCCCCCCCCCCCCGGCCCTAAATGTAATAGTCTTCGACCTTATCGTTCCATTCCCTCGTTTCCTCCGGCTCGCGCTCTTTCTAGGCGCGTCTGCTGTCTACGGAAGCGGTGGAGTCCGTTACTGCTATCGCTGGCGTTTCTCATCGACTTTGCTAGACGAGACTTCAGTACCTATAATTATTTCCCTGGGTGGACTTAGGTATTTAGGTGAATCACCTACCGACGGGTGATTCCCGGCTCAGTTAGTTTTAGCTGATAATAGCTGTGATTATATTATTTACAAAGGAGCAAGCTGCTTAAAGTATCTGATATCCTCTATGCATTTACTTACCTCCTCTCTAGCAGGATAAAACGCCCCTGCGGCAGGAATACCCGGAATTACTCGTCCCCACATTCCGTAGCATCGGCCCCCAGGACGAACCCTTAGCTTGCCATTCTGTTTATGCAGTAGCATATAGACACTAGGAATATCTGGGTACTTATATCTGGTGAGCTAATACTTTCCCATATATGTCAGGTTGGACGTATCTTATGCATATGTGTGTGCGCACGCGTGCTGGTGGCATTATGAGACTAGTAAGTATCCGAGCAGAGCTGTAAGGGTATAATAATGGCCACGTGAAGAGGAGGAAACAAAGTGTTGGACGGCCTTAGTTGTCTAAGTTTCTGGCCGAACTTATCTGTAAGGCCAAGTGAGTGCTAACGCCTCAATACATAGCTGTCTTCACCTACCGGCTATCTACTTCCGGAGCTTATAGAAAGGCATGGGTACTTAAGTACGTATACGCTGTTTGGGGCGTTGAAGGACAAAGGAATCAGTAGCGAAAGATAAAATACGGAAAACCCAGCACCACTTCTCCGCTATCAAAGACAAAGAAACTGCAGTAATTGAAACACCGGAACAGGCAATAGCTAATAGCCGTATCGAGAGCATCTGAAGTGAAAAAGTACACGCAGAACACCTCTCTTTCTCAACTCTACCCTCACCCCTCGATATACGACCTTGCTAATTCCCCTGAGACCTCGGGTCCCCTTCCTTTATATCCATCTCGTTTTTAATCCAGTTGAATACGTAAGGCGCGAGGAATACTAGGCCAATGTCTCAGTATCATCATCCAAGTCCGGAACAAGCCGACCCAGGCCCGATCCCCTGTGAAGACGCTGCCGCCAACAACGACCACCATCGTACTATCGCAGGGAATGACTCCTCTGTAGCCCGGATTCCCATCGAGATGTACCGGCGACGTTCAACCCACCCCAATCAACAGGGGCACCAGCACATCGACGCAGATGGTGTCAGAAACACATTCCAAGACACAGACAGAGACTCCCAGTATACACGGAGGACCCACCTAGTCGAGCTCTGCTTCCACTCTGACTTCGACCCTCAACCCGATACGCCATCGTCCCTTCATTTTAGCAACGATAACGTAGTCACACACTGGCGCGCTCCTCACTTGCCCGAAATCCCGCTTTTGAGGCCTCCGAATCATCTCGTTGAGTACGATACGCTACGCTTATATCCTGATGACCGGCAGCTATATGCAAGAGCTGCTGCTCTTGTGGCTGCTAATGTCAGCTTGGTAACGCGACGGGAATGGCTCTACTTATCCTTGCTGTTCGTGCTCTTCATCGCTCTACTTCTCAATCCTGTGCACAACGACGCCGGGATACAGTCCAGTCCCAACTTCTCGTCCATCAGTCTCCCATATGATGTCTACGATATGGTTATGCTGTGGTGTGCTATCCCTGTAGGCCTATTCGGTATGAGGCTTCAGGACCCGGACAATGATATTGCCGCCGGTAGCAAACACCGCGCCTTTCCAGGGCCGCCGGGCATGGATCCTACCGCTTTCTCGAGTCTCTCGGAAGCTGCGCAGTACCACGCTATTCTCAAGGCATCCAGCCGTCGAGAACACATCGGCGACCTCTATCGTCTTTTTTACGAAGCCGATAAGTTGACTAACTGGATCCTATACTATGTCAAGAGACGCTCGCTACCACCTGAGCGGCCGCCGCTGCTATCTTACGACTCCTTCGATCAGCTTGGGGATGCTCTCCGAGACCACCTCAACGAAGCTAGAAAGCTATGGTGGAGAGTCGAATGGGACGCTAAGCATATGCAAAGCGATGCTAAAAGGCAGATCCGGCGCCTGTTACAAGGATTGGAGGAACAGGCGGCGATTACAGACTCTGAAGAAGACGGAGATGAAGGAGACTCGTACGGTTTTTTCGTTGATACCAACTTCTTCTCCAGCGCCAACAGCACTTGTGCTTGCGCCTGCGCGGATCATCCATGCCGCCCTGATGATTTTACCTACGGCCGGTGGGCAAAGCTCTGCAAGAAATGGCCGGCGCATTCATCCTCTCTCTCAGAGGGTTCGGGAGGAAGAAGAGTGCCGCCGCCTGCTCGCGTCTTACAACTGCTCGACCTGTTTCGCCTCGAGCTAATCCAGGGCGAACCCTACCACATTCCAAGGGATGGACGGGAAGAAGCAGCATTCTTACAAAAGATCTGCCATCCACCTTCTCTAGGGAGCGGTCGACTGCTCGCCCATCCTGCGTGCTCCCTAGGTGCCCTCGCTAGTAGCAGCCCCCAAGCTTGGGAGTCTTGGGCCAGGGCCGGATGGGACGGGGCCGGGAGGCCCCTGGATTATAGTGGTTGGGAAGTTCTTATGTCTGGGCTAGAGCCCAATCTTCTCGCCCTTGCTCGACATCTGACTGCAGCCGGCTCCCTGATGGATATATTCCTGGACACTATAAGACAAATTCCGACGACCTGGATTCTTGAAGGCGGACGCGACTATGAAGAGCAGGTGGAGAAATCAGAAAAGTGGAGAGAAGCCCGTCGAAGAGAGGAGGAGGAGCACAAGGAGGAGCATGAGGAGGAGCACGAGGACGAGTACGTGGACGAGTACGAATTGGAGTACGAGGACGAGTACGAGGACGAGCACAAGGAAGAAGCCTTATCCTGGTTACAGTTTTTGCTATACCCGTTCCAACAACGAAATCGGGAGCAGCCAAGTAAGAACGATGGGACTAGGACAATGGCGGGCCTCCTTAATATGACTGCCAGCTTATCAGAGCTCCGATCTACAGCCCTTCTCGGCCAAGAAGTAGTAGCCCTTGAGGCAGTCGCCGGCGTACTACATCTACACCAGCTACGGCAGGACTTGGGCAAGGAGCTGGAAAAGCTGATGGCGGATGGCGGAGGTGAGGGCTGGTGGAGCTCTCACCCGGGAGGCAACACCCGCAGGCGCATCCCTTCTGTACGCATGATGGCACTTATAATGAGATGTCTGGAGGAAAAGGTTGATACTGTGGGAAACATCACTTCAGACTGGGAGCAGACGGTGACGGTTGCTAGCCGGAGATACTATTTGCAGTGGTATGATTACCTAGTTGCAGAGGACGAAAGGTTAAGTCAAATAGAAAAAGAAGAGGAAGATAAGGAAGACTAGGAAGCTGTCACCGGGGCTTTGTAGCAGTAACGAGGGTTAGGGTCCTAGAGGGACCCGCCCGCGAGTTATACCTATCTCTGTTAGCGAGTAAGGATGCCGAATATATCCGAATATACCTCAGTACCTCGGAAGCTAGTTATTCCGTAATTAATTAGACTTTAAACGAGTATATCCTATTATTTCCCCCTTAGTATTTAATATAGATAATAATATATATCTTAAACTTTAACTTTATATAATAATTAAGAATCTTATTCGTTCTCGAGTATTATTATTACTATATTATTTATCTTAACTATAGAGATAACGTTGGATTAAATATACTTTACTCCTATTTACTTTAATATAATTATAATAATTATAAATATAATACTTTATAAGAACCTAATAGACTAGGAAACTATAACCACTACACCACTTATAGCGGAAACGAACAGAAGGGCAAAAGATCTGCAGTATTAGACTCTATCTGATATAGTGGAAGTTCGCCTTATAGGTGCGTAGGCATACTGTAACTCCTACAGTAACAGAAACCTTTAATTATTAGTTCGAAGTAGAAGCTATATTCTTAAGCTTATAAGAATATATTATCGGAACTTATAAATAGCTATCGAAGCTTTTAATACCGAATATTAGAAACTTTATAATCTCTACTACCTTAAAAGCTAGATAACTAATTAAATCTTTTTAATCTAGAATAAAATTAATAGATTCTTAAGAGAGATTATAAATAATATAAAACGAAACTTAAGAGGAAGGCAGCTTATTAATTAATATAATACTACTAAGATCTCTTAAGCAGACTAGTTAATCTTTATAATAACTTTTATCTATTATAGGCTAAGGCCTATAAGTAGCTTCGGCGTATAGGCCGAAGCCCTTACGCTATAACGCGCTACAAGCGCTATAACTACCCTTAAGCAGTTTAAAATCTCTACTTATTATTTTCCCTTTATATAAAGTTATAGAAAAATATAAGTACTATATTTTATATATATAATAAGATACGTATTTAACTATAAATAATAAATCTAATAAATTATAATATATTTATATAAACTAATCCTTAATCGCGAAAAGTAACTACTCAATATAATATATATATAGTACTTTATAATTATTACTAGTTACTTTATATAACGACCGGGGCCTATAGGACTAGTTTAGCCGGCGTTCGGTAGGGCTACTTATAAAAGGTGCCCTGCTTAGGAAAGGGGCCCGTTATAGTTTTAACTCTTCTAGTTTATAAATTAGTCTTTATTTACTTATAGTAGCTACGCCTAGAATATTATACTAATCCCTCCCTCTACGAATATATCTTAAATCCCTTTTAAATACTACTTAAATACTTATACTGCTATCTTGCCCGACTGCTACTCTAAGCTATTATACTTTATTATAATATTAATTATTTAATATATTTTTCTAAAAGTCTTATTTATAATATAAGTAAAATAAGTTAGTATATAGCTATATATAAATACTATAAAAAGTATCTAGTAATATACTATTATATAGAGAACTTATATAATAAGTTATATTTTTTAAATATAATAATAAGCTAATTATAACTATAGAAAGTATAATAGTATATAATAAACTATTATAGCTTATATACTATTACTATAGTATAGTAGAGACTTTTTAAATATTTTATAAATACTTTATAGCTTCTAAGACTTATAAATATACTTAAATTATAAATATAGATTAAGGTTTTATAGAGTTATAAATTCTTTAGTTAATAAGCTATAAGCAGTATTTTGCTAGCATTTCAGGTATAGCTATATCTATTATATAGCTAGAAGTAAGTCCTTTATAGTCTCTAGATATATTTTAGTACTTTAAAAGCTAGTTATTATTATTAATTAGATTTAAAATAAATATATTCTATAATCTATTTTTAATATAGAGATAGTATTCGATTAAATATACTTTAAGCCTAATTAATTTAATATAATTAAAATAATTATAATTATAATTATTTATTAAAACTTAATAGATTAAGATAATAAACTATAAAGGTACTATATACTACTTAAGGGTTAGTTAGCGTATAAATATTATTATTATTATTATTAATAGATTAAAAGACTTTTAATTACTAGTTTAAAGTAAAAGCTATATTATCGAAACTTATAAATAATTATTAAAGCTTTTAAAACTAAATATTAAAAACTTTATAATCTCTTCTACTTTAAAAGTTAATAGATTAATTAAATCTCTTTAATTTAATAAAGTATTATTAAAATCTCTTAAGTAGATTAGTTAATTTTTATAACTACCTCTATTACTTCTTTATAATATTAAATTTAAAGAAGGAAATATATTATAAATAATTCTAATTATAACTCTTAATCTAATTATTATAGCTTAGATTAACCTTTAATATATAACTAATAATAATTAAATAGAATATAAATTTTAAAAAAGAGATTAATAAAAAAATATAAGCTTTAATTACTTAGCTTTTTTAGTAAAAAATAATTATTATATAAGAATTTACTTTCTAATCTATAAGAACTTCTTATACTAATATATTACTTATAAATAATAGCTATTTAAGAATAATATAAAGCTAAAGGAAAACTTAAAGAGAGCTATTAAGCTATAATTAAGCTTATAATTAAATTTTAAAAACGAATTAACTTTAATTACTAAATTAAAAACTAAAAAATAGCTTATATATAAAGTATTATAAATAATATACCGGATACTATAAATACTTAATTTAAGTTATCTAATTTAAAATATACTCTATAAAAGCCTTTAAGCGAATAAATATCGAATAACTAAAACAGCTATAAAAATAAACTTTTAAATAATACTTTTAATTATAGAATAAGCGCTTCGAAAATAAAAGGAAAAGCTAAGATATTAAATTATAATATATAGCTAGTAATAATTTATAAGATCTAATAAAAAGCCGGCTATATAACTACTTAGAAAGAAAATAATTAATAAAGTTAGATTATTAATAATCTTTAACTTTAGAGTAATAATTAATATTTTTAAAGATTAAATAGGGTTTTATAATAAGAGGGCTATTAGATTAAGAGAGTATATATTAACTAGTAGCGAGTAATTTCCTATTACCCTATAAAATAATATATATATATTATAGTTATTATATTTATTAAGATTAATTAAGAATAAGAGCACCTCTTTAACTTTTAATAAGCTATATATAATATATAAGTAATAGAAGTTATATTATATATCTTTAAATATTATAATAAGTTTATTAAATTCCTTTAAGTCTTAGACCTTTAAGTCTTAGACCTTTAAGTCTTAGACCTTTAAATCTTATATCTTAGACCTTTTAGTTTCTTTTAGTTTAATTATTTAGTTCTTAATCGATTTCATTTTACTATAGCCTAGTTAGGCAGTAATAGTTACTTTTAAGCAGTGTTATTACTTTTATAGCTAGTAATAACTAACAGCCCCCTTAAGCTATACTTTATTAAAGGATAGCTTACTTTATAGGAAATATTTATTTTCGAATTTTAATTAAATTATTATACTTAATATATAATATATAGAAAGCATATATAGTATTTCAGATTTATACCTATAATAGTATTTAACTATATGTTTAATAGGGCTTAGGAGTATTAAAATACGAATTTTATAAATCGAGTTTAGAGTAGAAGTGCTAATTCGCAAGATTCTGTAATAAAAATTTTAACCTTTAGTTATAATTTCAGTTTTTACGCTAAAATTAGGCTATTTAGACTATTAATATTATAATAAAGTCTACTTATTAATTAAGCCTAAAGTTTTAATCTAAGGACTAAATTGATCGATAGGGACGCCTTTAGTTAAGGGGTCTGCAGTATTAAGCTTACTTTTGCAGTAGGTTAAGGTTAATTTTCCTTCCGCTACTAAATTATATATAAAGTGATAAATTATATCGATATGCTTTATACGTTTATAGAATTCTAGGTTTTCGGCTATTTTCTAGGCTGCCTTAAAGTCTGTAATTATTATAGGTTTAGTTAAATTTAAATTTAAATTTAACTCTTTATTAAAGGCATTTAGTATATAGCTTAAATACGTAGATTCTTTAGCGGCTTCTTTTAAGCCTATATATTCTGCTTCTGCAGTACTTAAGGCAGGGGTTTTTTAAGTACTACTATGCTAGCTAATAGGGTTATTTAACCCTAAGAAAAATACGTATCCGGCTGTGCTAGTGCGATCTATTAAGTTATCGCCCTAGGAAGCGTCAGAAAATCTAATTAGATTTAAATCTTTAGTAGACGATAAAGAAAGGTTATAGTATATTCCTAAATTAGGAAAATTTACTAAATAACCCTAAATTCGATCTAAGGCGTTCTAGTATTCTTGATTTGGATTCGATATAAATCTAGAGCATAAATTAACTCCGAATATTATATCTAGCCTAGTTTTAATAGCTAAATAAATAAGGGCTCCTATTTGCTGTTAAAATAGTTGTATTTCTTATACAGAAGCCTGTTTAGTAGATTTCTATAGTTTTAAATTCGAAATTATAGGAGTATTATATTTACGAACGTTTTATTTTCTAAATCGCTCTATATATTTAAACGTATATTTAGTTTAATACATTTTTAATATATTCCTTTCTTTATTAATTTCGATTTCTATACCTAGAGAATTACTAGGCGAACCTGTATTTTATAATTTTATATCGTTATTCGCTTCTTTAGCAAATTTCTCGATAATAGCTAAATTAGGGCCTATAATAATTAAATCGTCCATATAGCAAAGTAATATAATTTGCTCCTTTTTATTAATAAAATAGCCTTAATCGTACGGGAATTCTTCGAAACCGTATTTACTAAGGCTATCTTTAAGGTATTTATACCAGAGGCGTAGAGATTGTTTTAAGCCGTAAAGGGCTTTAATTAATTTACAGACTTTATTTCCTAAACTAGGTTTTTCAAATCCAGTAGGTTGAATAGTATAGATTTCTTAATCTATTTTAGCGTGTACGAAAGCGTTTTTAACGTCGTATTGCATGAAATTCCATTTAAAATTTAACCCTATTATAAAGGTCATTCTATAGGTTTCGCTTCTACAGGTCGTACTAAAGGTTTCTAAATAATCGATTCCTAGAATCTAATTAAAGCCCTGTATAACCTAACGGGATTTATAACGAATTATATTACCCGATTCGTCTATTTTATATTTATAAACCTATCTACCCCCTAGGGCCTTACGGTCTTTAGGTAAATCGACTAAAATCCACGTAGATTGCCTTTCTAATTCATCTACTTCAGCTTTTATACTTTTTAACCATTCGATTTTATCGGGATTATTAATAGCTTGTTTAAAAGTAGAAGGTTCTTTATTTATATTAGTTATAGTAACTAATATATTCGCGAGTTCGTTAACTTCGCTTTCTTCTATAGAATTTAATTTATTAAATTTCGAGGCAATATCTGCTACTTTAATAAGCCTTCTATTAAATTCTAGGATAGTTTTATTTAATAGGTGCTATTCGGTAGCTATTTCGTCGATAGTTTCGTTATTATTATTATTATTAATTATAGAGGGTGGATTAACCTCTTTAATAGCGTTATTACTTAAAGGCCCGTTATTAGTTTCCTTTAAATTAGAATCGCTATTAATAGCTTCGAATAGATTAATATATTCTTCTCGATCTAGTTTACTCGGTATAGTAGGTTTATTATTATTATTCGAAGCCTTTAGAAAGCTATTTTCTAGAATTTTTAAATCCCTAACCCAAATAGGCGAAGAGCGCTTTATATCCCAAATTTTATAATTTGCGCTATTTTCACCGTAACCGATTAAAATTCCTAATTCGGCTTTAAGGCTTAATTTAGTTCCTTCGTAAGGTCCTTTTAATTTATAGTATACTAAGCTACCGAAAACTCGTATATTAGAAATATTAGGAAGGTTTTTATTTTTTAATTCATAAAGCGTTTTAAAATTTAACGTACTATGCGGCGTTCGATTATAGATATAAACAGCTGCTAGTAGGGCTTCTCCCTATAGGTAATAGGGTAAATTAGCGTTAATTAATAAAGCCCTTATTTTATTTAATAGGGTTCGATTAATTCGCTCTGCAGCACCGTTTTATTCCTTAGTATAGGGAGATGATTTTTGATGTATTATACCCCCCTTATCTAAGGTAATTTTAAAACGCTTATTTATATATTCTATACCATTATCGCTAACTAAACGTTTAATAGTTTTATTATTATTAGCTTAATTTTCGGCTTTTAATTTAAATCGAATAAAGGCTTCTAGAGCTTCATCTTTAGTTTTAAGTAATTCGATTTCTAGCCACTTAGTCTTTTCGTCTAAGAAGGTAATAAAATATTTAAATTTATTATAGGTATTAGGATTAATAGGCCCACAAATATTACTATATATTTTTTCGAGGTATTGTAATGCCTTAAAGCCTTCTAAAAACCTATTAATATTGTGCGTTAAATTAGCTTTATAGCAGATTTCGTAGTTTTAAATTTTAATTAAATTCTCTTTACTAAAGGTAACGTTTTAAAGACCTTTAGTATTACGAATTAGTTTACTAATCGCTTTATTATTAATATGCCCGAAGCGTTTATAAATTAATTCTAATTTATTTAAGGTATTAGTTATATTAGTAACTAGTATTTTAGAAGTAGTATTAACTATAGAAATAGGTAAGTAATAAAGATTTTAAATTCTTTTACCTATATACTATTTCTTTAAATCTTTTAGTAATATAATAGTATTATTATTTAAATAACTACTATAGTTATTAGGTAAATAGGCCTATGAAATTAATCTAAGGCCTATTTCTAGGAGGTAATAGTAATTCGATAAAAGGAGACTTTAATTTATATCTGTAAATTTTAAATAAACAGTTCTATAGCCTTTAATTTCAGCCGTTTACGCGTCTCCCCAGGAAACCTTTTTATTATAAATAGTAAATAAACTAAAGTAAGAACGATCGTATATTATATGCCTTTCTGCTGCAGAATCTAGAATAAAATTAGCCTTATATTTATTATTTTCTAAGGTTAATTTAGTAGTTAATACCTGAATTTAATTTTAATTTAATCCAGATTTTCTAAAATTTAATCGTTCGATTAAGTTTCCTAGGCTGTTATTAGCTTTTATATCTTAATTTTAATTTTGATTTTAGGTTATAGTTAATACCTTTAGAACGTATTTATCGAGTATATCGAAATCGATATCGTTAAAATCGATATTATCGAAATCGATATCTATCTCGTCTAAATCGATTAAATCGGGTTTTATCGATTTAGGTTCCTCTTTATTAATAGCTTTAAAGGCTATTAATTCGTCCGTATTCTTTTTATAGTTTTCGCGGGCAACGTTAATTCTAGGGGCCTTTTTAGGCTCTAGATTATTACCGTTATTAGGGTCTCTTTTAGGGTCTTACCCGTTAAGCGCTATTTCGGGAAATAAATAAAAGCAATTTTTATATCGTAAGTAGCTAATTTACAGTGTTTATAATATTTGCCCTTAAGCTTTTTCTACGCATTCTTTTTCGAGATTTTCGAATTCGAGTTATTAACCTTAAAGTTCGAATTAGGTTTATTAAACTTTTTAGTAAAAAAAACCTTTTTCGTATTCGAGGTAGAAGTGATTCGTTTCGATTCGTTTAAAAAAGTAGACGTTAAAGAGCTTAAATTATAAGCTTTAGGGTTTATTCGGTATTCTTATATAATAAACGAAATAAAATTATCGTAATCGTCTAGAAGGGCCTCGAGAACCTAGGTAAGAATTAACTTATCTAGTAGGTAAATTTCTCTCGATTTTAATTCATCTAATAAGCGTTTTAACTTATTAATAAATTCTTCTATTAAATCTATATCTTCGAATCTTAAAGAAAAGAATTCTTTATAGATTAGGAAAGTTAAAGTAAACCCTTTTAGGTTATAAAGCCGTTCTAATTCTTTCTAAATTTCGTAAGCTATTTCGAGGTATTAAATTTATTAAAGAGGGCCGTCTTCTAATAATAAAATTAAAAGATCTTTAGCCGATTAATCTTCTTCGAAAGTAGGCTTTTTAGCTTTACGAATTTCGGCTAGTTCCTGTAGAAGGGAAATATCCTCTTCTTCTTCTTCGTTTAAATCTTCGAATTTACGAAGAATATAGTAATAGGCCTTTTAGCGACGAAGGGTGCTTTTTACGCGAATATTCTAGGGAATATAGTTTTCGGCGCCTTTAAAGCGAGCGAATAAGATCTTCGATTCAGTAACTATTTTATTTATTTTTCGAGGTTTTTCGTAGTAGGGTAAATTATTTCGAGGGTATTCGTAGTATAGTTTAGTAATAGATTTTAGATTAAAACTATACTTTAAATCGTTTTATTAATAGGTCGAAAACTCGTTAAGTTATCGAAGGTCGAAAGTAAAGATTACGTTTTTAAACGAATTAGACCTCGTTATAAAAATATATTTTCGAAAATCGATATTTCGATAAAGGAATTTCTTTCCGTAGATCTAATTAGTATAAATAGTAGAGTAAAAAGTATACTAAACTATTAGGGTAGGTAGGGAGTTTTAGTATAATTAGTTAGCTAAGAAATAATTAAAAGATTTAAAGTTATATTTTTTAAACGAATTAGAGAAGGTTTTCGGATTCGATTTTATAAATTCGATTTTTCGACTTAAAGGAGTAGATTTATTCCTCTAATAGGTAGAAATAGTAAAGTATAAAGTATACTAAACTAGTAGGGTAATAACCTTAATAAAAGGTAAAGGGTTGAATTTTAAATAGTAAAAAAGTATACTATCCGGGCTTATAACCTGTAAAGGTAGCAGTGGGAAGTGTGAACGTAGGTGTATATAAATCTGAATTAATTAACGATAGATTCTATTTCTAAATCCTTTAGAGAGGAAAGTATAGGGTTAATATATTAAAGATAATCGGAGTGTTATTCCTCCGAGGAATTAAGTTAAATTAAATAATATTAGAAGGAATTATAATTTAATAAGGGTCTTAGTAGGTCTTAGACTTTTAAATTAAATTCCTTTAGGTCTTAAACATTTTAGTTTAATTCCTTTAAGTCTTAGACTTTAAATTAAATTCCTTTAGGTCTTAGACTTTTTAGTTAAGTCTTAGATACTTAAATTAAATTCCTTTAAGTCTTAGACCTTTAAGTCTTAGACCTTTAAGTCTTATATCTTAGACCTTTTAGTTTAGTTATTTAGTTCTTAATCGATTTCATTTTACTATAGCCTAGTTAGGCAGTAATAGTTACTTTTAAGCAGTAGTTATTACTTTTATAGCTAGTAATAACTAACAAATAATACCTAAATAAATAAGTTAAGGGGGTAACTTAAATAATAGATATATATTATATAACTATACCCGAAGCTCTCTACGCTACTAGGTAGCGTATATACTACTCTAGAAAATCCCCTTAAAACTATAATATAGCGATAATACTCTCTCCGGTTTATAGTTAATTTTCGTTTATTATAGTTAACCGCTAAAGCTCCTACTTACCCGCTTAAGCTCTAGATTAGTTATACGCTATAACCGACCCTATACTTATAATACCTTATTACCGATATTATACTCCTTACTATTATCCTCTTACTCGCTTCTATTAAAGTTATTACTTTAAAGTATAACCTTACCCTACCCGGTTTAAAATATAAGCAGGCTATTACCGGATATAAATAAGTTAGGGTAGGGAGGGAGAAGAATAGCGGGCGCGGCCGGGCTAATATATATTATAAAACCTCTATAAGATAAGTTAGGGTTTAGAGGAAGAGGGGCTTATTCTTTAAAATTATATACTATAGAAGTAGGACGGGGATAGCGATATTAAGTTAGTATAAGTAATTTAAAATAGATATAGCTAAGAGTAGCCGGATTATAATATAGCTCTTAGACGGCTTAGGTTAGGGCTATAAACGTATTATTATAAAAAGCGTTATACTACTTATAGCGATATATATCGGCCTACTACTCCTCTATAAATATAGTTAGTAAGGAGTTTAGCTAACCGAAGGTATTTATTATAGCGTATATAGCTTATATTACCTAGGCTTAAGCCTTAAAGTACTAGAGAGTATATACGTTCTTACGCTAAAATAAACTACTACCCCTTATATTAGAGTAGTTAAGCGTTTAAGCTTTATTTAAATTATTACTAGATAATAAAGTAAGGGCGTATAAAGTACTAATAGGAGTAGATAGGGTCTAGGGTCCCTCTTAACTATTACCGGTTAAGCGCTAGTTAAGAGTAATAGGGATAGCGGACTAGATAGGAGGCGGCGCTTATAGGGTAGCCTCTAGAATATTTTTATAATATATATAAGCCTCGATAAACTCTATACTAAACTAGGGAAACTTACCCTTTTAATTTTAAATATATTTTACGCCCTTCTCTATAATATAAGTTCCTATTATTACTAGCTAGATTAGTTAGCGTATAGTATAGCGAAGCGCTATAGAACTAATATATAAGCGCTTATTTTAAGTATACTTACTACAGTTCTTATAGTAGGTCGTATAGGAGCGATTATAATAGGGCAGATAGCTAATCTAGCTATACTTTATTAAGTAGCCGATATACTTAGCGTAGGGAAGGTATACTTAAATAACTAACTTAACGGACTCGTTATCGCTATTACCTTCTATAAGGAAGGGACCGGTAGTATATCTCTTTACTTATAGTATATTATTAAACCGGTCTTTAATCGAGTTAATATAGGGAGCTATTTACCGGATAATTATTATCGCTATAATTATTACTAGGATTATATTTACTACCTTTAGGAGGAGGAGGAGGGCTACTACTTTAAACTAAAGTGCTTATTATGAATAAGGTTAATTTCCTAACCGTATTAGCTTAAATATCGTACTTATTATTATCTAATTATAGTTATTCGTTAAGATAAATTAATAGTAGTTTATTTTAATATTAGGGAAGTCGCGATATATAATAGTTATATAGTTATTAATTATATAAATAGATAATTAAATAATCGTATTATAATATTAGTTAATTTCTTTTTTAATAAGAGCGCGGGTTAAGCAGGAGAGTAGGGTAATATAAATACTTCTAGGGATAGCTACTATTAGGATTATAATTATATACTACTTATATTATAGTTCGGTATATAGATTTATAGCTCTCCGTTTTTAATATAACGCTATATAGTTACCGGGGAGGGGGGCTATATTATAGGCCCGAGCCTAATAGCTCGTATAGTAAGGACCCTAACCGTTATTAGTTAGGGTCCGGTTAGGGTCCGGTCCGGACTTTAACCCTAGGCCTAGTATAGGCCCTCTATATATATAGCTAGAGCAGTTAGCCCTTAAAGATTATATTCCTCCTTCCTCTTTATACTTTAGAATATATCCTGTTAGCACTTACCTGCAGTCGTATTATAGGCCAGCCCCTTATAGCTCGGTATTTAAATATCCTATTAATCCTTTTAATATTACTTAATTAAATACCCTTAATATTCTCTCTTTTAAATTATAATATTACCTCCTTCTTTCCTTTAATTTTCTATTCCGAAGATCTATAAGTTATTTCTATTATCCTTTTTATTAATTATACCTTCCTAATCCGTTATATTAAATAAAATTAAAAATTCTTATATTATTAAAATTCTTTTAGCTCCGAAATCTATTATAGATTATTTAGAACTTATTATTATTATTCGCTTAAATTATATAGATATACTTTCTTATTCTAAATATAAGAATTAAAATTATAAATCTTATTAAGCTTTATTTTTAGATTTATCTAAATATATTACTTATTTAATTAGAAACCTTCCTCTTTATAATATTTTAAAGCTAATTTTAGTTTAACTTCGAAAAATCGCTAAATAGAAATAATTATTTAAAGAATAATTCGAAATAGTAGAAGAGTAGCGTTATACTATTAATATAGAGATCGAATATCTTTAAAAGTAGAAGAAGGAGTAATTAATAAAATAAAAATAAGCTATCTATTAAAGTTTAAATAGGGTAAAAGAGTTATATTAGATAGAAGTAAAAGAAATATATATTATAACGGCTATAAAACTTTCCGAGATTATTATAAAGGAGGAGCTTTATATTTCTCTTAAAGTTAATCCGATATTGAATCCTTTTAATTAAAATATAGTAGATTTCTCAGGTTTAAATATAAATATATTAATAATATTTAAATTTAATTTTAGTTCCTAATAAATAATTCTTATTATATTAAGTAATAAAGCGTTTTATATTCTAGAAGTTATTTAAGGGTTATTATATATTTTCTTTATACTTATAATTTATCTATTTAATTAAGTATTCTAATATCTTACTATCTATTTATCTTTTAACTAATATCCGTTCTACTTTATATTCTTATACTTTAAAATCTAATTTAATATATTTATTAAGTTTTATATTCTTAAAAACTAGTTTAAATAATAAAATATAAAAGATTAAGTATATCCTTATTCTTTAAGGTAATAAAAGTTTATAATTAATATCTAAAAGCTTCTTTATAATCTTAAATACTCTTAATTTCTTAAAATCGATTTTTTTATTAAAGCGCTTCGTTTTAATATTTCTATAAAGTAAATAAACTTTATCTCCCCTATAAAAGTTATAGTGAGAAGTGTGAACGTAGGTGTGTATAAATCTAAATTAATTAACGATAGATTCTATTTCTAAATCCTTTAAAGGGGAAAGTATAGGGTTAATATATTAAAGATAATCGGAGTATTATTCTTCCGAGGAATTAGGTTAAATTAAATAATTTTAGAAGGAATTATAATTTAATAAGAGTCTTAGTAAGTCTTAGACTTTTAAAGTAAATTCCTTTAGGTCTTAAATATTTTAGTTTAATTCCTTTACGTTTTAGACTCTTAAATTAAATTCTTTTAGGTTTTAAATATTTTAGTTTAATTCCTTTAAGTCTTAGACTCTTAAATTAAATTCCTTTAAGTCTTAGACCTTTAAGTCTTATATCTTAGACCTTTTAGTTTAGTTATTTAGTTCTTAATCGATTTAATTTTACTATAGCCTAGTTAAGCAGTAATAGTTACTTTCAAGCAGTAGTTATTACTTTCATAGCTAGTAATAACTAACATATATTATTTCAGTATTTTTACTTTATTATCTTTAATTATTATAAAGATACTAAGCTTTAGCTATACCCTTATTATACTCTTAATATTAACTCTATATACTTCAGTTATTTATAAGCGCTTATACTTTTATAGAGTAAACTCTTACTTCTAATTAGAAAGAGCTATTTCTATAATAAATATATACTTTATATTTAATTATCTTAAAGTTTATATATTAATTACTTTAACGAAGTTAATAATATTTAAAGGCTCTTTTAAGTTTAAGATATTCTATATAGTTCCTTATAGCTTTATTATCTCCTATCTTTTATATTATATAATTAGGTTTAAGCTATTTAAAGCTCTTTAAATAATAATCTAGTAATTAAATTATACTTTTATTACTTATTAGAAAGAGCTTTACCCGAGTACTATATATAATACCTTTAAATTCTCTTTAATTATATTAATTAGCTTAATAGAATAATATTAATCTAAATTAATTATATAATATAGATAATCTATTATAATCTTTAAGTTAATATTTATCTCTTTTTATATACTAAGTTTCTATTTATATTCTTTTCTATAATTATAGAAGATTAATTCTTATTTCTAGTTTAAAGTTATATATAGCTTTTAACCTTTCGCTAAATCTTAATTTAAAATATTAATAAAGATAGCTTTTATAAAGAGATTTAAGCAATCTAAGAAGTTTTTCTTATTATTAGAATCGATAAATTCCTTAATATAATACTTATAAGCTAATTCGAAGATATTAGAGAATTATAAAAGTTAATTATCTAAACTATTAAGCTTTTTAACTATAGCTATATTAGTATTTATAGCTATCGCTATAAGAAAGGAGGTTATATATAAAGGGGAAATATTTATATAGCTTTAAAGTAAAAGTAAATAATAATTCTAAGCTTATAATTATTATAAATAAGCCCCTTTAAAGTAAATTAAGTTAATTAATTATAATCTAATATTTCTATCTTAAAAAATATAAAAACTCTATATTATATATTTAATTTATAATAAAGAGAGTATATATTTTATATCTTATTTACTTATTATTATATCTTACTTATTTAAGCCTAATAGTTTCTAATAAAGTAAGTTTATTCGAGAAATTCTTCCTTTAACTTCTCTTACTTAATAATTTCGAAATAATTAATATTTAAGTAATCCGAGTTAATACTTTCTATAACTATATTATATAATAAGCTTTTATATCCTATAAATATTAATTATTATATTACCTTTAAATTCATCTTCTTTCTAAGATTAGCTTTTAAATCTTTTTCTTATTTTAATAATCTCTAGTATAATATCTTTATTTTCTATATCTAAAATATTTATTTCTTTAAGCTTTAAACTTTATAATATTTAATTCTATTAATCTTATATATTTCTATAAACTATTAATTAATATTAGTACTTATAATTATTATAATATTAATATTATTTTTTAATATTAGCTTAATTATTATATTTATTAGCTTATATATAAAGGGGTATTTAACTTTTTTCTTTAGTTTCGTTTATATAGCTAATTATTAATTCTAATTTTACTCTTACTATAACCGACCCACTTCCGGCTATATCGTAGTTCTAGCCACCTGCAAAAGATTAGCAAAACACTATAAACTAAACTATTTATAACTTTACAGAACTTAAAGCAAAAACTATAATTTAAGTATATTTATAATCCCTAAAAGCTATAGAATATATATAAAATACTAAAAAAAAAATATATACTATATTATAATAGTAGTATATATAATAAAGTAAACTAATATTATATATTATAGTTTATATAGTTATAAGAAGCTAACTATTAATAATAAATGAGTATAAATACGTATATATATACTATATATAGTATTATTATAAGTAATATACTTTATAATATATAATTAGAAGTTTTAACTATATTAAGTTAATAATATTAAATTTATAACTATTTAAAAATAAATATTAAATATCTTATAATATAGAGATATTATAATAAAATTAATATATAATACTATATAATTCTAATATAGAAGTATTAAATAATAAATTATATTAATTTTCTATAGATATATTAACTTTATTTAAACGTTTAGCTTATTATATATACTATACTTAGCTTATAAGTTTTTTTTAAATTTTATATATAATCTAGAGCTTTTAAGAGCTATAAAACTACTTAAAGTTTAAAAAACGATTAAGGTTTCGTAAAGTTATAAATTGTTGTTATAGTAGTGTTTTGCTAGTACTTAGGGGTGTGGCCAGAACTATGATGTAGCCGGAAGTGGGTCGGTTATAGTAATATATTCTATAAAGTTATTAAGCTTATCTATTTTAAATAATTCGTTTTTAATATTATTTTTAAAGCTTTTATAAAATTAAGTTATTAATAACTTCTTATCCTATTAAAGCTTTATTATAATTTATTTAAATTTTAATAGATAATTTAAAGTAAAAGTATATTATTTATACTTTATAAAGTCTTTTTCTATTTATTATTCCTTATCTAGCTCTTTAAATACTCTTTAAAGCGTTTTCTCGAGTTTTATATAATAATTAAAAATATTAAAGATTTTATTATTTATTATTCTATTCTTAAAATAATCCTTAAAGAGTAATTCGAATTATATAAAAATATCTCCTTAAAGTAAATTAAATTTAGAAAAGATAGTAGATATAAATTTAATATTAAATAAGGAAGCTTTAAAAAGTTCTTTTAATATTATTAAAACCCTTTAATTTATTTTATTTATAAATAATTAAAAGAATAGAAATTCTATTATAAAAATAATATCTAGATAATAATAATTATATCCTTATATATCTAGTTCTTTAACTAAGCGATATATTATATATATAATATCTAATATATCTATTAACCCTAAAGTTAATCTTAAGTTATCCTATTAATAAAAAGGTTTTATATTTTAATATTATTAGCTTAGTATCTAAGTATCCTGTTAATCGTTTTAATATTATCTAGTTAAGTACTTTTAATATATATCCTTTAGATTATAATACCTTTATTAGTTATTACTAGCTATGAAAGTAATAACTACTGCTTAAAAGTAACTATTACTGCCTAACTAGGCTATAGTAAAATGAAATCGATTAAGAACTAAATAACTAAACTAAAAGGTCTAAGATATAAGACCTAAAGGTCTAAGACTTAAAGGAATTTAATTTAAGAGTTTAAGACTTAAAGGAATTAAACTAAAAGGTTTAAGACTTAAAGGAATTTAATTTAAAAGTCTAAGACCTACTAAGACCCTTATTAAATTATAATTCCTTCTAATATTATTTAATTTAACCTAATTCCTCGGAGTAATAAATACTCCGATTATCTTTAATATATTAACCCTATACTTTCCCCTCTAAAGGATTTAGAAATAGAATCTATCGTTAATTAATTTAGATTTATATATACCTACGTTTATACTTCCTACTGCTACCTTTACAGGTTATAAGCCCAGATAGTATACTTTTTTACTATTTAAAATTCAACCCTTTACCTCTTATTAAGGTTATTACCCTACTAGTTTAGTATACTTCTTACTCTACTATTTACACTAATCAGATCTACAGAAAGAAATTCCTTTATCGAAATATCGATTTTCGAAAATATATTTTTATAACGAGGTCTAATTCGTTTAAAAACGCAATCTTTACTTTCGACCTTCGATAACTTAACGAGTTTTCGACCTATTAATAAAACGATTTAAAGTATAGTTTTAGTCTAAAATCTACTACTAAACTATACTACGAATACCCTCGAAATAATTTACCCTACTACGAAAAACCTCGAAAAATAAATAAAATAGCTACCGAATCGAAGATCCTATTCGCTCGCTTTAAAGGCGCCGAAAACTATATTCCCTAGAATATTCGCGTAAAAAGCACCCTTCATCGCTAAAAGGCCTATTACTATATTCTTCGTAAATTCGAAGATTTAAACGAAGAAGAAGAAGAGGATATTTCCCTTCTACAGGAACTAGCCGAAATTCGTAAAGCTAAAAAGCTTACCTTCGAAGAAGACTAATCGGCTAAAGATCTTTTAATTTTATTATTAGAAGACGGCCCTCTTTAATAAATTTAATACCTCGAAATAGCCTACGAAATTTAGAAAGAATTAGAACGGCTTTATAACCTAAAAGGGTTTACTTCGACTTTCCTAATCTATAAAGAATTCTTTTCTTTAAGATTCGAAGATATAGATTTAATAGAAGAATTTATTAATAAGTTAAAACGCTTATTAGATAAATTAAAATCGAGAGCAATTTACCTACTAGATGAGTTAATTCTTACCTAGGTTCTCGAGGCCCTTCTAGACGATTACGATAATTATATTTCGTTTATTACATAAGAATACCGAATAAACCCTAAAGCTTATAATTTAAGCTCTTTAACGTCTACTCTTTTAGACGAATCGAAACGAATTACTTCTACCTCGAATACGAAAAAGGTTCTTTTTACTAAAAAGTTTAATAAACCTAATTCGAACTTTAAGGTTAATAACTCGAATTCGAAAATCTCGAAAAAGAATGCGTAGAAAAAGCCTAAGGGCAAATATTATAAACACTGCAAATTAGCTACTTACGATATAAAAATTGCTTTTATTTATTTCCCGAAATAGCGCTTAACGGGTAGGACCCTAAAAGAGACCCTAATAACGCTAATAATCTAGAGCCTAAAAAGGCCCCTAGAATTAACGTTACCCGCGAAAACCGTGAAAAGAATACGGACGAATTAATAGCCTTTAAAGCTATTAATAAAGAGGAACCTAAATCGATAAAACCCGATTTAATCGATTTAGACGAGATAGATATCGATTTCGATAATATCGATTTTAACGATATCGATTTCGATATACTCGATAAATACGTTCTAAAGGTATTAACTATAACCTAAAATCAAAATTAAAATTAAGATATAAAAGCTAATAATAGCCTAGGAAACTTAATCGAACGATTAAATTCTAGAAAATCTGGATTAAATTAAAATTAAATTTAAGTATTAACTACTAAATTAACCTTAGAAAACAATAAATATAAGGCTAATTTTATTCTAGATTCTGTAGCAGAAAGGTATATAATATACGATCGTTCTTACTTTAGTTTATTTACTATTTGTAATAAAAAGGTTTCCTGGGGAGACGCGTAAACGGCTGAAATTAAAGGCTATAGAACTGTTTATTTAAAATTTACAGATATAAATTAAAGTCTCCTTTTATCGAATTACTATTACCTCCTAGAAATAGGCCTTAGATTAATTTCATAGGCCTATTTACCTAATAACTATAGTAGTTATTTAAATAATAATACTATTATATTACTAAAAGATTTAAAGAAATAGTATATAGGTAAAAGAATTTAAAATCTTTATTACTTACCTATTTCTATAGTTAATACTACTTCTAAAATACTAGTTACTAATATAACTAATACCTTAAATAAATTAGAATTAATTTATAAACGTTTCGGGCATATTAATAATAAAGCGATTAGTAAACTAATTCGTAATACTAAAGGTCTTTAAAACGTTACTTTTAGTAAAGAGAATTTAATTAAAATTCAAAACTACGAAATCTGCTATAAAGCTAATTTAACGCAAAATATTAATAGGTTTTCAGAAGGCTTTAAAGCATTATAATATCTCGAAAAAATTTATAGTGATATTTATAGGCCTATTAAACCTAATACCTATAATAAATTTAAATATTTTATTACCTTCTTAGACGAAAAGACTAAGTGGCTAGAAATCGAATTACTTAAAACTAAAGATAAGGCTTTAGAAGCCTTTACTCGATTTAAATTAAAAGCCGAAAATTAAGCTAATAATAAAACTATTAAACGTTTAGTTAGCGATAATATTATAGAATATATAAATAAGCGTTTTAAAATTACTCTAGATAAGGGAGGAATAATATATTAAAAATCATCTCCTTATACTAAAGAGTAAAACGGCGCAGTAGAGCGAATTAATCAAACCCTATTAAATAAAATAAGGGCTTTATTAATTAACGCTAATTTACCCTATTACCTATAGGGAGAAGCCTTACTAGCAGCTGTTTATATCTATAATCGAACGCCGCATAGTACGTTGAATTTTAAAACGCCCTTTGAATTAAAAAATAAAACCCTTCCTAATATTTCTAATATACGAGTTTTCGGTAGCTTAGTATATTATAAATTAAAAGGACCTTACGAAGGAACTAAATTAAGCCCTAAAGCCGAATTAGGAATTTTAATCGGTTACAGTAAAAATAGCGCGAATTATAAAATTTAGGATATAAAGCGCTCTTCGCCTATTTAGGTTAGGGATTTAAAAATACTAGAAAACAGCTTTCTAAAAGTTTCGAATAATAATAATAGTAAACCTACTATACCGAGTAAACTAGATCGAGAAGAATATATCGATCTATTCGAAGCTATTAATAGCGATTCTAATTTAAAGGAAACTAATAACGGGCCTTTAAGTAATAACGCTATTAAAGAGGTTAATCCACCCTCTATAATTAATAATAATAATAACGAAACTATCGACGAAATAGCTACTAAATAGCACCTATTAAATAAAACTATCCCAGATTTTAATAGAAGGCTTATTAAAGTAGCAGATATTACTTCGAAATTTAATAAATTAAATTCTGCAGAAAGTAAAGTTAACGAACTCGCGAATATATTAGTTACTATAACTAATATAAATAAAGAACCTTCTACTTTTAAATAAGCTATTAATAATCCCGATAAAATCGAATAGTTAAAAAGTATAAAAGCTGAAGTAGATAAATTAGAAAGGCAATCTACGTAGATTTTAATCGATTTACCTAAAGACTGTAAAGCCCTAGGGGGTAGATAGGTCTATAAATATAAAACAGACGAATCGGGTAATATAATTCGTTATAAATCCCGTTAGGTTATATAAGGCTTTAATTAGATTTTAGGAATCGATTATTTAGAAACCTTTAGTATAACCTATAGAAGCGAAACTTATAGAATAACTTTTATAATAGGGTTAAATTTTAAATAGAATTTTATATAATACGACGTTAAAAACGCTTTCGTATATACTAAAATAGATTAAGAAATCTATACTATCTAACCTACTGGATTTGAAAAACCTAGTTTAGGAAATAAAGTCTGTAAATTAATTAAAGCCCTTTACGGCTTAAAATAATCTCCACGCCTCTAGTATAAATACCTTAAAAATAGCCTTAATAAATACGGTTTCGAAGAATTTCCGTACGATTAAGGCTGTTTTATTAATAAAAAAGAGCAAATTATATTACTCTATTACGTAGATGATTTAATTATTATAGGCCCTAATTTAGCTATTATCGAGAAATTCGCTAAAGAAGCTAATAGCGATATAAAATTATAAAATATAGGTTCGCCTAGTAATTTTCTAGGTATAGAAATCGAAATTAATAAAGAAAGGAATATATTAAAAATATATTAAACTAAATATACGTTTAAATATATAGAGCGATTTAGAAAATAAAACGTTCGTAAATATAATACTCTTATAATTTCGAATTTAAAACTACAGAAATCTACTAAATAGGCTTCTATATAAGAAATACAACTATTTTAACAGTAAATAGGAGCCCTTATTTATTTAGCTATTAAAACTAGGCTAGATATAATATTCGGAGTTAATTTATACTCTAGATTTATATCGAATCTAAATCAAGAATACTAGAACGCCTTAGATCGAATTTAGGGTTATTTAATAAACTTTCCTAATTTAGGAATTTACTATAACCTTTCTTCTACTAAAGATTTAAATCTAATTAGATTTTCTGATACTTCCTAGGGCGATAACTTAATAGATCGCACTAGTATAGCCGGATACGTATTTTTCTTAGGGTTAAATAACCCTATTAGCTGGTATAGTAGTACTCAAAAAACCCCTGCCTTAAGCACTGCAGAAGCAGAGTATATAGGCTTAAAAGAAGCCGCTAAAGAATCTATATATTTAAGCTATATACTAAATACCTTTAATAAAGAGTTAAATTTAAATTTAAATTTAACTAAACCTGTAATAATTACAGACTCTAAGGCAGCCTAGAAAATAGCTAAAAACCCAGAATTCTATAAGCGTACAAAGTATATCGATATAATTTATCACTTTATTCGTAATTTAGTAGCGGAAGGAAAATTAACCTTAACTTACTGCAAAAGTAAGCTTAATACTGCAGACCCTTTAACTAAAGGCATCCCTATCGATTAATTTAATCCTTGGATTAAAACTTTAGGTCTAATTAAAAAATAGACTTTATTATAATATTTATAGTCTAATTAGCCTAATTTTAGCGTGAAAACTGAAATTATAACTAAAGGTTAAAACTTTTATTGCAGAATCTTGCGAATTAGCACTTCTACTTAAAACTCGATTTATAAAAATTCGTATTTTAATACTCTTAAGCCCTATTAAACATATAGTTAAATACTATTATAGGCATAAATCTGAAATACTATATATGCTTTCTATATATTATATATTAAGTATAACGATTTAATTAAAATTCGAAAATGAATATTTCCTATAAAGTAAGCTATCCTTTAATAAAGTATAGCTTAAGGGGGGCTATTAGTTATTACTAGCTATAAAAGTAATAATTACTGCTTAAAAGTAACTATTACTGCCTAACTAGGCTATAGTAAAATGAAATCGATTAAGAACTAAATAACTAAACTAAAAGGTCTAAGATATAAGACTTAAAGGTCTAAGACTTAAAGGTCTAAGACTTAAAGGAATTTAATTTAAGTATCTAAGACTTAACTAAAAAGTCTAAGACCTAAAGGAATTTAATTTAAAAGTCTAAGACCTACTAAGACCCTTATTAAATTATAATTCCTTCTAATGTTATTTAATTTAACTTAATTCCTCGGAGGAATAACACTCCGATTATCTTTAATATATTAACCCTATACTTTCCTCTCTAAAGGATTTAGAAATAGAATCTATCGTCAATCAATTCAGATTTACACACACCTACGTTCACACTTCCCACTGCTACCTTTACATTATTTAAGCTTTACCCTAAGCGTTAAAGGGTATAATAAAAAAAGATTTTAATAATAATCGGGAAATAAATAGCCTTTAATAAAATTTAGTATAAGGATTATAGCTTCGTTATATAGTAATATAGGATTAAATTAACCGACTCCTCTATAGCTCTATTATAACTTAGGCTTCTTATTATATAATACTAATCTATTATAATAATAAGTATCCCCTTAAGCTATTTCGAAGTAGTTTAAAGCCTTAATATCTATAAAGTTCTCTAAAAGCTACTAAATTAGTATATTATAATAGGATTATTTTATAAATACTAAGCGCTTATTACCCTAACCGGGTATATTCTTAACGGCTAGGATTTCCTCTACTCTTCCTAAAGCATCTTATCCTCTAGGGATAAGACTAATATAAATCCCGGATAAGTATTAGTCTTATCCTATAAAGGGAGAAGGTTTATCCTAGCCTATTCTACTAGCTCGATATAGAAGGTAAGGTAGATATTCCCCGGGACGTTTAAGGTAACTATATTAGGTATAGGGATTATAATAACTATATATTTCGAGTAAAGCTAATCTAGCTTTTTCTTAAACCGGTTAATCTTAATATTATAAAGGGAAAGTTAAACTTAATCGCTTATAATAAACTTCTTAACTAGCCGTTATTAATAGTTCGTATCGCTCTCTTATCGTTATTAAATATATACTATAGCGGCTTAAGCTAAGTCTATACTTTTATAAAAGTAGTTAAGGAATAAGGCTATATATCCTTTAAGGCTATAAATAAGACGGACTACCTCGGAAGCGCGGGGAATAATATCGATATTAAATCCGTTTAATAACCGGTTAGGGCTAATACTAGTAATTATTAAATTATAGCCGTTTAGAGTAAGTTAATAAGTAAGTAAGTAATCGGCCTAGTTATATTAAGCGAATAATACGAAAGCCTAGAGGTACTTCTAGACCTCTTAGTTAATATATTTAATACTACTATCTATCTATAAGTAAAAAGCTATAGAAAGGAGCTATTTTATACTTACGGCCTTATATAAGTATAACTAGAAGTCCTTAACTTAGTCGGAACCCTTATTACTAATTAATAACTTAGGGAAACTATAGAACCTCTATTATATATCGCGAAACCGAACTATATACGCTTTAATATCTATTAAAGTTATAGCCTTTAATTAAATATACTTAAATAATTAATCGGTTAGTACTATTATATACTATAGAGAGGACTCGGAGCGGGCAGGGAGGTATATTATAAAGTCTACCGAGATCTAGGATTAAAATTAGTCCGGGATAGGGAGAGGCTAAAAGAGGCCCTACCGGAATCGCTAGGACGAAATAATATAGCTATAGATATTATAGTTTTAAATAAAGCAGCAGATATCTTAAGATATACTATCCTAATAGTAATCCCGTTATAAAATATAAAAAGTATTATTTCGGCCCGGGTAGCTAATAAGAAATAAGTTATAAATTTACTAGAAAATATAAGTAGTTAGTAATTCTTATTATAATAATTATAGCCGTCCCCGGTATAAAAGCGCTCCTTAAGTATTTAAAGTATAGTTTATAATCTATTCCCGAATCTCTACTACTTTAGGGAAAAAGCGTATACTCTCTTTAATAATAGTAAAGCAGAGTTAATATAATATATTAGTAGTAACGCTTATATCCTAAAGGGCTTATATATTATCCGTTACGAATAGCGTAATACTTTAGGGTAATATAAGTAAGGGAGTAGGCTAAGAGGAGTTTTATCGGATATATAATTATAAAGAGGAGATAATAAGGGGCTAGAAGATTCGGGCGAGTAGTTAATTAATATCCGCTATATTCTACTCCCGTTTAGAAAGGGTATTTAGCTAGGCTACCTAGGACCCCGGTTTATATTTAAAGTAAAACCGGAAGAAAGAAAGGGTCTCGGATTAATATACCTACCTCTCGGATATTAACTATAGCTTAGTAAAGTGCTTTAAGCCCTTATAATTAATAAGTATTATAAACGGTTTACGGATACTTTAAAATTTAGCCGATTAAGCTTAAAAGTAGGCTATTACTATAAGAAGTTCCTTATTATAGATAATATAATTCCGTTCCGCTAGCGTAAAATAGACGGAGTAGTATATAACCGGCCGGAGGACTCTTTCTATATCGTATTAAGAGAGATAACCCTTTAAAGCGTTTTTAGAGTAATCTACTTTAATAATAGCGTTAAAGTCCGGGTCCTATTAAATTAGGATTAAGGCGGAAATAAAGGCGAGTTTAAGCGCCTCGAAAGCAATATTCTTAACTTCTATATACTAGAATAATATACTTTTACAAGTTAATCGGATTAACGGCTTAATAATCTCGGAAACGTTTTTAATAAAGTTGTAAAGGTTGCAGTGGGAAGTGTGAACGTAGGTGTGTGTAAATCTGAATTGATTAACAATAGATACTTTTTCTAAATCCTTTAGAGGGGAAAGTATGGGGTTAATATATTAAAGATAATCGGAGTGTTATTCCTCTAAGGAATTAAGTTAAATTAAATAACATTAGAAGGAATTATAATTTAATAAGGGTCTTAGTAGGTTTTAGACTTTTAAATTAAATTCCTTTAGGTCTTAAACATTTGTCGTTTAATTCCTTTAAGTCTTAGACTTTTAAATTAAATTCCTTTAGGTCTTAGACCTTTTAGTTAAGTCTTAGATACTTAAATTAAATTCCTTTAAGTCTTAGACCTTTGAGTCTTAGACCTTTAAGTCTTAGACCTTTAAGTCTTAGACCTTTAAGTCTTATATCTTAGACCTTTTAGTTTCTTTTAGTTTAGTTATTTAGTTCTTAATCGATTTCATTTTACTATAGCCTAGTTAGGCAGTAATAGTTACTTTTAAGCAGTGTTATTACTTTCATAGCTAGTAATAACTAATATAAATAATAAAATACTCGTTAAGAATATTAGAGATAAATATTCCTCATTTTAAATAGTGAAAAAGTATACTATCCGGGCTTATAACCTATAAAGGTTGCAGTAGGAAGTATAAACGTAGGTATATATAAATCTAAATTAATTAACGATAGATTCTATTTCTAAATCCTTTAGAGGGGAAAGTATAAGGTTAATATATTAAAGATAATCGGAGTATTATTCTTCCGAGGAATTAAGTTAAATTAAATAATATTAAAAGGAATTATAATTTAATAAGGGTTTTAATAGGTCTTAGACTTTTAAATTAAATTCTTTTAAGTCTTAAATATTTTAGTTTAATTCCTTTGAGTCTTAGACTCTGAAATTAAATTCTTTTAGGTCTTAAACATTTTAGTTTAATTCCTTTAAGTCTTAGACTCTTAAATTAAATTCCTTTAAGTCTTAGACCTTTAAGTCTTATATCTTAGACCTTTTAGTTTAGTTATTTAGTTCTTAATCAATTTCATTTTACTATAGCCTAGTTAGGCAGTAATAGTTACTTTTAAGCAGTAGTTATTACTTTTATAGCTAGTAATAACTAATAGTATTCTATTATAAATATTAAAAAAGCTAATTATAACTTCTTTCTTAATCTATTTTTTATAAGATAGAACTCTATAATTATCTCTTATATTCTCCTTCTTTTATTATATTATATTATTAAGCTTAATATTTTAATATTACCCTTATCTAATTATCTCGTTATTACTTTATTATTTAATAATTAATTTCTTATTTCTATATTCTTTAATTATAGGATAATCTTATTTACCCCTAAGATAAATAGGATATTTAATTAACCTTTTATTAAATTATCTTTAATACCTCTTTATTATTAACTCGGATATTTTATTAACTATTATAATTTAAGCAGAACTTATATTTTATTAACTAAAGTTAATTCTAATATTAAAATATCTTATAGAATTATTAGTAATATTTATTATTCTTTTAATAAAGGTTTTATTATATTATTATATTTAGTTCTCTTTTACCCTTTAATAAGTAATTTAATACTATTATTATTTTTATAAGTTAGGTTTAATAATTTAATTATATTTTAAAAGTAATTTATTATAATATCTTTTTATATATTCTTAATATATTTTATTACTTATATTATAACCTTTAGCTATATAATAGAGATAATTAATCCTTTATTATATAAGTTATAGAATTATATCTTATTAAAATAAATATCTTAATTTATAATTACTTTCCTTATTTCCTATACTTATATCTAGAAGAAAGTTAAATATTTTATATCTTATAAAATAACTTAAAGAAGCTTTATTTAATACTTTATAATCGAGATCTTTCGAATATACTTTATATTTAATAATGAATATATATATTATATAACTATATATATATATAAATACTTAATTAAGCTTAGCCTTTATAATTATAAAGTTATTTTAATTCTAAGTCCGAAATTATTAGAAATATAAATTCTATTATCGAGATATCCTCTTATATAATACTTATTAATCTATTATTTAATTAATTATAATATTATATAAATAAGAAAAAGCTTATATTACTTTTAAGTAAATTTTTTAAAGGAAATTCTTTTTTATAACTCTTTTCTTTATATTAATTATAGCTTTAATTCTATTAGCTCCCCTTAAAGATTTATATATATAAGGTAATAGTCTCTCGATATTAATATCTTATTCTTTATAATATCTAGAAGAAAATATCCTTTTAATTATTCTTATTTAAAAATATTTTTATTTTCTTTATTAAGATCTTATATATATAGAAATTAAAATAGGTTATAATCTTTACCTTAAAATTAATTATTAAATTTAAAACTTCGGGCTTTATAATAATTATTTATATAAATATATACTTAATATATTTATCTTTAATAATTAAAGTATATCTTTTTCTATTATAAGTAATTAAATATATAAAGAGATTAAAGTAAATCTTTTAGAAAGGTTATTATATACCTCTCTCTTTTTATCGCTTAGAGAAAAGCATTATAACTTTCTTATAACTATAGCTATTATATTTAACTATTCTTAACCCTTTAATTCGTATACTTTTATAGCAGCGGCCTTAGGGCCTGTGCACATTAGTAGGGCAGAATAGAATCGTATATAGTGGGGCAGGTGATTCTGCTAGGCAGTGTGGGCTAAATAGACTACACCTTTATTTAGCCTAGCCCTCTAGCCTAGATTCTTAGACAGAACTACTAATATAGAGAGAACTACTAATACAATAGCATTATACCTAAAGTGCTACTACAACTTTATTATATATTTTCAATTAACTTTCTTAATATTATTTCTCTTATATAACTTAATTATGAATATTAGATACTAATATTATTATATTATAATAATCTTTAATATAATAGCTTTATATACTTCTTTTTTATCGCTTTTATAGATATTATATATTATAGGTTAATAATAAAGAGATAATAGCTATATAATAATATTAGTAAAAAGTAATAAGAATTAATTAGCTTATATTTAACGATTAACAGTTAATATATTTCTTTTAATTTATATATAATTAATAAGGCTTTCTTTATATCTAACCTTTATCTAAATATATTATCTTATCTATTTACTTAATAAATAAACTTTTTTATCCTTATTATAAATATAATATTAGTATAAAAGCGAAGATATAATATATATTTATAAAGGTTATAGTAGGAAGTATAAACGTAAGTGTATATAAATCTAAATTAATTAATAATTAATTCTATTTTTAAATCCTATAAAAGGGAAAGTATAAGGTTAATATATTAAAGATAATCGGAGTATTATTCCTTTAAGGAATTAGGTTAAATTAAATTCCTTTAAATCTTAAACCTTTTAATTAAGTTTTAGATACTTTAATTAAATTCCTTTATATCTTAAATACTTAAGTTTAATATCTTAGACTTTTTAGTTTAGTTATTTAATTCTTAATTATATTTATTCTACTATAGCGTAGTTAAGTAGTAATAATTACTTTTAAATAATAATTAGTCTTTTTATAAATAATAGTAACTAATAGATTTATTATAGTATTTAAAAATATATAATATAACTTCTATTACTTATATATTATATATAGCTTATTAAAGGTTAAAGAGGTACTCTTACTTTTAGTTAATCTTAATAAGTATAATAACTATAATATATATATATTACTTTAGAGGGTAATAGGAAATTACTTGCTACTAGTTAATATATATTCTCTTAATTTAATAGCCCTCTTATTATAAAACTCTATTTAATCTTTAAAAATATTAATTATTACTCTAGAGTTAAAGATTATTAATAATCTAACTTTATTAATTATTTCCTTTATATCTTATTTGCCTGCTATTATATCTTACTTATTTAAGCCTAGTAGTTTCTAATATAAGCTTATAACCTTTAAAGGGCCTCGGGGGATTAGAAGGTTCTTAAATAAACTAAGTTTATAACTATAACGAATAACTATTAAGCTATTTAATAAAAGAGATATCTCTTAAAGTATAAAGGCTTATATTATAATATAAGTTACTTAGTTAAAAGTAAAGTATAAGTTATCTATTATATTTTACCTTTAGATTAATAATTAAACTAATCGGATAAAGTAAATCCTAAAATAATATTTAAAGTAAATTATAAAAGAAGTAAATCTAAATTAGCTATAACTATTACAAACGGCTTAATATATAGTTAATAATCCTTAGAGTAGTATTATTAGGGTAATAATTAGCTAAGATCTCTTAAATTATAAGTTAGAACTTTATTTCTATTTTAAAGATAAACAGTTAAAGACAATAGCTTTAAGAGTAATTATATATTTCCGGAAACTATTTTATTTAAATATAAAGGTAATAGAATAATAAAGGAAAGTAGTAAACTTATAAGCGAAGTATTATAATTAAAAGTATAAGGAGATAAAACTTTTTAAAGGATAGTTTATATAATTATTAATAAAGAACTTATATCTTAAGAGGGTAGTAAAGAAGCTATATTTATACTATATTAGCTTATTCTATATCTTAATAAGGGTATAGTTATAAGTATACTACTTAGCGTTATTAAAGAAATATATAATAATATATAATATATTTTATATTCTATATTAAAGAGTTAATAGCTTTAGAATAAACAGTAAGTAAATACGCTAATAATAATAATTTATTTAAATAAAGATAATTTATAATAAGAGGTAAAAGAAATTATAAATATTAAGAAGTTCGAAAGTAAATAATACTAAAATAAAAAGATTAGCTCTTAGAGTATAATATATAAGAACTAGAGGAATATTTAATAAAAATATTAATAAATATATAAAAGTTCTAAGTAGTTTAATAATAAAGATTTTCAAAGCGATTTATAATAAATAGTAGGAAAAGGTAATTATAACGTTATATAATTAAGTTATAAGGCTATAAAGAATACTCTTTATTATAATATTAAAATAAATTATAACTTTACCTCTAACGAAATATAGCTAAGGCTTATATAATAAGAAGCGAACTTATTTATTTAGAATTATAATATAGTTATTGCTTATTACTTACTCTTATATAAGATATATATAGCTTATATATAATAAACTTATCCTAAAAATAAATAGATAGAATAAACGTATTAGTTATAGAATATAAATAACTTTTAAACTTATAAAAATAGAAGCCTGCTAGATATATAGATTTATATAATAAATAGGGTTAAAGGGAAGGAAGTAGCGATAATAGGAAGAGCTTAAATCTTAAGCTCTTTATCTTTAAACTCCTTTTAATTTAAACTTATAAAGGTTATAGTAGGAAGTATAAATAATTAATTAATAATAGATTATTTCTGAATCCTTTAAAGAGGGGAAAGTATAAGTTAAATATATAATATTTAATTAGAGTATTATTCTCTAAGAGATTATAATTTAATAAGAGTCTCTATAAGCTTTAAACTAATTTTAAATTTAATTTATTTAAGTTCTAGATATTTAAATTAAATTCCTTTAAAGTTTAAATATATAAATCTTATATTCTAAACCTTTTAATTTAGTTATTTATTTCTTAATAATCTTATTCTACTATAACCTAGTTAGGTAATAATAATTACGTTTAAGTAATAGTTATTCCTTTAAGAAGTAGTAATAACTATTAAAGACCCTTAGCTTTAGTTATATTAAGAACCTCCTAGTATATCTATTCTAAATAACTACTAAGCTACTTAATAAAAGAGATATTTTTTAAAGTATAAAGTACTTTAGGGCCTATATTATATTATACCCTCTAGTTTATTATAAATATTAGAATAAACTAAACTCTCTAAATTACTCGCTTTTAAGCTCTATATACTTTAGAGCTTTCATTTTACTAAACGTTTGTTTTTATTAGTAAATTAACTAGGCTTTATATACCTACGAGCGCTCCTGCTTATATATATTCGAACTTGCAACCTATAAGGGCATTAAGGAATTAGAACGTTTCTAAACGAACTAGGCTTATAACTATTATAAATAACGACTAAGCTACCTTATCAAAAGGATATCTCCTTTACTAAGTAGCTTAGTAGTTATTTATAATAATATCTTTAATATAATTCTCTGAAAAGCATATAAATAATTTTAAATCTAAGTATCTTAACCTAGTTTCTCTCTTTAACCTTATTAAAGAGTTTATAAATATTAATTATTAATCTCCTATAAGTATATTAAGTTAATAATGAAATATTAAATAATAGATATAAGATATATTTATTTATTTATAAGGAGCTAGTAGGAGGGTAGGGATTTATAGTAATAATAATAGTAAGGTAGAGTTAGTTTATCTATATTATATAGCGCTAACAAGATTATAATAATATATAAGCGAGTAATAAATAATATAGAGCAATATACTTACCTTCTTATTAGTATTTTTCAAGTTAGTAAATAAGCTATACTTTATATAATATACTTACTTAAGAGTAATAAAGTTTATAAAGAATATTCAGCTCGCTTAATAGATAATAAGAAGCTGATAATAAGTTAAAAGTTATTTTAAATAGTAGTAATATTTATTATTATCTTCTTTTAAGTAAATATAGCTAAAAGTATTAATAATATAATCTGCTTAGTAAAGTATAATAAGAATATTAATAAGATTACTTATTATATCTTATAGAACTTAATAACTTATTAATAAAGTTAATTTAATAAAGAGGATATATATTATATATTTATATTATAACTAAGCTATTATTTAAGTATAATATATTTAATTAAAAATATAAATTATAAAATAGATATAGTTACCTTTCTAATACTTAGCATAACTAATAACTATAGTAGTATTATACTTATAATTAGATTAAACTATAATAAAACGGATTAAAGTCTTATTATCTTTTATTAGTTATTACTACCTATAAAAGGAATAACTACTACTTGAAAGTAACTATTACTGCCTAACTAGGCTATAGTAGAATAAATAGAATTAAGAATTAAATAACTAAATTAAAAGGTCTAAGATATAAGATTTAAGTATTAAAGACTTAAAGGAATTAAAGTAAACTATTTAAAACCTAAAGGAATTTAATTTAAAAGTCTAAGGCCTACTAAGACCCTTATTAAACTATAATTCCTTCTAATATTATTTAATAACCTAATTGCTTAGAGGAATAATACTCTAATTATCTTTAATATATTAACCCTATACTTTCCCCTTTAAAGGATTTAGAAATAGAATCTATCGTTAATTAATTCAGATTTATATATACCTACGTTTACACTTCCCACTGCAACCTTTATATCTTTTATAAGCTAATTAAAGGGGGCGCTAATATTAAACTTAGCGTAGGATAAATAGCTTATATAAGATTATTAAGTAGTATAGCTAATTATAAAGCAAGCTTTTATTAATTATTTATTATATTTATTTTATATATAGGGAGCATTATTATAATTAAATATATTAATAATATACTTTAATAAAGATTTATAATAAATTAGAGTTAATTCTAAATAATAGTATAAATAAGTTATATAAGAAGAAGAAATAATAGTATTACTAAATAAAATAATAATAATATATAAATAATATAGGAATATATTATATATAAGAGGGAAAATAGTTATAATTAATTAATAAAAGAAAGAAGTAATAATTATAAGAAGGAAGAGAGATATAAGTAAGAGGTAATAGTATATAGTTTTCGAGATATAAGTATAAGGTTAAATAATAGAAACTTTAGTATTTATATTTAATATAAGAATAATAAAGTAGTAGTATAATTTAAGTAGTATAAAATTAATAATAATTATAATATTAATAACTCGGTAATAGTAGATTTATATCTTATAAATAGGTACTTTAAGATATTATAGATTATTAGCTATATAAAGCTGAAATATATCTAATTAGATTTATTTTAATATTTAGAGTTAGCTAAGTATTATAGAAATTATTTATAGCTATTAAAGTTATTATAAGAATATAAAAGTAGCTCTCTTCTTCTTCTCTAAGTATATAATATATTTATTTTTACTTTTTATATTCTTCTTTTTAAATTAAATAAAAGAAGCTTTATCTATTTATTAATTATTACTAAATCTTTATTATTATTATTATTATTTATACTTCTAGATATTATATTTTTTATCTTCTTATATATCCTTCTTACACCTTTTATTTTTCTAGCTATTCTTATCTTATTTAGCGGTTTTATATAGTAAAGTTAATTAACTTATAATAGAGAAGAGAGTTACTAACTTAAATAAGATTTAAAATTAAAGCCGGAAAAGAAAGAGAAAGTAGATATTTATAAAAGGAGGGGAATTTTCCTTAACTCTATCTAATATTCTACCCGCTATATAAGATATAACTCCCCCTAATTAAATAAATATAGAACTTCTAACTTTAATAATATTTTAGAAAATACTCTTTAGGATTTACTAGCTATAACGTATTAACTAATTATAGTTCTATTATTTAGAGATAAAGGAAATCCTCTTATTAACTGCCCCTTTATATTTATAATTCATTATTTTAAACCTATTATTAAAGCCTTTATAAGCTATAATATTATAATTATAATAAGTATTCTAGATAAGATAGTATTTAATATTTTAAAAATATCTATATATAAACTTAATATAGTATTAGAATTTATAATTATAATAATAAAAGCGCTTTAGAATAACTTATAATATTTAAAATTAAGTTTAGCTTTATACTCTAGAGAAGTAATATAATATTACTTATCTTATAATATAAGATTTTAAATCTCTATAAATAAGTATATTAAAATATATTAGTATTATTAATTATATAAATATAAGAGAAATTTAGCTTTATTTAAAATTTTAAGATAAGCTTCCTTATTATTAAATTACAAGAATTAGATTTAATAATTAGATATTAATTAAAGAAATCTATAAAATTAAATACCTAGCTTTAGTAATACCTTTTATAATATCCTATTAGAAACTTAAATAGAAAAGTAATATAATCGAAAAATATCTTATACTTAGAAATAAGATAACCTTTAATTATCTTTAGTAAAGCTAGTTAGACTCAGTACTTAATTTAGGGAATTTAATAAATAGTATTACCTTTTTTATAATAATTAATTATTAATCTTTTCTTTTAAACTTAATATTTACTTTATCTAGTATACTTAGTTATTCTTATACTTTTACTACTTAAGTACTATTATTATAAACTTTTAGAGTTAATAAAGGAAATAAAGCTTAACCTTATTAAAATCAATTAAAAGTATTATAATATTAGAAAATAAGCTTATAAGCTAACTAAGAAGCGAATAGAGAGTATAAGAGATCGAATTAGAATTATTTAATAACCTTTAATACTGAATAGTGTTTTAGTTAACTTAAATTATATTAAAAGCTAATTACTAAGTAATATATAAATACTAATTAAAGATTATTAAGAGCTTATTAATAATTATAAAGCTTAGATTAACGCTTATAAAAAGTATAATACCCTTTAAATATATTATTATTATAATTTTCTCTATTATATAATATAAGAGTATTTATAGTTTAATATTTTAAAAAGTAACAAAGTTATATAGTATAAAGATACTATTAGAAACTACTAAGTTTAAATAGGTATAATATAATAGCAGGTAAATAAGATATAAGGCACGTATACTCCTTACTATAAATTAGGTATATAGTATAGAGTTTTCGTACTTCCTCGAGATAGAAATATTAGATAACTATTAATTAACCCAGCCTACTCTAAGGGGGCCTATTTGTAACAGATACTTTAAAAGCTATTATAAATTTAGATAATTTATAAGGTATAAAAATACTTTAAATATCTCTTTATAAGTAGATCCTTTAACTTAAGCTAGGATAATCTAGAATAAAGGAATCTAGCTACTAATAATAGCTTATTATTAAATCTTTATAAACGCTAGAATATTTAACTTATTAGGAGTATAAGCTTCTATAGATTTAATTAAACGATAATTAAAGTTTAAAATAATCTATCCCTTATAGTAAATAAAGTTCTATATAATCTTATTAAACTTATAAAAGTTAGATAAGTAATAATAATAGCTTTATCTTTAACCTCTTTAATAAATATATTCCCCTTCTAAAATTAATATATTAGTTATTATTAATTACTATTATAGATATTAGTAATACGTTTAATTAACTTATTATTTATATTAATATAATAAAGAAGTATTAAGCTAATAAATAAATTAATAATATTTTTAATAAGGATAAAGAGATAATTTAACTAATTTAAAGTATAAGTATTTTAGTTATAAGTAACTTCTAAGAGAAATCTAAGAAGTTTAATTTTAATTAATTCTTTATTAAAAAGTCGACGGAGTTTATTAACTATAATAATAAATTTAACTTTAATAAATAATTTATTACTTAGTTTAGCTTAAGTAGTATATTAGAGTAAGCGCTTAGTATATCTTTTATATAGGCTACAATCCCTTATATAAAAGCTATTAGTTCGAGTATAGCTATAAAATAATACTTTTTTAAGATTTAAAGTATAATTATAAATTTAACCCTATAGCTTTATTAATAATATACTTCTACTTTAAAGGGACTTATTTATAGTAATTATAAACCCGAATTATTATTTACCTTTACCTTAAAGCTATATAAATACTCCCTTATATATAACCTTACTTCTTATAAAAGTAGCCCTTAATATAAACGCTAATATAATTATAGCTAAAAGGCTTAATAGCTTAAATAATTAATCCTTATAGCTTTTCGATATCTTTAAATTAGCTTATAAGTATTATATTAAAGAACTTATTAATTTAAATAATAATAAGGACTCTTTTAAACGTTTAGATCTCCCTTTAAAAGCCGATTATATTTAATACTTTAATAAATATTAAACGAAAGATTTAAAGGTAATTATAATACTAAAGGAATAATAAGAAAATAAGAATACTATAATTATAAAAAACAATATAAATAGAATCTCGGAATATAGAGAAAGATAAATATTAATTTAAAGATTATAATAAAGTATATAAAATATATAGTTCGCTTAGATTAATTTAAAGCGATTAAGTTAATTAATACGATTAAGAGTAAATTAGAGGTATTATAGATAATACTTGAGTAAAGCCTTTTTTAATAAATAATAAAGGTATAGCTAGATTATTAAATTATCTTTTAGAAAGCTTAAAGTAGCTTAAACCTAATCGTATAATATAATAAATAAGAGATAGTAAGGTTATAAGTAATTATATAGAATATCTTGAACTTAAAAAAGCCCTTAAATATTATTAACTTTATTAAAGTAATAAATATTTAAGCTCTAAGATAATTAAAAATAAAATTTTATTTATTATAGAAATAGCCTTATTTAATCGAAAGTATAAGTTTACCTTATAAAGGTATAAGCGTTTATAGATAGTTAAAGTATATAAAAACGGAATTAAGAGTATAATAAGGGTATAACCGAAGCTTAATATCTATATAATAATTACAGAGCTAAAGATAATAAAGAAGTATATCTATAATAGCGGAAATAGATATACCTAAGTATATATAAAGTATATAATAGCTTAAGCAGCTATTATAAGCTATAATATATTAAATAAACTAGATTTTAAGTAACTCGTTTTAATTATACCCTTTTATTTATTTAATATAAAATAATAATAGTTATAATAAGCTATATTATAGTAAATCTATATTAATTAAAAGATTTTATTATTTTTAATAATTATTTAATAGTTAATATTAATAACTTATTAAACTTTATTAAACTAAATATATATATTCTAAATTAATAAAAGAAGAATATCTTAATTAAGGATTTTATAATTATAATAAAAAAAAGGGAGCAGATATATAAGGAATATTCTAATAAAGTTAAAAGAATTAAATATAAGAGATTTAATCTTAAATAATATATATTATATCCTTAAATTCTCTATTAATATTATATTTATAATAAAGATAAAAACGCTTAATTTTTCAGTAAATAGATTAGATAATATATTTAAACAAAGGCTAGAGATATATAAGGCCTTATTTATTATCTATAAGTTAGAAGATATATATTAGCTCCTAATCTTTAAGTATAGATTAGTTAATTCTTATTATTCTTTAATAATATTATTATATAATTCTTATTTCTTTATCTTTAACTTATAATATATAATACTTATAAAAATAATAAGAAAGAAATATATAAAGCTATTATATTAAGGATTATAATTATATAATAATATTAAGCTTTAATACTTATAATTAGCATATATAAAAGAAAAGGTATTAGAAAGGTTATGTAAAGGTTGCAGTGGGAAGTGTGAACGTAGGTGTGTGTAAATCTGAATTAATTAACGATAGATTCTATTTCTAAATCCTTTAGAGGGGAAAGTATAGGGTTAATATATTAAAGATAATCGGAGTATTATTACTCCGAGGAATTAAGTTAAATTAAATAATATTAGAAGGAATTATAATTTAATATAGGTCTTAGTAAGTGTTAGACTTTTAAATTAAATTCCTTAGGTCTTAAACCTTTTAGTTTAATTCCTTTAAGTCTTAGACTTTTTAGTTTAATTCCTTTAAGTCTTAGACCTTTTAGTTTAATTCCTTTAAGTCTTAGATACTTAAGTCTTATATCTTAGACCTTTTAGTTTAGTTATTTAGTTCTTAATCGATTTTATTTTACTATAGCCTATTTAGGCAGTAATAGTTACTGTTAAGCAGTAGTTATTCCTTTTATAGGTAGTAATAACTAACAGGTTAATCGAAAATATATAAAGTATATAAATTAAAGGGTTAAGAATAATAAAATATAACGGCTATAGCTATAAGAAAGCTATAATAATTATCTCTAAACAATAAAAAGAGAGAGGTATATAATAACTAGTTTAAAAGATCTACTTTAATCTCTTTATATATTTAATTGCTTATATTAGAAAGAAGTATACTTTAATTATTAAAGATAAGTATACTAAATATTTATTTATATAAGTAATTATTATAAAGCTTAAATTTCTTAGTTTAATAATTAATTTTAAAGTAAGGATAATAAAATATTTAAATCTCTATATATATAAACTTTTAATAGATAGAGAATATATACTCTTAAATAAAGATACTTAAGAAAAGATTCTTTCTTTTAGATATATTATAAAGATTAAGGTATTAATATTTAGAAATCTTTAACTTATATATACGAATTATAAAAGTAGCAGTAGGAAGTATAAATGTAGGTGTATATAAATCTAAATTAATTAGCGATAGATATTCTATTTCTAAATCCTATAGAGGTGAGAGTATAAGGTTAATATATTAAAGATAATCGGAGTATTATTCCTCCGAGAAATTAGATTAAATTAAATAATATTAGAAGGAATTATAATTTAATAAGGGTCTTAGTAGGTTTTAAACTTTTAGATTAAATTCCTCTAGGTCTTAAATATATAAGTCTTATATCTTTAACTTTTTAGTCTAATCATTTAATTCTTAATTATATTTATTCTATTATAGCTTACTTAAGTAGTAATAGTTACTTTTAAGCAGTAGTTATTCCTTTTATAAGTAGTAATAACTAATACTTTCCATCTATTATTATATCCCTTAAAGGTGCCTTAACATTTTCCAGTATACCTCTATACATTTATCCTTAGAAGGGTATTTCTTTATATTATCCTAAGTCCTTAAGTACTTTATAAGATTATCTCTATATATTAGGTAATATAACTCTATAACTACTATAAATATATATTATATAGCCTTTATACCTTCTCCTGTAATAAGTCTTTCTTCTAGCTTATTATTATACTTAATATTCTAGAAATATTCTATAATAAGCTATAAGAATACTAATTATAGCTTTTTCTTTAATCCTCCTTCTATATAATAATACTCTATAGATATCTTTACTACTATCTTCCTTCTCTTTTATTATATTATTAGGCTTAATATTTTAGTATTACCTTTATCTAATTATCTAATTATTACCTTATAATCTAATAATTAATATTATATTTCTATATCCTTTAATTATAGAATAATCTTATCTACTGCCGAGATAATTAAGGGTAAGATATTTAATTAACCTTCTACTAAATTATCTATAATACTTCCTTATTATTAACTCGGATATCCTATTAAGTACTATAGTTTAAGCGAGACTTATATCTTATTAGCTAAGGTTAGTTCTAGTATTAAGATATCTTATAAGATTATTAGTAATATAATCTCTTTAATAGAGTTTCTATTATATTATTATCTTTATTCTTTCTCTTTTACCCTTTAATAGGAGATTTATTATTATTATTATCTCTATAGATTAACTTTAATAACCTAATTAAATCTTAAAAGTAATCTATTATAATATCCTTTTCTATATTCTATATAAGTTCTATAGCTTATATTATAATTTCTAATTATATAATAGAGATAGCTAGTCCCTTATTATATAAGTTATAAAATTCTATCTTATTAAATTAGATATCTTAATTTATAATTACCCTCCTTATTTCTAGTATTTATATTTAGAAGTAGTTAAATACTTTATATCCTATTACCTAGCTTAAGTAAACTCTATATCGCAATATAGGCCCTAGGGTACCTAGTACTTTAAGGGATATCTCTTTTACTAGGTAGCGTATTACTTATTCGTAATACTCTATCTAATACCTTATAATTAGAAGCCTTCGGATATGCTTTATATTCGAGGATAAATATATATTATATATATCTATACGCGTATATAAATATCTCATTAAGCTTAACCTCTATATCTATAAAGTTATTTTAATATAAAGCTTAAAACTATTAAAAGTATAAATTTAATTATTAAGATATCTTTTTATATAATAACTACTAATCTCTAATTTAGCTAAGCGTAATATTATATAAATAAGTAGAAGCTAATATTACCTTTAATTAAATCTCTTAAAAAAAGTTGCCTCTTATAGCTTTTCCTATTATATTAATTATATCCCTAATTCTTTTAGGTCCCCTAAGGGATTTTATATATAAGGTAACGATTTCTTAATATTAATACTTTATTTTTTATAATATATTTAGAAGAAAGAGTCCTTTTAATTATCTCTATTTAAAAGTATATATTCTCTATCTATTAAGATCTTATATATATAGAAATTAAAATATCTTATAATCCTTGCTTTAAAATAAATTATTAAATTAAGAAATTCGGGCTTTATTATAATTACTTATATAAATATATACCCGGTATATATATTTTTAATAATTAAGATATATTTCTTTCTATTATAAATAATTAGGTATATAAAGAGATTAAAATAGATTTTTTAAAAAGGTTATTATATACTTCTCTTTCTTTATCGCTTCTATTAGAGATAATTATTATAGATTTCTTATAACTATAATTATTATATTTAATTATTCTTAACTTTTTAATTTATACGCTTTATATATTTTCGATTAGCTCTTTTAATACTATTTCCTTTATATATCCTACTTATAAGTATTAGAACCCGATATTATTATATTATAATACTTTTTAATAGGATAGCTTTATATATTTCTTTATTATCGCTTTTATAAGTATTATATATTATAAGTTAAAGATAGAGCAGTAATAACTATATAATAATATTAATAAAAAGTAATAAGAATTACTTAGTTTATATTTAAGGATTAGGAGCTAATATATTTCCTTTAATTTATATATAATTAGTAAAGTTTTCTTTATATTTAGCCTTTATCTAAATATATTATCTTCTCCGTTTACTTAATAACCGAGCTTCTTTATTTTAGTTATAAATATAATATTAATATAGAAGTTAAAGATATAATATATATTATTTAAAATTAGATTTTTTATATTTAACTCTTCTAGCTTTATTAGAATATTCCTTATAAGCTTTCTCCTTTTCCTTTTATTATAATTATAAAATCCCCGATTAAGATATTTTTCTATTATTAACTCGGAATATATATATTTAGTTTAATAAAACTTATTAAGTTAATAATATTAACTATTAAATAATTATCGAAAATAATAAAGTTCTTTAATAAGTATAACTTTATTATTATAAAGCTCGTTATAATAACTATTAACCTTATATTAATTAAATAGAAGGATATAATTATCAATAAGTTCGTTTCTATTTAATTTATTAAATAAATAATTTATATTAATAATTATATTATTTATTGTTTCTAGCTAGTTAATTATCTTCTAGCCCTAGCTTTAGCTACTTTATCTTCTTTATTATTATTCTATATACTTTTTAATCTCCGTTATAATCCTCTTAAACTATATAATATTTATCCTTTTCTTCGCTTTATCTAGGAAGAACTACTTAAGATTTAGCTTATTTAATATATTATAGCTTATAACGGTTACTTAAGATATTATATACTCTATATATATTTAAGTATAACTATTCCTACTATTATAAATATACTTCTTTAATATCTTCGCTTTATTATCTTTAACTTATAAGCGCTTATACTTTTCTAAAGTAAACTCTTATTTCTAATTAAATTAAGCTATTTCTATAATTAATATATACTTTATATTATAGGCTAGCCTTTGGCTGAGCCTTTAAGGTTAACAACGTGGGTTAGGGTTAGCTAGTAATAAACAGAATGCCCGTAGTATATCTAGTTATCTTATATACTTAGCTTTCTTAAGCATTCTCTCTCCTTCTCTTATAGTTCGAATAATACTTCCTTACAGGCACCTACTAGATTATCCAACTATAGGCTAGCCCCTTATATTTATTCGAACTCTTTTTTCGAACTAAGCCCCTCGAAATTAAAGCTACTTTATTAGTTTAAGATAGAATCTACTCGCTAGGTCCTTCCTGCCCCCGAGCCGCTTATACGCCGCGAGGACCTTTAAGCTTAGCTCGTTTCTATAAGGGCTAAATTCGTTATAGATAAGTATATTATAGGAACGAATTAAGCTTAGTTCTTCTATATATATAATCGCCTCTCCGGTCCCTTCTAATCGTCGTTCCTCCTATACGTCTCGAGAATTTAAAACTTCGATAACTAACTAGTAGCCTTTCTCGAGTTTATTTCCGATAACCTAAGTAAACTTTACTAATAACGTAAAGCTGCACTCCGCTTAGTTATTATACGCTAGAGCGCGGAAAGGATAAGTATATACTTTAACCGGTAAAAGTAAACCTTATTCGAGGCTAGGGCCGAGGGTTAGCCCGATAATTATAAAATTATCTTTTTTATTTCCGGTTTAGTATATAAGGCCCGAGAGCGTCTCGAGAAGGAGATATAATTACTTACTTATTCCGGTTTTATTTTCTAATTACGCTTTTATAATAGAGTATTCTCGAACTTCGAATATACTATCCCGATAACCTCCCTTACCCTTTCCTTAGACCTGATATAAATCGATACTGCGCAGACTATATAGCGAAGGTACTTTTCCTATAATAATACGAATTACTTATAGCGCGATTACTTACGGAGGAGAAGGTCTAATAGCGGGCTAAGAAGGCTAAACGTATCCTCTATAACTATAGTAGGGTACGATAAAAATTCTAAAAGGGAGTTAGATTTTAAGTAAGGGATTTAATTAAGTTTATATAGGGAGGGTTATATATATAGGTAGGGACGGACCGATAACGGACCGGTAGTGCGCCGGTACTAAACTAGTATTAAGTACTTCCGGTCGAGGTCCGCCCTTATCTAATTAGCTAGATAAGTCGGTTAAGTAAACGGTTAAGTTAATCCTCTTAGCTTAGGGTAGCCGGTTAAGTAGATACTCTTAACCCTTAGTATTATATAATTAATCGAAACGTTATCCTTTAAGCAATCCCTAAGAAGAGAGGGAGGTATATATCCGCCCGGGATCTAAGATAAGGTTTATTCCTCGCTAATACGGGTTTTACGGTATAACGAAGGATTAGAGGTCTTAGATAAGACCGGTCTACGATAATCTAGGTAATCGAGACTAGGTATCGTCCCTATTAGCCCTTTATAGCAGCAACGAGGCTGCGAGATTATACGAAATCGTATTACCGTCCCTTCCGTTTAGGTAGAGCGGAGGGATATATTATAGGCTAGCCTTTAGTTAAGCCTTTAAGGTTAATAATATAGGTTAGAGTTAGCTAGCGATAAATAGAATGCCCGTAGTATATCTAGTTATCTTATATACTTAGCTTTCTTAAGTATTCTCTCTCCTTCTCTTATAGTTCGAATAATACTTCCTTATAGGTACCTACTAGATTATCTAACCGTAGGCCAGCCCCTTATACTTTATATCTAATTATCTTAAAGTTTAAACGCTTATCATTTTAACGAAATTAATAATACTTAAGGGCTCTTTTAAATCTAGGATATCTTATAAAGCTCCTTATAATCTCGCTATTTCCTATTTACTATATTGAATAATTAGGTTTAAGCTACTCGAGGCTTTTTAAAAGATAATTTAATAATCTAGCTATACTTTTATTATTTATTAGAGAGGGCTTTATTTAAATATTATTTATAATACTTCTAGCTTACCCCTGACTAGTATTTATCTCCCTTTATATTCCGAGCTTCTATTTATATTGCTCTTTATAATTATAATATTCTTATTCCTATTTCTTATTTAAGATTATAATAGATTTTAAGACTTTCGCTTAGTACTTATTAAGATATTTAATATAATCTACTTTTAAAAGAAAATCTAAGCGCTTTAAGAAGTTCTTATTATTATCTAGATTAATAAATTCTTTAATATAGTACTTATAAGCTAATTCGAGGATATCGAAAAGCTATAAGGATTAATTATCTAAGCTATTAAGCCTTTTAGCTATAATTATATTAGCGTTTATATTAAAGGCTACCTTTATAAGAAGGGAGGTTATATATAAGGGAGTATTCGTATAGCTTTAAGGTAAAGGTAAATAGTAATTCCGGGCTTATACTTATTATAAATAAGCCCCCTTAGGGTAAGTTAAGTTAATTAATACTTATTTAATATTTCTATCTTAAGGAAGTACGAAAACTCTATATTATATACTTATTTTATAGTAGGGAGTATACATACCTTATATCTTACTTACTTAATATTATATTATACCTATTTAAGCTAAGTAGTTTCTAATAGAAGCTTTATTAGTTAAAAGAGCTATTAATAATAAAACCCTACTAGTAAACTAAGCTATTAATCGAAGAATTAACTAGTTAAAGCTAGCTACTAGTAAACTAAGCGATTAATAACGATTAATAATTAATAAAACGAGTTATTAGTAGAAGGGAATATTAATTAAGAAGAAAATTAATTAGTTAGAAAACGAAATTAGTAAATAAAAGCTTAAAAGCTAGCTTATAAAGTAATATAATAGGTAAAAAACTAATTAAGCTATTAAGTTCGGAACTAATTAATAATAAGAAATTAATAAAGTTCTTTAATATAATTAATAATACGGAATATAACCCTTTATATTTAAATATACGAATTAGTAATATTATAATATATATATTAATAGATAATAGCGTATAAAGAAATTTTATCGCCTTATAGATAATTAATAGGAATCGATTATAATATAAATAGAAAGAATAGCTATATATATTAAGTATAATTAAAAGAATCGAAGTTACTTATAATAATAAACGGATCGATAAGGAGATTAATTACTTACTAGTTATTATCTAAAGATATTATAGAACTCTTACTTTCGATATTATAGATATACTTTAATATAATATAATATTAGGAATATTATAGCTAAAAAGGTATAACGATATAATATATATTATTTAGATTATTAGCTAGATTAATTAAAAGAATTATACCCTAATTAAAGGAATAATTAATAATAAAGTAAGAAAGGGTCTAGTTATTGAAGATAACTTAAGATAATAATACTTAAATATACTTATTAATACTTTTAAAAGAGTTTAAAGAATTAAGAAGATTAATAATAACTTAAAGAAGGATTTAATTATTAAAAAGAAATAATTCTTAAACGAATAAATATATATATAAGTATATTTAATATTATCGGAAGAACAAACTAAAGAAATAACTAGGAAGATTAATATAATAAAAAGAAAAGAGTAGTTAATAAGAATATAAATAGCCCTTTAAGAATTAAATAAATATAAAGAAGTTAAAAAAGTATAGTAAAAGGCTTATTTAATTATATAAATACGAACTGTTATAATAAGATAATAATAAGATATAATATAATAAATATAGTAGAAAAGTAATAAGAGATAATTAAAGTAATTAATAAGTTTTTAAAGAAGTTCGTTAACTACTTATAGAAAATTAAAGCTAAAAGTAAAGATTTAAAGGATTTTATCCCGGAGAAATATAAGAAGTATACTTAATTATTTTTAAAGATATTAAATACTAGTTTACTATAATATAGCTAGTAAGATTATAAAATACTATTAAAGGAAAGTATATAGCTTAGATTCTATAAAATCTATAAGCTTAATAAAGAATAATTTAAAATATTTATAGTATACTTTAACGAGAATTTAATAAAAGGATATATTAAACTTTTAATATCGCTAATAAGATAGCCGATCCTATTTATACTAAAGAAGAATAATAAATTTAAGCTATATATTAATTATTAATAGTTTAATAATATTATAATTAAAAATTAATACCTACTTCTACTAATTAATAAATTTGGAAATTAGCTAAGTAGTATAAAGATATTTATAGCTTTAAACTTTAAAGGGGCTTATACTTTAATTAGGATTAAAGAAGGTAAAGAATAGAAAATAGCGTTTAGAATATACTATAGATATTTCGAATATCTAATAATACTATTTAGGCTTATTAATATACCTATAATATTTTAAGTAATGATAAACTATATATTTAAGAAGTACTTAAATATATATATAAGCGTATATTTAAATAATATCCTTATTTATTTAGAGAATATAGAATAATATAAAAAAATATATATAAGATATTTAAAATCCTATAAGAATATAAACTACTTATAAAAATAGAAAAAAAGTTTCTTTTATATAATAAAGGTAAATGTCTTAAGATATACTATTATATTAAAGGAGATTAGGATATAAAACTCTAAAATTATAATAATTAAGAATTAGCTAGAACCCTAGAATATTAAGGTATAAAGCTTTTTAGGATTTTATAATTTTTATTAATAGTTTATTAAAAACTATAGTAAATATATTATACCTCTTATATACTTTATAAAGAAAGATATATTATTTATTAAAATTAAGTATTTAATTATAATAGACCTAGTATTAATTAAACCTAACTTTAATAAACCTTTTAAGATTAAGATAGATATATCCGACTTTATACTTAAAGTATAACTTAGATAATAAAATAAGAATAATAAGTTATACCCGGTAGTATTTATTTCTAATAAGCTTAGCGGACCTAGGTTAAACTATTTAATTTATAATAAAGAATTAATAGTTATTATCGAAATATTTATAGAATAGAAAATATATCTAATTAGTATAAGATACTAGATTAAAGTTTATATAGATTATAAGAACTTAATATAGTTTATTATTATTAAAGTTCTTAATAAATAATAAGTATAATAAACTAAATTTCTATTAAAATTCGATTATAAAATTAATTATAGAAAAAGATTAGAAAATAAATAAGTAAATATAATTAATTAAAGATTAAACTTTAAATAAAATATTAAGCTAGAATTATAAAGTATCCTTAAATAGAATAACGATAGAAATATTATTTAAGAAAAAAGAGTAATTATAATAATATTTAGGATCTAACCGGATTTAGAATAAAAATAAGAGCTATACTTATTATAATAATAGCTAACTTCGGAAGAAAAAAAGGAACTTTAAAATAAGAATAATTTACTTTATTAAGTAGGAAAACTCTATATATTAGAATATTTATAATATAAACTTATCTAAAGAATATATAGCTTAATAACTTATAAATATTAAGGAATTACCTTAATTATTAAACGAATTAAATAATATTATAAATTCTATAATATAAAATAATATATTATAATAATAATCAAGGAATATAATACTTATTATAGGAATAAAGCTATTAAATATAAACGTTATAGAGAAATATAACTATTATTAGTTATATTAAGATTATAAAAGTTAATTAGTATAAACTTTATTATTAAGTTATTCTTATTATAAGAATTAATAATAAATAGATTTATAAAATATACTTACTTTATCCCCTATAAGGAATCTAGTAATATAGAAAAACTTATAGATATATTCTTATAAGTAATAATAAGCTAATATAGATTATTAGAAGAACTTATAATAGATAGAGATAAGCTATTTATATTAAAGTTTTAATAAAGATTTATAATAAGCTTAAGAGTAAAGTATAAACTTTTAATAATATTCTACTTATAGATAGTTAAAATATACCTTAAGAGTTATATTAACTATAAGTAGAATAATTAAATTAAACTCTTATTAATAATATAATTCACTTATAATAATATAGATACGATAATAATAGAAATATTACTATTCTATATAAATTATAAGTATAACCCCGAGATATATAGAAAACTATTACTTAAGAAAGATATATAGAAGTAATAAAATAAATAGAAGAAATCTATAAATTATAGGAATAAATTTAATAAGAACTTATATTTATTCGCTTATAGATAATAAAATATTATAATTAAAGATAATTAGTAATATTAACGCTTAAGAGGAGAGATAAAGTTTACTTATTTTATAGAAATATTAAACTAAAGCGCTTTAATAAAAAACTTAACTTTAAGAAATTAAAAGTATTTAAAATTATATAAAAGCTCTTAAATATTAACTATAAACTTTTATTACTTTAAAGAATAAGGATATACCTAATGCTTTATATCTTATTATTTAAACTAGTATTAAAAAATATAAAACTTAACGAAGATATTAAATTAGATTATAAGAATATAAAGTAGAACGGATATTAGATAAACGATAAATAGATAATAAAATACTAAAATACCTAGTTAAATAGAAAGATTATAAATATAAAGAAAATATATAAGAACCCTTAAATAACTTTTAAAACGCTAAATATTTTATTACCTAGTATAATAAAAACTACTTATTAGGAATTAGAACTAAGCTTAAGTATTATTAGTATATCTATATCTAAGCCCGAGAAATCTACTATATTTTAATTAAAAGGACTTAGTATCGGATTAACCTTAGGAGCAATATAAAGCTCCTCCTCTATAATAACCTCGGAAGTTTTCGTAGCTTTTATAATATACGCTTCTTTCGCTTTTACTAGATCTAAATTCTCTACCTTCTCTAAACCCTAATAGATAATATATTTTTATTTCTTAAACTATTTACGCTTTTATATTATTAAATATATTAACTTTAACTAAGTTTCCTTAATTTTATTATAAAGCTTTTACTTTTACTTTACGATATATTATAACTTAGTAAGAGTAAAGCTTAAAATATCGTATACTAAATAACTTAAATAAATATACTCTAAATAACGAGATAAATCCCTCTTAGAAACCTAATATACCTCGATACTATAAGATTTATAAAATAAGTAAGAAGGTATATCGATATAATTTAGTATAATAGTAATAAATAAAGCGTTATAATTAATAGTAATCTTAATAGGAATAGCTTTTACGATATAGGAAGATTTAACTTTATTTAATATAACGAATTAGGAAGATAAGATTAATAAGAAAGATAAGGGAAATAACTTATAAATCTTTAAAACGAAAGATTAAAGGAAGAAGAGAGGTAATATTATAATCTAAGGGAGAAAGCGTTAAAAGTATCTAATTAAGTAATATTAAAAAGATTAATAGGGTACCTAAGTACCGAGCTAATAATAGTAGAGTATAGAACCCCTCGGTTAGTGAAATAACTTAGGGGTAGGGTTAAGGTTACTAAATATATTAAATATTATATATCTAATATATTAATAAACTAGATATATTAGATATTATATATCTAATATATCGCTTAATTAAAGAGCTAAATATAAAGGATATAATTATTACTATTTAGATAATATCTTATAATTACTCTTTAATTATTAATCTAAGTATTATTTTTATAATAGGATTTATATCCTCTTAATTACTTATAACGAAATAGTATTATATAAAACTATATATATATACTCTCTAATAATATTAACCCTATAATTATAGTAAAGTACTTTATAAAGGTTATTACTGTAATTATTATATATATATAGGTATATAAATCGATATTATAGTTAAATATTAAGTATACTTAATATTTCTTCCTTCTAGTTCCCTAAATAAGAGCTAGTTTAAATTAAGAGGCTTTTTCCTCCTTAATTTATTTTAATTATTTCTAAATATTACTTTCCGGTATATTCTTTCTTTTCCTTTTTAATTAATTAAATCTAATCTAATTTTATTAAATAATACCTTTATAAGTAGCTATATAATTAGCTCCTTATTAGATCTTATAAGCTACGATTAGCTAAGTATTATAGCTACTAATCTCGGTTTTTCCTTTTAATTTCGAAGCAATTATTCTATAATCGAGAGTATTATTTAGGATCTAATCCTTAGAATAGATTCGGTTATTTAATACTTATTCGTTTAAGGGCTTCTATAGGATACGTTCTAGATTAAAAAATTAGAATTAAGCGTTTATAATATCTAGTATATTCTTCCTTACGCTTTCTATATAAGCTATTTCCTAATTCTTAATCTAATAATTAAAGTTAATTCGCTTTCGGAATCTAATTATAAGCTTAATTATAATTTAATAGCTTTCCCTTACTTTTCCTTTAGCCTTAACTTATTCTTAAATAGCTATCTTTTATAAGGCTATATATTAATATAAGAGGTTCTTATAAGCTAGAAAGTATATTCTTATATAGTAATTATTTATTATTAAAAGAAGCTAAATAATTAAAGCTTATACCTTCTTATTAATCTCCTTCTAAAACTTATATTTTATTTAATAATTATTAATTATATATTAAAAGTCGATCTTAGCTATAATAGTTAGATTAGAGATTATAATTAGAATTATTTATAGGATATTCCCTTCTTTAAGTTTAGTATTACGAAGAAGAGATAAGGGTTATTATAAAAATCAACTAATCTACTCGGGAGATCTTAGTAATACTATATTAATTAATATACTACCTTCGTATTAGGATTTATCTTATATCGTTTATAATCTCTCTTAAGGATCTATTAATATTATTTTAAATTAAAGAGATTTAATTAGTTATCTAGTGTTATAATCTAGAAGGACAGGCGTTAAGGGTACCCAACTAGGTAACGTTAAGAGGACTAACGGGACACTAGGGTGCCGAGCTAATAGCACTAGAGTGCAGAACCCTTATATCAGCAGAATAACTCAGAAACAAGGGTTAGGGTTAATGGATATATTGGATATTATATATCTAATATATCGACAGACCGACTTATTAGATATTATATATCTAATATATTACCTGACTAAAGAGCTAGATATATAAGGATATAGTTATTACTATCTAGATAGCATTTTATAGTTACTCTTTAGTTATTAATCTAAGTATTATTTATATAATAGGAATTATTTCCTCTTAATTACTTATAAGCGAAGCAGTATTGCACAGTACTATATATATATACTCTCTGATAATATTAACTCTATAACTATAGCAAGGTACTCTATAAAGGTTACTACTATAATTATTATATCTAGCTTTTAAAATAGAAGAGATTATAAAGTTTCTAATATTTAGTTTTAAGGGCTTCGATAACTATTCGTAAGTTCCGATAATATATTCCTATAAGCTTAATAATATAGCTTTTATTTCGAATTAATAATTAAAGGTTTCTTAATCCGTTAGGTTCTTATAGAGTATTATATTTATAATTATTTTAATCGTATTAAATTAATTAGGAGTAAAGTAGATTTAATTAAACGTTATCTCTATACTTAAGATAGATAATATAATAATAATAATACTCGAGAGCGAATAAGATTTTTAGTTATTATACGGAGTTAAAGTTTAAGATATATATTATTATATATCTTAAGTATTAAGGGGGAAATAATAGGTTATACTTATTTTAAGTCTAATTAATTACGGAATAACTAGCTTCCGAGGTACCGGGGTAAATTCGGATATATTCGGAATCCTCACTCGCTAACAATACCCATTTGAGCCTAGTGGCCTCTGATACTCAGACTAGGGTCGCCGGCTCACGTTCAGCACTGTCGGCACTAACGATAGCAGTGAAATATTATCACTACAGCAGCGACGACCGCTGCGGACAACCACCACGGCAAGGAGACCCTCGATAATTATTAATAGTATAGGCCCTAGCAGAGACGGGGAGACAGCAGAAGCCTCACGTCGGCTCCCGCAGCTATATAGCAGACATACCAGCTGCCTCCCTCCCCCGCCGCCTACGAAACCCCAACGGACGGCAAGGTTCACCGACGTCTTCACATCGGGTATCTATCGTAACACTGAGAACATCTCACCTCTATCGTGGGGAGGCACCGGCGTCGTGGACAAGGGCGTTAGAGCTAAACTACGAACTGAAGCCCGATATAACACGAGCGGTAGCTGGCTGCCCTCGACTCAGCCCAGTCAAGTCCCAGGCCAAGATCATTATTCACACTTCGACCTAGATACTCCCAGGATACCTGCCACGGTTTGCTCTCACCGAGCAACAACAACAACAGCAGCAGGCACACTATTCTCTCAAACCACCACAAAGCTGCGTAAAAGGCTCGAAGGGCTGCTTACAGATAGACCAGGCTTTCTTGACGAGCGGGATAGCAAGGGGGTGAGGGATCTTATAGACATAAAGTTACAAGAATAGCGGACTCCCTCCTCCTCGACACGAGAGCTCATGATCTGCCGCTATAGAAACGCGAAGCCCACGGTTAGATCAACACCGACACCAACGCAGGCACTGCAGTCACGACGATAAGGAGCGAGCTTAAGCGAGAGCAGATCGGCTATCTTAAGCCAACGAACCATAGCCTGACGAGCTCGCAATGCCCTCAGCGATAAGGACACACATATCATCTACACCGATGCTAAACTCTGCTTTGAGGCTCAAGACGGAATGCTTCGTCATTCTTGAACGAGGCATCGCCACCAGGCAGTTCAATCGCACTATAGCGATCGGAAGCCTGATAGCCAGGAGAGATCCGAGACTACGACAGACGAACCAAGACCGTCGTGATGGCCACCGAAAGGACGACGACCGCCGAGGCCAGTTCAGACGCAACAGTCGCGACAAAAAGCCCACACACAGCGTTATCTTGTCTCTGCCGATGTCGATGATATCAATTTATCAGGGGAAGTCTCCCTTAGCCATCTATTTCCCAAAGACTATAGATTCTGTACCTAGCTAGTCGCTTCTGCACCATCTCTGTCCCTGTTACTGACCCAGCCCCTGGTCTCCTGTTTTGTAACGTCGAGATCCCCTTCGGAAGCGAATATTCCAGCACAGCACCTTTTACTAATTGCTTCGAGTTTTTACAAAAGGGCCTCGATGCTAAAGCCGTTATCACTTCCCGCCTTTGTCAGGATCCCGGGCCAGTTCAAGACGTATTTAACGAGACCACTTGCACGGAGGAGGGCACGTCCTTGACTATATCCTCTTTTCTCAATCTCTCTGCCAACCCATGGGTTGACCTTAACGGATCGCCCGGGAGCCATGCAAGATCGTTGCAAGTGCAATATTCACTTTCTATTTCAGTGCTGAGTAGTACGTACTGATGAGAACACTCATGGGTAGCCGACCTTACCCTCCCTGGTTCTATATAGGCGCGTCACGGCATCTGCCTCTTCGAGAGCCCTGGCGTGCCGGGATCAGCTTATCATCGACGCCTTTAACGAGTACACTCCTGCGACCGCGACCCGTACCATACATATCTCGACCCACGGTTGGGTCATATAGGCCGAGTACCCGAGGGAGCGTACCTGCGTCCTTCAGAGCATTATTCTTCGTACGGACACGGTTAAGGGTTTTCAGGAAGCGCAACGAGTAGCATCCACCCTAGCCTTCTTGGTGCAGTGAAAGCAGCCCCCAACGCTGCCAGGCTGCGCATTAGCCACCCCATTCCGAGCCTGGGGACGATTATCGTCATCATCATCGTCATCGCCACCATTATCCAGCGGCGCGACACACGCATAGATAATGGGATCAAGGCCGGCCGTGTCAGGCGGCAAGGTCACAGTACTCGGCTCGTCGACCTGTCTGTAGTGGGTTAGCCCTGTCTCCTATCTCTGTCTATACCGACGGTCCTCCATTATATAGTGGGTAGCATATCATTGCGTGTTGTTGCGTAGAGTAGAGTAGAACATTTCCATCTATCTACCCACATCACATCTCTATGATGTTGCTCTACCTCTGAAATATGCTTGCACGTATAAGCATACACAGACCTTTCTTGTTTCAGGAAGTGATATAAATATATGCTATCTCCCTACACCAGTGCTTCCTAGTATACACAGTACAAGGACAGATTATTTGCACGTTCGTTACAATACCTTTAGATCAAACCCTACCCCGAGATATAGTTGCAGTCAGCAGCATATCTTGTCTTCTCCCTCCCCGAGTTCAGCTCTTCCTCTTATTCTACTTTGCTACTTTCCCGCCTATCTTACTATACTTGTTATGCAAGTATGCACTCATCCGCTTGAGGATATATCGAGTTCTCTGTCTGACCCACCTCTACTTCCATCCTGGAGTCTTCTAGGTGGAGTTAGCGTCACTAGGTCCTTGATATCGAGGCGTCTAGTGCGAATAGTCTTGTTCTAGTGTTGTTGAGATCCGCCTGCGTTTGTGCTATTTGGGGGTTGCAAAGGCTCTAGTACGGAGGAAGTGGGCCGGGGTGCTTTGCTGCTGTTGACACGTCTGGTCTTGGTATTCTTGTGCAGTACCGGGCTCGGGAGGAGTTGACATGGCGGTGATGCTCGACTTGGAGGCTGCGAAGGGGATACACGACGCTCGCTACGGCCCAATGTCAAGAGAGCCTCCCTGCTCGTCGGGTCGGTTCTTATCCGAGGGGCTGGGCCTCTGTCGTCGTCGTCAGATGAAGTCCCATATTCGGAAGCAGAACCGGGTCCGGATTCGGATTCGTTTGCCGGTCTGGCTATTACAGCCGGCCTGGTTTGCTGGTTACGCGGACGAGCGGGTGAGATATTGGGCATACAAGAGCTGGAAATCGCCGCAGGAGTCGTCTGGTTGGCAACTTCAGCTGAGGAAGCCCTTGGCTCCTTTCCCGTATCATCCTGCCGCCGCCATTGCTGCTGCTGTTCGTGCTGCAGCTCACTGAGCTGCTTGTCCAATTCTTCTTGTTCCTGCTGTTCAAGCAGAGCGAGATTGGCCCGTACCAGTGAGGGCCTTTTCGAGGCGTACAACCTCCGCCCTGGCCTTTTCAACGGTAGAAATCACGGCGGACTTGGGCCTCGACGAGCTTATAGACTTCCGGGCTGCTTTGGTTTTCCAGTTGTCGGGTGTATAAATCGGATCCGGGTGTGGCAGCCTGTTGGGTGGCTCCACGCCAGCGGCGATAGCACGGGTACGCGCGGCCTGAAGGCGAGTCCTGTCCTGGCTCTGGAGGGCAACCGGATCTGTATACTGTCCCTGGTTGAGGCTGGTGATGACCGAGCCAAGTTTTCGCCGTACCTTGGTCTCGATGATAGGACGGAGGGGCTCCCCCTTGGTGTTGTTGAGAGACAGAAACCGATCAAGTTGCAGGGCGGAGAGCAGAGCTCCGAGGTCTGCCGACCTCTTCTGGGAGCTGGTGATACGACTCTCCTGTACGAAGGCCTCGAAGGTAGATACTTCCTGTTTGGACCAGTTTAAACGCGTGGAAGAGGTCACCTGTCCGACCCGCACATTTGCCAACCTGAAGTTGGCTATGTCTGATGGTATAACGCCAGCCATGATTGTTGTGGGTAGCGTGGGTGATTTGGGAGTATAGATGAGGACTGAATGATCAGGGGAGACCTGGAAAGCCTTTCAGGTGTATATATGAGTGTATGTGTGTACGTGTTGTGTTTTCGAAGCAAGGTGAGTTTCTGGTTGATGATAAGTGACAGTTCAACTGATATTGATATAGATACATACGTACACCAACTGCCGAAACTCGAGGTGTGCACTCCTCCATAGACATCTGCCCAATACACGAAACGGCCTGGCCGACGAGAAGTTATTTTCACATGCGTCAACTGCTCAGCTGAGTCTCGTCATCTTTCCTTTCTCTCCTTTATCTCCCTGTCTTGAGTGTCTCATGCTGCTGAGACAGCGATGTGATATGATACTGGGTCTAAGTTTCGACCCAATTAAGGGTCCCACTATACTTTCGCAGGCTCTCACCGCCAGCTAAATCCGCCTGCACTTTGACTGATGTGGTAGGTCGAAATGTCACCAGAGAGTAGCTCGGAAAACAAAGAACGACCACACCGGGCTCCTTCTGCCATTCGACCGTACAGGAGCCTGATCAGCGGGACCGCAGGATCGCGTTATTATGGGTTTTACCGGAAGTATTCGTATTGTCCCTGCCCTGGCCTGCCTGTTCTTAGTTGACCGCATCGAGTATGTCAGCAGTGCTCAACTACCTGTGGTAATTATCGATGAGAACCTTCTGGGTCTGGGTCTTATCACAGTACATCTAACCAAAGACTATAGTAATATTCTCGGTATCACAACATTCCTCTTTTAGTGTTCTGGTGCAATAGTCCTTATGCTGTAACGCGTCTGCTACCCATCGTCCGGAACAGAACCTTTGGTCGTAATGAATCACTGGCTCTAAGGACTGCCTAATATGCCCCTGTGATAACCCCGTAAACAATATGCTCGTGATATCAGTATTCGGAGGAGCTCTATTTTATATATCTCTCCATTCAGCCTTATATCGCTATCAATGCTGTATAAGATGGATATACATGCATTGCACACGGCTGCTCATCTCACCTTCTCACGACCGTACTCTTTCTTGACTCTGCCCTGTCTACCACCTGGATCCCATGAGACCGACACCACTGATCTACATATGCTACCTTTCTTGACTGGCGGCAGTCCTTGCCATGCTTAGGCTTGCAAGCCTTCGCTGCCTCCTCCATAGCCGGCCAGACCTTGCGCAGGTATTCGATCCTAGCAACTATGTCGGAAAAGACTATAACGCTGAGCCGTAACGCTCTCTCTCTCCGAGCCCGCATATCATCACCCTCGTTATCAGTGCCAGCACCGCTCGCAGCGCTATAAGACGCGAACATGCCGTCAGTCTCCCGCATGTACGCATCGAGGACTACCTTCTTGAGATCCTGATTCCGACGCGGGTTACTATTGACGAGCGCATCCAGGTCTTCGAAAGGGTATGCAGTCAAATCCAGATTAAGAAGATCGTGGGCCATGGAGGTGAGGTCGCGTGCGCCGGAAACCGTGGCCACAGCGACGCAAGCAAGGTGGGCCTCGCAGATTCGAGACGGGGCTTGGTCTGGGGCCGGGCCTTGATGTTGTTGTTGTTGTTGTTGTTTCATGAGAGCAGACGCCGCCGGAGGGCCGGAAAGGTAGTCACCCAACAGATTGAGGATGGCTGCAGTGATGATAACCACTACGATAGATATGCGATAAACCATAGTGCTGACTGATAATAGGATCAACCCAGAATACCCGAGTCTGTTAAGTTGCACCGCAGTATAGCTCGATAAAAGGTGTATAGAAGATAGAATATAGAGGCCGTTTGACGCCTGTGGGTATGTGTGTGATAATTAGGTAAGGGGGGGGGGGGAGAAGACAGACCAATATTTGAGATCTGTGCCTGATTATATCAGAAAATATTGACCTTGCGAAGCAAGTTCTTGTTGTTTTTGCCTTACAAACTCGGGACGGCCACGACCTGGCTGGCCTCTGTGACAGATATTATGTCTAGGATTGTAAACGGTTCTCAGCCAGAAACAAGCGCTGGAGACCACTGGTAGCAGAATAGACAAAGGGACATGCACAGTACCTACTAAGAATGTGCGAACAAAGAAGAGGGCCTGAGACATGCCAGCCACACCAATATGACGCCCAGCCCAGCTCCGCTCAGGGGGGCCTGTATGCTATACCAGGAACTCGATCTAGGCCGGACGAAGATTCTTATCTTGGACCTGGGTCGAATGGGATGGGATGGGAATCGAGGTAAAACTACATATATAAACCTAGAGATAACCCTACTTGTTCATAACTTATGGTACACTCATTCAACGGTATTTTGTCGACTTCAGGTGACCTTTTGCCTCTTCCTTCCACACCCTATAGAGAAGAAACGGGTCTGTCCAGAACGAGCATGGACCCAGTCGATGATGATGCGAGATTCTTTGTCGAAGAGGTTCTGGACGACGATGCCTTCGCAGGTGTCTCTGAGTCAACGGTTAAGCACTGTTCAGACCAGGATGCCAGAGATGGCGAGGCGAGGTACGATAACATGTCACTCCAAGCCAGGTCCAATACGTCTATATCTACACAGGAATGTTCTCTCGCGGGATATAATGTTGCTACAATCGATGGCAGCAGCATGATGAGTGTTGACCGCAAGATGGGGACGACGACGACCAGCACCACCATCAACAACGACAACAGCCATAACAGCGTCAACATCACAAACATCTACCACCAGCAGCAGGCTTATGTGGAAGACGAGGATGAGGAAACCAGGCGGCCTGGAAGCCAGCCACAAGGGACTATTGTTGAGACTATCTGGGGTGAAACGGGGGGCACATCCATATCCACCACCGCAGATAACCACCAGCATCATCACCACAAATACCAGCAGCAGAGCCCTGGCCTACAACCCTGGTTGACGTTCCCAACGTGGGCAATCAGGCTGACACTCTGGCCCCTCAAAAGCCTGCAGGCTCCGATCATTTGGGTGTCCCGCTTATGCCTTGGGATAGTCTTGCAGGGGGTGGCGGGCATCCTCTTCCTCCTGGTCATATTCTTGGTTGGATTCTGGGCTCTGAAGTGGTGGTGGCTGCAAGTCTGGTCGCTACCGTACACGGCAGCGGCAGGAGCAGCATCACCCTTGTCAACGGCATACACGTCGATATGGCTCTGGCTTGGTTATGCAATCGAGAACCTGCCACACCCTTTCTCCCAGGCTACATCGTCGTCATTCTCGTCCCCGAGCGACTACTACAACAGCAGCACCGCCGCCAATACTGCCCAGACTGATACAAACTCTGCCACCAAGACACTATCCAGTGTCGCCTTGACCATCTCCTCGGCCGTTCTCTGGGGTGACGGGTATATGCGCGTAGCCAGCTCTGTTATCTCCCGATGTGACTTACAAGCCAGCGCCTTCGCCGGACCTCTCGCCACGGCAAGATCGGCGCTGCCGCGCGCCAAGGAGATACACAGGTCCGCCGTCGACCTTAAGGACCGCATCAACACACAGCTGGCCAGCGAAGCGCAGCGAGCACGGCGCCTGGAGCGCAAGCTGCGGCAGGCCAGCCTACAGACGATGCTGAAGAACCAAGAGGCCGAAGCCAGAAAGGCTTATGACACGCACGTGGCGGCACTACGACCGTCGCCGTTGATTCGGCTCAGACGCCTGCTATACTGGGCCTGGCAGCGCCTGTGGCCAACAACACCAGTCGAGCCGGGCTCGACGACCAGGCTGAACAAGCTCAAGACGCATTCAATAGTTGAGAAGTGGTTGAAAGAGGGGCTGGGCTATATGGAATATGTACGGGAGGCGCGTCTTAAGTGGCAGAGTGACTACGAGAAGATAGTCAAATTTGAAGCGACGACAGACTTGAAGGTGGCCTTGTGTCAAATATGGGAAGACTCTACATCGCAGAGGCAGAGAGACTGGGAAGAGGGCGTCAGTGACCAGAAAAAAGACGGTGATGGTGACAAAGGTCTCGGAAACCAACTCGCAGACATCGAGTCCACGTCGCGGTTGGCATGTCTGGCTCAAGGTTCGATAGCTAATGACTTACAGCAGAGGCTATCAAAGCTCAAGAATAATGCGAAGTGGCTTGGGGGCAGGATGAACCAGATAGAGAATGGTCCCCTGGCTATTTTGAAGGACCACAGCAGTCTCTCTGGTAAGGATAATGGTGGTGGTGATGATGACGGTGGCAACGAGGCCGATTATTTGTCACGTGTGTTACTTGCTGCAGACGATCTGCAGGCCATCAGAGACTTCCTTGCAGATACTCTGGTACTCCAGGAACAATTCAACACGGAGACGTTTGATGTCAAGACTTCCGAGGCGGTGCCATAGAGGGTAATATATCATAACATCATGTTGCATAAATATCACGTACAATCAAAACATCACTCTGGATACCACAGCTGGAACCACCAAAATCTGCTATAAAATATCAGACTACCATTACCACATCCGGGCTATTAAGGCGCCTGAACAAGGCTTTAATCAAGCTTCCGCCCTCGGAGCGTGAAAAATCGTTTCCTGTTTATATGATAATCCTAGTGCTATCCCGCTGCGCAATATCACCCAAGGCGCAACACCGTTGCCGGCGAGGCGAGCACAAAACATTAAGATCAAGCAAAAGTCGACCGCTGTTATAATCACACACAGTCTCCTTATCTTGATGTTCAATCTTGTGTCCAACCGGATCTCAATGATATAATACTCTACCTACACTACCCTCTGCTTGTCCACAACTCACTACTCCTCCCCCTTACCCTTGTTCCAGTCGCCAGTCAAATCAAATACGCCATGTTTTGGAGCCACACACTTGCCACTCGCTAGCAATCGAACCCATCTGCCTCGACTATCCTTCCTCCAAGCCCCGTAACCACCTCCAGGCAGTCCTTCGATACCAGAAGCAAGCCATCTCGTACTATACTTCGTCTCTGGAAGTTTCAGACGCTGCGCCCTCTCGCGTTCCTCGTTGCGTACCCAATAAGGCACCGGGTTATGGTCGTCTACCGGTCTTTCTTTCTGTATCCACTGGGCATACTGTGCTAACACCTGACTATTGCTCTCGATGCTGTCCCCCCTATTGCTTGGGAGGACAGGCTGAAAGTTGGTATGTGAGAGCACCCTGTACCGGCGGGCCCATTCCCACTCGATGAGACAAAATCGGAAGGCTTCAGAGCCGTCGTCCAGGGAAGGGAAGTCGTATGTTCCTTTCTGGACCTGTTCTCCCTCCTGTATCTGATGACAACCGGCCGCTACCGTGGAGCTTGTGGGTAAGCGAATCTCCCTGCTGATGCTGGTACTGGAGGCCTGAATATTGTCCTTATTACCGTCTCCAACGACTGGGTTTACAGCAGCACCAACAACAGCAACAGCAACAGCAGGGGGGATAGGAGTGGCCGCTGACTGAGGCAAGGGAGGGTCGGCAACAGGTGGAGCCGCAATACTCGCACTACCGCCGGTGACGACTCCATCGGGCAGCGCTTCGTGACCAACAGCTGCCGCCGCAGTCGTTGCCTTCGTCGTCGTCACAGAGCTCGTACTCGCGGTGGTGCCTGCTTGTCCTTGCGTTCGAGACATGTCGTCGTCCAAGGGGACCAGTGAGTCTAACCATCTGGCGAGGTTCCTCCTGATGTACGCCGTAAGCATGTTAGGTGTCATTTTATCAAAAAATGGCTCCCATTCTGCCTCATCACCGGCAGCGCCCGCAGTACTCTTGCTCATTGCCACCAAGCTCTCCAGCCTTTCGAGACCCCGGGGGATCTCGTCAATGGCGTTGCGTACGGCCTCGAGCTTGTCGTCCTTATCGTCGCCAGGACGAGGGGATTGTGAAAGGAAACGCAGCAGCTGTCGGGCGCGAAGGCGCGAGTCCAGGCCCTTGTTGGAGGAGCCGGAAGCCTTGCCAGCTGGTGCGGACGCCTTCACAGTCGCATTTGCACTCGCGATCGCTGCCTCCACCGAGCCCGTCTTCTTCAGGAGGCGAGCCGCGTGGTCCTGGACCGTTCCTTATATGTTCTATCAGTCGGCCGTTGAATGGCGATGAAGGAGGTGGAGAATATGCTACAGAGAAACAAACAAGACTGGGACTCGATACAGAAGAGACAAGTAACTCACCACCGGGACCCTGGATTACAATACCTTTTACTGAGCCTGCAGTAGTGAAGACTCCTCCTGTTAAACGCTGATCTTTGGTCTGCGAACGTGTAGTACGGCGAGTCTCGGCTGCGTTGGTCGGCATCATATAGCTCGGAGTAGAAATGGAAGCAGTAGCAGCAGCTGCTGCCGGCATCTTGCCTCTTACTTTTTCCGAAGTCATATTGAGAAACCTGTCTGAGAATACTGGAGACACGCTTTCCAGTTTCGAGCAAAGAGGAAAGAAAATCAAAACTCCATGAAAATACCTGGAATATTAGAGACAGATGGAGAATTCTGGTCGACTTCTACAGAGACCATCTTCTTGTCTTCTTGTACTAGCCATCATTCTGGTCCTTCGGAAATCCCTTTGTGATTCTCTTTATTCTGTAATCTTCTCTGGCCTTCATCAATCCATTGTCTTGTGAACCAGTCTGTTGTGAAACGAGCTCGCACAGGCCTGGCTTTTGTTTAATCATGTTCTCAATTTGTTACCCCTGCGTTGCATTTAGACCCTTCTTGTGTTGTGGCCTTTTCAGATATATCACTATGCAACAATACACTTGTACCGTGAAGTCTCGGGTGTACGGATATCTGAGTGTGCATGATTTCTCACGCATTAAATTCCATCAGCGCTATATTGACGACGGGTTACTATTCATGGATCAATCCAACGTGATCCCTTGGTTATACGGTTCAGAACCAAGTGTATCTTATCTTGGAACTATTCAGTACTTTAGGAGTCTCGCTTGACATTATACGCGATAGTAGCGACTCCAGCTGGCGTTCCAACTGGTCGCTGGCTGGATTCTGACCATGAACTAGTAGTCTCTTGCTCGGTTAGAAAGTCGATATCCGCCTGATGCCGAGCATGGCTACCTGAATGGATGGCTTCAGCCCACACCAGACTGATTCAAAGACGAGAACGAGAATTGGAGTTCCGCGGAAGTTCTGCCTGAAGCAGCGGTCAAATGAGGCGTTGTAGGCGGTGCCGCTATGCTTTGTCCGTATCGTTCTCCGTATTGTTTCGGTTGCGTTAGTCGGGGTCGGTTTATTCCCAGTCTGAATCCGCGTCTTGTCTCTTTGTGACTCCTCGCCTTATTGAACCAGCTCAAGAAAGCTAGGAATTGATGCGCTGATACAGGAGGGCCATTAGAGAGAGATATATAGAGGGGACTAAGAAGAAGAGGTGCAAAAATATCACTCTAATTATATCCTTCCTCACCGTGTATGTTGTGTATATGTTTTGTGCATGTTCTAGTGGTATACAGTAAGCGAGGGATTGATCAAGCAGTAAATATAACACGAATTATTACACGGAGGACTGTTGTTAAAGTGTTAATTGGTAAGTGCTTGGTAAATGAACGTGCGTGCGTCCGCCGTGCGTGCTTGATGATTACAAAGACCTGATCGCCATATGATATGTTCGGATGTTCAGATAGTAGAGAGCAAGTCGATATACTTCTCTTGAGCAGTTCTTACGGCCACATACTTCTTGGCGGGAGTTTTCCTCAGACAGTGTCCATGGCTCGCCCGCGGATCCGTGTTAGCGATTCTTCCTGCACCTGTCCACGGTGCTGCCATGTATACGCTGCACAGCCTTGACTTTTCGGGCAATTCTGTTCAGTAATAACGCTGTTTCCTCTGCAACTTAGTATTATCAGTAGGCCACCTGACGGCTTTGGAAAGGCGGGCTACCGACCGCGGTTGCAGGCAGCTGTTATGAGGCGGTCCTCTTCCTCCCATGCCTCATCTAAGAGCTTCTCTGAATGTGGGTAGGCGGTAGCGGCTCTAATGGCCAGAGCACCGAGGACAAAAATACTGTCCAGATTCATTATGGCTTGCCGGATAAGCCGCTCGCGCTTCTGGTACCGCTCGATCGATGCGTAAAACATGGACAATGCTGTTTCGGCGAGGTCGACGACCGCGACGCTAGGATCCAGGTACGCCACAATACCCTCTATGGCCTGGTAACATGCATTATCGGCTTCTCTAATACGGCTCTGATGTCCCTCCATAGCCTGGGTGCTTTCATCCTATTCTTGAACTCTGGAGTGCTAGATGCCCCTGATAGCCTGGACGACTCCATTCGGTTCTCGAAAGACAAAGGTCTAGATACCATACAAGGCCTGTACCATCCCCGACACTACCGTCAGGGCAGAACGACCTGTCGATGACAACATCGCCGGTAGAGCCAGGGCGACGAGACCTATAGGACGATGGCCTCTAGCGTAGACTTCTCGCAATGGCCTGGTGGGCTAAGCGCCACAGCGAGATATCTCTTTCAAGACCAGGTCGGTAGATGGATTCAGACGAGTGCAGAGGCGTGACAGGGACACAGCCGCGTAGAAGCCATAATCGTCCGTATTGTCCTGTCTTGCACAAGGGGCCTTAGCAACGTCCTATCTCTCGAGGCTGTGAAGGTTGTCCTGAGCAAAGAGATGGCTCGAGAAGGCGCCAAAGTCGACGGTGATAGCCTCCGGAGCGGATGTTTCGAGGAGCGGGTTGAGACACATAGGCAACTCGCGACTCACACTGCCTCGAACGCAACCCAGTGCTATTGGTGATTTAGACAACCAACAAAACGGCCTGAAATCCTCCTGGCCCTGCCCTGTCCGAACATCACCTTCAAATGAGACAGGGCAAGTCGTGGGAACTCGTCAGATATAACGTGGGCCACGCTTCCGACAGAACCTGGGTTGAGAGTGAAGACCGAGATTAGGGCTTCCGTCGTCCAGGTCGACTACCAGGCGCGGCATGGAGATGGAGATTGAGACATAGTCAGATGGGGCCGCCATAGTGGCCGACTGGGAACTACCAGTACAGGTTGGTGAGAGTATCGTCGAGAGGGCATCAGAATCGGTAACAGTATTGGCGTTTATAGCATTCGGCCGGATGGAGCCTGGATTGACTACCTTGTTCTGACGAATCGAGTAGAGGACATGGGAATCGTGATGTGCGATTTTCTGGGGTTGGGTTAATTTACTCTATCCTGGAAAAGAGACAAGGAATCAGTCAGTTGGTCTAGCATATTTTCCCTTCCACTTGTTGCAGGTCTTATCGGAGAAGTGCAGTCCTCCCTGAACGTGTTTGGGTTCCGTCCACACAGTGGGAGCTGTCTACTTGAAGAACGACTGAAAAAATCCCGATAGAACATTATACCTTAATAGCCTCTTGCACACGATATGAACCAGGTTTCGTGTTCATCCAAACATGTTCATAAATTGGTTTCGGTCAAGGTCGAGGTCAAGGTTAAGGCCAAGGGTAGTATTTGCTATGGAGATGAGAGTACCTACTAAGTAGATTAGGAAGGTATAAGACAATATTTCTAAGTATGATAATCAGAAACCAGCTACAGCTACGTGTGACACTTACTACCAAGAGTACTCGACTTGCTGATGTAGCTAAGACTACCACTCGATATACTCACAGACCATATAATATATCGAGATGTTGAACATACAGTGTATAGACTCGTACAAAATACCTACTGACTGTCTCTTCCTGTATAGATGTGTAGGTATATAGGTACGTGTCCCTCGCTCTTGATAACGGACGGACTTCACTCACGTAAGGCGGATTGATAATATAGCGTGGACCCGTCTGCCTCTTGCTGCAGTTCCCGGGAGCCCAATAATTGCCTGCTAGGTAGCCATTATGGTGCATTGTACTATCCATTCCTCCAAGATAATGGCTTCATCGGTTCGCCTGTAAACTACCCTAAGATACCTATATACTACTGCCGCAACATTGACATGTGACTTTGATATCGAAGCAAATAAATCAATATTAGAACAAAAATAGATATGAGAGAAAGCCAGAACATAGAGGCACTAGAGAGAATAAACGGGAATGGATCCTGAGGCTATCCTTTCAGGGCTAGCTTTACAATTTCTCTACCTCAGAGTTCTCACCATTGCGCACAACCAGTACGCTGCTGTCTTTCCTGCATCCAGCATTATATTGCCACTAATACCGACATTACCAACTCCATCGCTATCTTCATTGCCCCTAGGAACTTACACGGCGTCAGCTACGACTAAGAAAGGGCCCCGAACGACCTGCATGACCTGAACGCCTGTGACGCCTGAAAAAATGTGGGGGACGGCTGTCTCTCGAGCTTGATCCCTAGTCTAGTACTCGGCGAGACGGCAGCATAGCACGACAAACCAAGAGCGTCCCAGCCAAGCGACGGAGAACGGATTCGGATACCGGTGCAGCGTTCTGGGAGTCGGAAGATGAACTCGCTTCCCAGCTGACTAGTGTGGGAGCAGGAGCAGGAGTCGTGGATGCAGAGAACGACAACGACAACGAAAACTATAGCGACAATAACGATGACACTATCTTGTCTGGCGGTGATCATCCATGCTACGCCGTAACCTTGGCCGAGTGCCTACCGAACAGCAACAGCAACAGCAACAGCAACAGCAACAGCAACAGCAACAGCAACAGCAACAGCAGTACCTATAACTACAAGGTTTGGAAAGCGAGGTATTGTGAGCAACGCCCCGCTCTTGTTACCGCCCGTCTCCTCAACCTTTATAAGCCAGCTCAAGCCCAACTAGATGAGCTCCCAAAACGTGTCCCAGTCGTCACATCGTGGCCTGGCATCCTCCTCGGCGGCATGGAACGCGCGCATCCACGACCGCATCCTGGAGCTGGCTGTACGGAAGGGAGGACATTGGTGCCGGTGCGGCCGTTAGCATCCGGATCGATAATATCACACGCGCTGGGATGGCCAAGCTGTTCGTGCCGACAACCGCCGATGCCCCGACCTGGACCTATCACTACACAAATCGGTATGCTGAGGCTCAGGCCCCACTTGGCATCTGGGTGTCCCCGTGGTTCGCGCGCGTCACCGGCTCCTCGCCACTGTCCGAGATGCTCCCCATCGTGCTGTTGGTGCTGGCGGTCGACGAGTCGTGGGAGGTGGACCCCTGAAGATCGGGAGCATATTAAGGAGCTTGTGGGACGCGTATGCTCTTCTCGGTGTGCTGCGGCTGTTGGTCGAGTAGATAGAGGGGCCCTTCAGGGCGTATATATGTATGTGTGTTTGCATATCAGGTTCCCAGGCTTGATAGACGTCTTGAGTATTACGGGGTACCTGTCTAGCTATCTCGGAAGGAGTTTCCAGTTGCCACGACGAAGGATTAGTTGTCTTTCCAGGCACATACGCAGATTGAATGGCCCGTAGGTCAGGATTAATTGTATTTGAGATCATATAATACACCCAAACATCGCACTGACCTCCCCGGGGCCCCCCCCGAGTCGCAACCACCCTAACATTATGAATAACCAGAACCGAGTAGATCCGACCTCAATTTCGCTTCTGTCGCTATCTAAGTAAGTGGTCTCTCTAGCTTCTTCTGCCCTTAAAAGCTGCATTTATATGATCAGATGCTATTCGCGCATATCACCCATCTACCATAGTTTTCTCTCGCATAAACTGTGCTATGTGGCGTTAAGTGACCGCGGTATGTTCGAGACCGTCCACCAGCTGCCATGATCGATAATCGCTTTTGGCCTAATTGTGCTTGTTTTCCAGAGTCCCGACTCTGCTCTCCTAGCCTTGGTGACTAGGTTGGTTCGACCTGATCGACAAAGATGAGGTATCGCGACTTCGACCCAGATCCAGCCTCAGCGCAGCCGTTCCTCGCCTACCGGATATTCACATAATTTTCTACGGATAACGGACACTTTATAGCAATCAGATCGGACACCAACCATACCAACTAGCATACAAGCAAAGCGGGATGCACATCACATCTAATATCTAGGAAGCCAAGTTATAGAGTACTATATATGCCTGAATCTACCCGACGTCCTTCAGGATTCCGCGTTATGGGAGCCCACAGATGTACTCAAAGGTAAAGGGATTACAGTCGTGTGGACAGCACCGAATTGAGTTCTAGTTCAGTTTAGCATATGTTTATCCTCTCCCAGGCACACGTCGTGCTAGCGAGTCTAACGTCCACCCGGGCTAAAGGAGGCTGTCCGAGGCCACATGTGGTGATTCTCTCCCTCGTCCTGGGAAGCTGCATACATTCTTTCATATCTGTAAAGACCCCTAAACTATATTAACGAAAACTCGCCCCTTACTAGCTCGCCCACACTCCAGCTCGCGACCTTCGAAATTTCAAGATAGATTAGATGAATAAGGAGGTCCTGCACGGTCATCCCTATCGACGTACCACCTGGACTAGGAGGTGAAGGACATAGTGCTTCCGGCGCATTACATCCACTTCCGCGTTTCTCAACAAGGGCGCCCAACACGTAGTAGCAACAACCCAGGGAGCTCTAGCCCTGGCATAGCAGGGTTGGATCACTCAAAATTGAATCCCAGTGATAGCCAGACTCGTAGTCCAAGCTGCCCATTATGGAAAAGAGGGTTAAGTTATCGGCCTTGTGCCGGAGGTGCGAAAGGTCGCTCGAGTCGTCCACCGGAGCCTTATCTGCGAGGACGCGAGACGTATGAGTGAGTACTCAAGTATACAGCAGCAGAGCCCCAGTACTAGTATTATCTCGTCTGATAGAGTAGCTCTGGTTCGGTATTGATGCTTTACTGGACTATTCTGGATATTACGATGTCGGAAACCGATTTATCGTGAATATCAAGATACAACATGTATCCATACTATCGCCTAGGCGACTAGCGGCTGCACGACACCGCTTCTCAATAAGTCGCTCTACAAATCCATACAGCATTGTGTCGACGAGAGCCTGTTACAGGGTGTAAAGGTCCTTAGGCAACCGATGGAGTGCGAGGGCCAGCCATCGGGTATGAGGCTATATAAGGGACCGAGGGCGTGCGATCAAGAACGGCGTATCGTGGCTTTTGAGAGGTCTTGCCACCTTTTCCGTCATAAATCATCGTACGCGGTCATCGCTATCACCATCGCTATCCTCACTGTCCTCACTACAATCACAATGTCCTATCCAATCAATTAGTGGGCTGTGCTGTTCTTAGCTTCGGCAGACGCATTGGCAGCCTTGAAATAAATCTCCTCCGCTCCAGGCAATTTGTCCGCCGCCCGTACGGCTGATAGAGTATGTGATTGCTTCTCTATTCTAGAAATGCTATTCATGTCGAACTTTCATATCACGGAAGCTACGTACTATCTTGCGCAGCGATGAGCGCCAGTAAGCGGAGTCCACGTCCACTGACTAGACTTGGAATTGGCCGCGAGATGATACGACGCAGAACACATGCAGGTCCATCTCTATATAAATTTCAAAGGCCTTAAAAGCAGAAGAGTCCTGACTCGCCTACGACGCTGGTTGTGCAGATTCTCCCTCTGACGGACTTCCGCGGGTATCGAAGTATGCTTAGTGGGAAAGATATATGTCGGTGTGGTGGACACTGCTGGAGAAAGGTGAACTGAGTGGTGCGAGTGTTAAGATGTGAGATAAGAGATGAATGGATGCGAGGCATGTTGAGATGATTTAAGGGAAGTCTTGGGTGCTATCTTGCACACGCAGCACCCTATTTACTGAATCAGCTGCAGTGTTATGTCTGTTTACTAGGGCTATATGTGCACTGACGGCCTATAGGGCGAGATGGAGGGGTAGGCATCTGAACCAAAAGTATACGGCGCCAATACCGAGTGACAGACATTTAGTATCCTCGTGCACAACGGAACGTTCGCTGTGTTCAGATATACACTTTGACGAGAGTCCTGGAATCTACTTTCCAGCAGCTGAAAGCACGGAAGGGGACTAGCATTGACTGGCAGCAAGCCGTGGAGAACACGCAGACGGCTGTACGTAATAGCTACGAGGAGTCCTATACGTCGAGGCATCCCTGGAATGGACCATTCTTTAGTCGTCCCCGGGTCTGCTTGCCGTCCTTACAACTAGGTTTTCATACATACGAAGTCCAAAGATATATTCGTCGGCTACAGCTTAGCTGGATACTAATCGAGAATTGGGATATCCCGGATATTCAAGAGGGCTAATTGAAGGGTCTTAATATGTCTAAAGCCTAGGAGATCTCCTGCTTGAGGAATAACGCCTAGTAGGGACCATACAAGACTGCTGGGGAAGGATTCCACACGGGGGAGGCAAGACATGGCCCTGTTCCTGTAGCATACAGACCTACAGGCAAGATCATCCTCGTTGGATGATGTACCCTCTGATGCCAAAGATATTGAAGTGAACGATGGGATTGATGATTTGTATAGTGATACAGTCGGCGATACGGAAGATAACAGGGAGGACAACGCCGGGGATACAAACAGGGCCTGGATACAAAGAAGGAGGAGGGAAGTGAGACAGACAGCTCGGAGGATGATGTGTGAAAACATGAGCGACAGCCACAAGCACTCCAGTTCTGTCAAAACCCCTCAAGACTGTCGACCCTGCTCGCAATATTCACTACCCGCATTGCCATCTTATCAAGAGTTGGAAGTAATCTGGTGCGACCCATACGCCAAGAAGATAGAAAGGCCAAGCGCTTCGAAGCAAAGCTCTCACCTGCTCGCTGTTTCTTCAGTAATGCCAACGACCATCTTGCCAGCTTCATACGGACGGGGCTTTTACCCACCAGCCGAGTATATCATCAAGCACATTGCCGACCGACAAGGTAGTTTCCTCCAAGAGGCCTCCATTCACTCGATCATCTACCAAGTCAGGAGGGATGCGACTACACCTTACGAATACAAATCAGGATGGTTCTCATCAAAGAAGAGCTTAAACGACGACATATTAGTAGGTATGTCTCCTGGGCCGAGAACGGGCACGAATCTCCTCGTGGGGTGTAAGGGGCTAACCTACGGTTGGTGATCTGGTAGGTGCCTGTAAGGAAGTATCATTCGAACTACAAGAGAAGGAGAGAGAATGCCTAAGAAAGCTAAGTACACAAGATGACTAGATATACCACGGGCATTCTGTTCATCGCTGGCTAACCCTAACCCACGTTGTCAACCTCAAAGGCTTAGCCAAAGGCTAGCCCATAACATGGGGAGGAAGTTCGTCTGATTTTCTCAACACTCCAAGGAAGTTGTTGGGCGCTATAAAGGACGCCTCAGAAAGTATACGAGAAACCTAGACAGACTGCCCTCTAAATAAGCAACTAAGATAATACGGGTAGGTATATACCTACTTGAGCTGGTTTGATGTTATCCGGCCCCGCCTGCTTAAAAGAATAGACCTACAACTTAGTGCGCCTTTGTACAGCCTAAGTCTCCGTCATCTAAAAATCTGTGGAAGATATAGGAAGGAAGAGGAAGAGGGAAAGGGAGAGGAAGAAGGAGGGAGAGAGGTATAGATACAGTAACAGAGACTTATCATTGGGAGAGGAGATAGCTCGCCTGGTATAGCTGGAGGTAGCATCGAAGAAGGTTGACAGATATGATGAATTGTTTTGTGGTTAACTCCTCTTTCTCCTCGGCTATATAATATCTCTGCTACCGAAAACCTTCTTTGTTACCTCCTCAGCTACAACCGATAGAGAGCTCAACTTATTACTTGGGCTATATTTTACTTACGTGCTTGGGTATGAGGATATAGCCTCATCGATATGTATATATGGTCAGTGACAGCCGCGCTAACGTTCTCCGTACCTAAGTATCCTTATAGTAAACACCAACATACAGATATAGGCGCGCCACCAACACCCATTATAGTTTTGATATAGCTCAGGCGTAGATCAGGCACGATGCAGGGCAAGTCTCGTGATCCAGACTCGGCACGTGGAGCTTCATAGCCGTTGCTGCTAGTTGACCGGTACGGTCTTTCTCACATCCACGGGTTTTGCTGATCCACGACATTTTACGTGTCGCACGGTAGTAGGTAGAACTGCGGAACAGCTCAAAACCGAATAACTCAGCAGGTTATAAAAATATGTTTAGAATATATTCAGTATATACATTAGCATACCCGGGTAAGGAAGGTATAAGATAATCAATTAGGTGATATATCTAACTAACAATACGTGCAATATTGCGCGACTTATTCCATGATGATTTTCAAACACGTCTTTATTATTCACGGCGTTATTCACCCCACGGCTTTTCCTGCCTAACGACCCTGTGTGCTATAGAAGCAAGTTATCGCAGATGATACGACGCGCCTCCTTAACTAGATATAGATTCAATAGAGTTCTCCGGGACTCATCAGCTACAATAACAAGTGATTTATAAGGGAAGCGGGTCTATACTTGCAGAGATTTATTGATGTTCGACACATACGGCGCGGAACAGTCAAACAACCTTGACTAATACTCACACCCAAACTCGTACTCACACCTATATCGTCACTGTAGTATCCCTCCTTCCTTTTTGCTTAATGCTCTATAATTAGGTGAAGATATAACACTGTAAGGTACGATACGGCAAGGCAAGATATTGCTGCCCGCCGTGAATACTCGCTTCCTCCGTGGGCTTTGGCAAAAGCAAAAGCTATAAGCAGTACTTTCACTGCCGTCTCGACCTCCTCCGTAGAATACTAGGTCTATGATGAAGATGGCAGTTGCACACGCCCTTCCAACTTATACAGATGAGCTGCTCACATTCGTGTTATGGCGCTCCAAGTGCTTGAGAAGGACGTGGTGCTATCGGTCATTCTGTTCATCATATTCGAAAATCACAACCCCGAAAGCCAAAGGAGCCCCTGGGAGGCGATCGACATGGGACGAGACTCTGACTACGAGATCACTGCCAGGATCATGGCTTACGAGTTCGACCTCCTCCGGCGCTGGGGCAGCTTAGATCGAGCGCTTGTAAATGTAGTAGACAGAGAGCTCACCGTGATAGTTAGGATCTGACGCCGCAGCTATATCGAAGTACTGTAGTGACCAAGAATCGAATCATTCACCAATCAGTGCGTCATTCTTGGACATGAATGCATTCTACTTGGACCCGATCACGGAGGCGTTACGAGGGTGCCGCCGCCGTCGCCCCAGCAGAGCAGTTACCACCCGATAACCAGACCTTGTATACCCTCCGTCCACAGCTCGAAACCGCCTTCTAAGGTTATTTCACCCCTGAATATCGACAACCACTGGGTCTGCATCCTCCTTGAGTCTCGTGGGAAGGAAGTTTGCTGTTGAATATTATAGAACTCCCGCTCCTCAGCCGAGTTAGATTATTGGGCGAGGCCAGTTTGGGTCCTGCGTCTGTTTCTTGCAAGGTGACCCCACTAAGATTACAGCACTAATTAGAGAGACCGGTGAACCTGAATTATTAAGGCTGAGACGTTTAGCCCAGAAGCCCATATATACAATCGTAGCATTTCCGCCGTGTTCGTAGCCTTGGGCATTACCTCAACCAGCCGCCCACTACGCAACGCTCTCTATATACTGGATAATACCCGGCTGTAACAATGCGTCTTTATGAGCATGGTTAGTGGCGCTCCTCTCTGGTCTGCGTTAGTCAAGAGCCTTTTGTAACGGCCACGGAAGACGGGAGGAGAGGATAGATTGAATCAGCAGCATAATCGTCGCCGATGCGACCTCTGGACAAGGGACTCCTCCTCCTGACGGCCAGTCGCATCTGATTATCCTGTGCTGTGGCTTGGCTACCCTGAAGAGCACACGCCGGTCTCCTGACGGCTTACACATATAATCGACCGGGTCCGACGGATATCGTGCAGGAGGCAGGCGGTGCTGTGGGGGCGGCTGCTCGACTGGGAACATACATGTATCGAAGCTATCGCTGGATGTATCATAGGGCAGCACCCCTCGATACAAGGCGTATGGATACTAAGCTGTCGGCTATCCAGGAAAAGGAAGCTAATCTAGCCCAGATAGAGCAGCCTAGTTTAAGATAGTTATCCTAAATGGAGGGCTATAGTTAGTATTGATAATATATCACTAAGTATGCCTAAAATTTTGATGTATCGCTAATACACTGCCTCCTCCTTGTACTGAATAGATCGACCCCGAAGTCTTTTCCACGGTCAAATCCTCCAGTCTTGCCAAGTTTCATAGTCGTCTTCACAGCCACCTCTTAATCGGAGTCATAAGCCGATTCTGTGCCTTAGTTAAGTCATATCCTGCACGGTACTACACCCCCTCTCTGCCCTGATCTATACTTGGAATATTTCGACCTACAAGACTTAGGTTTCAGTTATCCTCCGTTCCGGACTGGAATCAGCCCCTCTGAAACTGGGTCCTATAGAATAAGACCGTCTAGGTCTATCGTTAACACAGCCAAGATACGCGTCTTTAATCTCTTACTACTTACTCGCCGGCTCAGTCGTAAGTTATTACATCTATACTATTACGTACTGCTTGACATAAGCTTACCTCCTGCATCTTCTGAAACACCTTATACACAGCTTCTCGAATTTAAACGTTGCCTTTCCTGACAGCTTGTATTGCAATGAACTAGAGACTAAGATAGTTCTTATAGCACGTCCAATATTGCGGATAAGAAGTAGGGACAGACACAAAGGTCCGAAGGAAATGTATTAGTGAGTGATTTCTCACTCCGATCACAGAAATTATAGTTATATGCATTTGTTATCCTAAAATACCAGGCAAGGAACTGGGCAAGAAGGTGAGTAGGTAGGGTCTGTGATTTCAGAAAATAAGAGATTGGCGAATGGTTCAGGAGGGCGGAGAGAGGGAATGAGGGATGAAAAAAAAAAAAAAAAGACCGAACGGACGGAAAAGTCGGAGACGCTGAGTGTCGGTGTGGGCTGTTAGAGGCAACGAGCTTGCAAGGTCAGTTCTTTTATTGCTTGATATAGCGCCCACATATATCCACTGCCCAGCCTCTCTGGAAGGCCTCATCCACCCTAGCCACATGGTATAGGACATCTCTACGTTGACATCGCGGGCACTGGACAGTCAGTGTAAGAGTACTAGTCGTTCCTTGGGCATATGAAGTAGACTGGGGCTGCCAGGTCAAGGGATGCAGAGTGTCGGATGACCTTGAGGTGAGGCAGAGGTGCGGGGGAATGAAAGGGAGGATAGAACATGGGCTAGAACACAAAAAAATGTGGTTTTTTCTCCTCCGGCGAGAGAATAAGTCGGGCCGTAAAGAGCTCAGTTGAGTTGGACGATGAAGATGAGGAGGGAGGGTATTGAGTAAATCGTCTGTAGGTCGATGTGAGTGACGGTTCCGGATTGGTAGAACGGTGTGTAAGTACGGAGAGAGGGAGTCGAGCGTGGTGCTGTAGTAAGTTTCATATAGTCTCTGGGAGTGATGATAGTTAGTTAGGACGTAGTCAGGATAAATGGAAACATGGAGGGCAACCTATATACGATACGAGCAAAGGTGCTGCACTATTGGAGTTGATATGGATGTTGATGCATACAGACTAATTACTGGCTTCGGAAGAAAGCTATAATCAACAGATAATAGACTAACGACACGTAGAACCCCGAGAAGCTGATGTCCCTCCTTCATGACGGGACGATAGACACACGGAGACAGACGGACTAGAGCAAGCGCACCAGTATTCCTATCACAATAAATCGGATAGGCTAGTGCGAGGCTGTAGGTTACAGTTAAGGGGACTGACTGCCTGGGCGAGGTATTAGTGGGTTCTCGCTGAGCGAGTGTTTATGTATGTACTCGGCTTTATTCGTGAAGTAAGCACCTCGAACTGCGCATCTGTGGTATAGAAGATGTGCAGAGATACTCAGAAAGAGCTCATCTCCATACTATAGAACGACGAGACTGTTTAGGCGGTTGATGCTCTTTGTCCCTCGATCGATCGAGAGCGAGAGATAGTGAAAGATGGGCGACGTGGTCGTGTATTTTCGGCCAAATCATGCAATATACTATACTATCCATCGTAGCTAGCCGGGCATATATATATATATATATATATATATATAGTAGACACCTCTATTTCTATTGCGGGCATATTAGTAGAAAGCGTGGGGAATACTGGAAATCCGGAGAGTTCAGGCAGCGTGTAACTATGGAGTGAGTTATAAGGGAAGACTTTTAAAGCCCGCCTTGTAGCCAAGGATGCAGAAAGCCGGACAGATCCTCCTCTTTTGTGTGTAAGTATGTATGCAAGTGTGCGCGCACGCGAGGGGAATGAATAGAGGGACGTAGCTCGACGTGCGGCTTCCGAGGGATTTGAGGACTTTAGTAAGGGACTATTAAGGGTTTTCGTTCTATGTGTTGTTCAGTTAGCAAGGAGCAAGCAGCATAAATGGAATGGAGGTATTAAATATAGAAGACCTTGGAGCATGAAGATAGAGATGGAGTTGAAGGTTGGTGTTGTGCGATGCAGCCTCGACCTCGGACTAAGAGTAAGGAAGAATATGTGCTTGAGTGAGTAGAAGAGAGGAAGACGAGAAAAGTAGGAAGGGAGAGGATTTTTGTAGTATGTTTCTGAGGATGGATAAAGGAGGAAGAGGATATATCGAAGTCGGCTTCACAACTACAGCAGAGTAATGCTGGGCAGGTTCTCGGAGGATGTGAATAGTCTTGGAGAGCGAAAAGTAGCTTCTTCCGCATATCATAGCTAGGGTGTAGGCCGCCGCTACCGGTTCCCCGAGTGAGAGGTGCGTAGCTGTCGATTTGACTGCTTGAAGGGTGCTGATAAATATTGAGGCAGTTCTTGTCTTGGTCTGCTTTCATGTTCCGTGTGATATAGTGGTGCGTGCTTTCATCGACGTTGGGTTCGTATATTATATTTCGTCTCTCGAGGCGTAGCGGGCCATATACGGGGAAGTGGAGCAGGAAGATGGCGGCCAGAACGATCTGGAAGAGGAGAGCCATGTGTTTAATGGAAACAGTCAGCATGACAGGAACTAAGTTGTCCGCATGTGCGAGACACCCGTGGATAGCAGAGGTCATGATAAAGGAGAGACCAGGATAACGAGGCGGTGGATCTGCGGCCAGCAGAGGGACTTCGTTGTGATGGTCGATGACGATGATTCCGGGGGCCCGCTGGTTTGTTATTAACCTCTGTAGCTCGTTAGAGCGCTGAGTTTTGATTTCAGAAAGGACAGTGTGCCTTTCGCGGTCATGTTGTACCGTGCTGCGCAGCAACGTTGACGGCCAAACACCAAAGATAGCAATGACGGCAAGGCACAGGCTGAGCATGAACGATCCACACAATACTTGCTTGGGAGAGACGGGCGAGCAGTAGAGATGACTAGCCAAAGCCAGACGATATACGTGCGCATTGGTGAGTGGAACAAGACTGTGATTCAGTATACTACCTATACCCACGAAACCTCACCTGAGCATCCCGTCACGCATCCAACATGGACCAAGACCTGTAAGTCACTTGCTAGTCCGAACATCAATCCAGGCAGTAATAGACAGACCAATCATCCAAGCCACATTCCACCCACCTACTATCGCTCTACGATAACTAGATTCGATTGTTAGCATTTGGTGCAGATAATCCAAGTGAGAACGTGAAGGAGTAAGGGGATTTCACCTATCAATCATCTCGAATCTTCAGTCGAGGGGGCCCTGTTGGCCGCCGGGCTGCTGCATCGAAGCTGAGATAGGCTGGTAGAGTAGAAGCTGGCTGCAGAGTCGTGGAATTAGGTGTTGTCTCGATGAGAGCAGTGGAGCTTCGGGTGGCTATGCTTGCTGCAGGTCGAGAGACAGGGTGATATTAATCTAAAATAAAATAAAAAGAAAGAAAGAGTAGGCCGCGTTATTGTGGAGATGTGGGCAGGGAGACTTAACAGTATAGAGGCACGAAAGGATGGGGGCGAGGGCTTTTCGGGCTTGAAATAATGGATGTCGGCCGAGGTGAGGTCTTGACGGAATTCGAAGCAGTGAGGGGACAGATGGAAGATGTAGATGTTGCTGTTTCGCTATTGGCGTTGACTTTGGTGTTGGTTTTGGTGTTTTGTGGCAGTGATACGATGATGGCGGCGAGTTAGTGAGATGATGATGTTTATGGTGATGGGGAGAGGACAAGAAAGGGTGGCGAATGTTGTTGTTCCGCTGTTGCCGTTGCTCTTGGCAATCTTGATGAAGAGAGGGGGAGGGAGAAGGAAGAGAACAGCAGCGGTGTGGAGAGCTGTAGCTGAAGTGGCATCTGTGGTGTTGATTTCCTATATCATCAGATTCAGGGCCCAGGAAAGGAGGGACAGCAGTAGACAGCGAAGTCCAGACGAACGAACCTTGAAGCTATCGTCTTGGGCAGCGTAGCCTGCTGAGTAGGCGACTGTGAGGTAGGTCCGCTTATTATGGTGATGCTGGTCTGCTTGTGGTGACGCTTTTGGTGTTGTTGAGACTTACTGCCTGCCTGCTGGATGTGATTTGTGTGTGTGTCTCTTGTCTGGTCGCGTTGTGCTGCGTGGAGAAGTGGATGTGTGCCAAACTGCTTGGAGCTCCAAGCAGCAAGGGGTACACATTCCACACGAGTTGTCGGAAGAGTGCGTTGGTGAAGCAGCAGCAGGAGCAGCAGCAACAGCAGAGAGGGAGAGAAACATATCATCATCAATAAGAGTCACTCGGGAGGGCAAGATAGTAAGTAGTGTTGTTGCAGGGCATACATAGCATGGCAGAGTTTGATAGAGAGGGGTGCAGAGGGCGAAGAAGTTAGAATATGTTGAGGAGAGTTCTGAGGAAAAAGTCAGGTCGATGGACGGGAAAGGAGAGACAGAAAGAGTTGGGGGGGAACGGGGCGAGATAGGCCTGGTCTTGAGAGCCGGAGGAGGATTGGTGCAGTCGGGCTCAAATGTGTTTGTTTGTTTATTGCTTACTGTATGTAATGCAGGAGGTCAGGGTCGATGTCGAGGTTGAGGTCGAGGTCAAGGTCAGCAATATGTGAAGCTCATAGTGATTCAACTCGTCTGTAAGTGCCAATCACCCGATTTTATTATAGTGTTATTTAGTCTACGCATAGTTGAGTTTGAGTGGGATCTGGCGGTGCTCGAGGGTGAAGACGGTCTTGATGATTCCGGCCAAGCCGCTCACGGCGTTCAGCGTGACCGATGTTCGTCTTAACAGAGCCAATAATGGTCGATTTATGCTTCTGGTATCGTCTCATCGTCCTGGCCTGGCCACATCTTCTGAGAGTCCGAAGATACCAGCGTCAAATTGAGTCACGTCTTCTTCTGTCATGAAGTGTACCCGCTGATAGTATAAGTCTTGAGCTTTTGGGCACCGCGAGAAGGACCTCTAATAGACAACAACATAATGTATAGTACGCGTATACGCGCAGCTTGTAAAACGGATCGTAAATTCTCCAAGCCCCTAAGTATGTGTTGATGGGGATGTGTTAGACAAGATACTCGTCAAGTTTCACTTCTCTTCAACCCATGCATCAGTCAATGATATCTATTTGGAGCCCCCTCCAACTCTCTGAGGAGATCTGTCTGATATGAATTCAGAGGCTACCGCTCATATGCCACTAAGATATCCATAGCCAACATTGAAATTCTTCGGGAGGGGAAAAAAGGGTTCAGATGCAGACGAATAGCCTCCTGACATAGACATGGACATCAGCAATATCGACAACATCAACACCACCATTAACAACAACTACAAAAGCAGCAAAAACCGACACTATGAGTTAGTTATAGGGCCTCAGAAACAGGCCATAAAACAGCGCATGATGCAATGGAAAACAACTACCACCACCCCTCATCAGCCCTAGCAGACTGCAGCGCTGTTGACAGCTTTCCTCCCCGGAATAGCCCAGGCCGGAATACGCTACCATCTGTAACGCCATCGCCATGGACGACAATAAAGGATATGCGATACAGCCCCCGGTCTCAGCCACAAGGGTATCCTAGCCCACCGCTATTCCCGGCAACGCCCTCGCGCATCGTGACGACAGCAAGACCCCAGAGTCAAGGCCACGTCGTCTTGCTCTTGCACTAGCTGAGCACGCTTAGCGGTCAGGGCGAGGGCCAGAACATCGACCGGCTTCTACCAACCACTACCTAAAACACGTATAAGGATATATAGACTACAGTATACCAGTAGCAGCATACTAATCATCTGAGCGCCCTGAATGAAGAGTAGCAGGCGGCGATGCATTAGGTAATTAGTAGTGGATATCGAGGGGGAGATCGATCCGTCGCGAGCGATGATAGCAGTACATAGAAGATTAATAGGTAATCATTGCTCGAGAGAACCGGGACGGGCATCTAGAAGGGGATAGTTGTAGAGATGAGGGGTGGGCGGTTAATTACAGGGATATAGCAAGGGGGATATGTGATATGTATGTATATAATTACATGGACGGGGACATGAAAATTGACATGAAAACTGACATGGACAGAGCTGAGGGACAGGGGCATGGGACAGTCACGCACTGTCGGCAGAGAATATTTCTCTCGCTGCGTCTATGAGTGTAGAGTACAGGGAGAATATAAACCAACAGAGCCGCTCACTTCCTTTTACTGAGGGAACACACACACACACACACACACACACACACAAAACCACACTCACATGAATACGCAATGCGCAACGGGTCGCGATGGGTTGTTTGCCTCTTCTATCACTGTTCTCCCTGGGCAGACCCGTTTCGTTGCGATGTCATGCCCGTCTGTGAGCTCTTTTTCAACGCCACTCTTTCGGTTGGGTGCATACCATACCATACTGGGCCTGTTTGGGGCACTTCAATTCCTGTCCAGAGGCCTGAGGTCCTCTCATCACGCAGAATACATTGGTTCCAACCAGCATGCTGCTGCTCCATCCATGAGATGGTCACATTGGAGGAAAAAGCAAGGGAGTGAGTGATTACTCAAGTATGAAAGAGGCTAGCTACAACTTGTAGGTATCCTTAACCTTCTAGCTGGATATATATCTACCCCTGTGAATGCCACCCAACTGACGCACTTCGAAGTCTGAATAGAAATGCATATGTGGGAAACGCATGGGAATAAGCACATAAACGAGACCGGACGGTGCCACTACATATGGAAGGGTTCCATGAAGGGCGCGCGACCTCCTGGTCCCCAGGCTACAACAGTAACAGAAGAAAGAAAGTGGCATACTGGAGGCAGACTGGAGACCAGGCCAGTCTGCCCTTCTTTCCTTTTTCCTTCTCTATATACTGTTGTAGTCTGGGGTTGTCGCAGACGCGCCCCGCGTGGGATCCCACATGGTAGAATCTCAGGCTTGCGTTACGGCCGTGTCTGTGCCTAGTATGCATAGCCTAAGTCCTGATTATCCTGACTGTCCTGTTTGGCCCTGGTGGCCAGATTGGCCAGTTAGTCAGTCAGTCAGCTGGTCAGTGCCTGGGACAGGTTCTCACGCGGATTTCTTAGACTGGTTCTGGGAATTTTACAACCAGGCGGAGCCTCAGTCGAGCAGCAGGCTGTTCCGGAGGTTATCGTCTAGAAATACAGGTGGAGAGTGAGGGAGGACAGAGAGACACACATGGGATAGTGGTGATAGTGACGTCTGCTTGAGTTGGTCCTCCAAATGTTGCAAGTTTAGTGTCTGGCCAGCATTAGACTTGAGACATTGGGAGGACCGAGTCTGCAGTGAAGGAGGTCTCTCCAGTCGTGTCTGGCCAGCACTGGCTGGGGAGAGTCTCCTTGCCGTAATGGCAGTATCAGTACAGACACAGGCAACTCGTCGCATGTCACATATCAGATATGTAAGATATAGGTTAGCATCCGTGTGTAGGTGATAGGTAGATGTGATTGATCGGTTTTATCTTTTCCGTTCCGACTGCTAGAATGTGACGAGTGCCAAAAGACACGGTGATTGACGTGTACTGTACCCAGGATGAAGTGTTGAGGTCCATGGTTGGCATTAAATATGCTATCAACCAACCCGCCCTTGCTACGTGTTGTTACTTACCATCTTCATCATCACCATGTGTGTATCTCTCTCTGTCTATCGCTGCACCTAACATACACACACCTCCCCCCCCCTGCAGTACATCATCAGGGTTAGGGTACATAGCACTTGTACCCACAGGTTTTCCCCGCCTGCCACGACTTTTACCCCGCACTGTGGCTGTCTATTTGTGGGAAAGAAAAGCCGTGGGCATGTGGCGGTGGCGCCTGCCTGTCTTACCCGCCGTTCTTTCGATCAGGTGACCTACCCAAACCATCATCATCACCACCATCACCACCGCCACTTTCATGTCCTCCTCCTGTAATTCCCTCCAGCTCTCACACTACAAATCTGGGCCATCATTGATGGTCTTTTGTTTGGACGGCATGCTAATAGCTCCTGGTTCTTTCGTCTAGAGAAGATGCGAGACCTAGACGGTCATACCAACATTACTCACGCCAACATCGACGTCGACCTAGCTACACTCCCCGCGCGTGTGCGCAACCTCGCTCTGCGCATCCACTCCCAGCTGGGACTTTGGCCCTGGCAGCTTCTGTCTTCCTTCCCAGCTATCCAGAGACCCGACCTTAACCCCACATACTGGTCTGTCCATACCGTCGAGTCGCTCAGCGCCCTTGTCACCAGAGAATTGGAGGCAGAATCACAAAGAGAACAAAACAACACCAGCGATACCACTATCACAGCTACTACCAGTCGCACACGTAGCAGTCGCCTCGCAGAGACTACACAAGCTCCGGATGCACACGAAAACACGCATTTAGGAGTACACGCCTTACAACGCGCAGTCGCACAGCGCATCGCCTCCCAGCTCGCCAAGGCTGTAGACGACCGCGTATGCAAGCAAACAAAAGTCTCCCGCTCCCGCGGCACCATCATTCCCAAGCGGCCTTACCTTACCTGTCAAGACATTAGGACTATCCTGAACGTCGACGGCGACAAAGATCAGGGCCAGGACGGAGGAGAGGGTGGACCCGCACGCAAGAAACCCAAAGGTCGACAACACTATCAGCCCAAGGCGCCACAACTCCGCCGTCCTTCTCAGGAGCTGGGCGAAGATCTTGATCTGGTCGAACCACAGCTTCTGGATCAAGACCAAGAACAGAAACAGCAGTCGCCTCCTACACCCGTGCCAGCTTTCAGACTGGACAAAATCGGCCCCGCCCTGCGCAGCAGCTTCCGCCCCGAGTCCAATTCGTCACCATACGGTCCACTCGTGATCCTGACTGAGGCAGCAGCAGCAGCGCCTGATTCCAACATGGCACCTTCCCCGCCCCATCATGTCAGCCCTGAGGACGGTAACATCAACATCGAAGTCAATCGAGGTGGCATAGACGATGGAAATAGAGCTAGCAGCCTTTCCAACACCAACGGTGACATTTCCCACTGCACGCGACCGCTTCAGCCAGTCTCTTCCATTGCCGCTACACTAGAGCAGCCCCAACATAGCCGTGACCGCCGACTATCTACCCTGTCCCTCCAGACCCTAGGAGAGGACAACCGCAACCAAAACAAGCGCCCAAGACTCAGCTATGGTGCGGTTAATTCTATAGAGTGGAGCGACTACGGCACATATGGTTCTCACCACACGTCTGAAGACGGAGCTTCGCTGGTCTTTGATCTGGCTCCGGGATCATGCATCGATGACCATGAGCGCACGACTACCACATCTCTGGCCACCACCAGCCACCAGGAGACCCAACGCCTCAGAGATAAGACCACGGAGCTCCGCGAGAGCCTCCGCCAGCTCCGTGCCAAGCTCGCGGAAGCGGCCAAGACCGTCTTGAACGAGGAGCCCTCGCGCAGGGCCACCGAGAAGGTCACCAAGATACAACAGGAGCTACGCGCCGCAGAGACCAAACTGAACGAAAGGTCACAGGTGGAGCAGTCACTAGAGTCAGCCATCAAGATTGCCGGTACGACCGGTACCGTATCAGGGCTCGAGAAAGGCTTCAAGGACTTCCAGAGCGAGACCCAGCAGTACGCCTCGCGTATCACCTCCCTGAAGGCCACCTTGGCCAAGGCGCAAGAGGAGGTGGCAGAGCTAGACGCGGCGCGCCTCACCGCGATGCAGGACAAGGAGAAGATAGAGCACGACATCAACGAGACCGTCCAGACAATCAAGAAGTACGAGAAGCGCTACCGTCAATGGACGACGTATGCGAATGCTATCCGCCTTGGGCCCACCAACCTGGACCGGCTGCTGGAGAGGTTCCCGGGCATGGACAAGATGCTTGATGAGGCGAGCATAGAGCTGGGCCTGAGGGGGGCGGACGTCGAAGGTGAGGTGGACGGAACACCTGGGCCTGGGTCTGGTTGAGGGATACGACGAGTGTGTCTGTATGCATTTCGAAGTGGGCTGGCTGGACCATAATTTGTTTGTGTCATTGCGAAAAAGAGTTTGATTGTTGGGGCAGCTTGGCTGCTCCCGTGAACATGTTACTTAATTCCAGTTCAGCTTCGCCAGACTAAAGGGTTTGCATCTTCGTATCTACCTTTCCTAATCGAAAGTAACTGTTTCGTCCTGTTGTTGCGTCGTTGTTTACATACATGCACCCTTCCTTCTCACCCAACCACGAAGCACAACCATTCATATAACAACGTGCGCCAATCAACACGTCAAGTCAAGACACAAAGATGAGCCAGTTGTGCAAAGTCCCAGACGACCTCCCCGTCTTCTGTTTGCTTATTATCGTTCCTAATTATGGCCCTAGGCATGATGGACGCTGCGGTGCGGTGCGATGCGACGCGACCAACAACGCGGAAGCATCTGTATCGAGACTTGGTCGCCCATACTGTCGGCTCACTCAGGCCACGACTGGTCGAGTGAATATATATCTAATCGAGACAAAACATCAGACCTTCGCCCAGCCAATCCCTGGCTGCAGCTACGGTATCCATCACTCTGCATTCCCGATCTCCCTTCCAATCTGCGCACTAAGCTATACTTATATGCTGTGTCTTCCCCGACGTACTCACGTACTTCACGCTGTTCTTACCAACTGGTAGGGTTCCCAATGTGCAAACAGCGCGTAAAGATCTACCTTTCCGATTAGCGAGGATGGGAACGTCCTGAGAACTGCTCCCAGGAGGTCGTCTACACCCTGCTACTATCCTTCGCGAGCTACGTCCAGAGTGAGTTGAGAGCACCGTGCTGATCGTGACTCGGTCGCTGAAATCCTCGCAGCTTCCACTAAGGCTTTATTCATTTAAGAGAATGGGTGGTGTGGTGACTACGAGATGGCCATTGAGATGTACTACACCGATGAGGCCGATCTCAACTTCCAACAAGACAAGTACCCAAGAGTTCATCAAGGATATCCTAGCCTGAAGGAACAAGAGAATACTTTCAAGGACAGTGTGTTCTACCTGGCTGGAGTTGAGGCAAAGATCTGCTACATCGAACCGCCCTCGATTCCAACCACAATACAGGCTTGCCGTACGCTGCGAGGATTCGTGATGGATCTGAAATGATGATGAAAAGGACTGCCTTGTAGAGGGAGACACAGCTCATGGATGACTCTTCAAGATTTCCGACAAGTATACCGTGACGCGGAGAAGGCTTTCAACGACTGCCAGATCAACGCCAAGGTCTGAATCGACCATCGCGGGACACCAGAGAAGCCAAAGAGAGTCTCTCGTGCTGGGATATGAGTTCAACGAATTTGAGGGCACTATATGCACAACTTAGAGGCCTCGGGTTTGCTTCGGCAGCTGATGAGGATGATATTCAGCAAGAGAAACCCTAAGGACAGTCGACATCAAGACACATTTCCTCCATCATCTTTACCGCAATCAACGGATTCCTCATCTGGTGTGTAGGTGAACCAACCTAGTGCAATGGAGTAACGAGAAACGGTAACCACAGTTGTCTGTCGCGATATCAGGTCACATCTGATATCTTGAGGATGGAGAAAGAAAGCAAGGAAGATGCTATTGAAAGCCAATCTGACCCGTCATCTTGCAGTTCAATGTTGGGCGAAAGAGTGAGCGCACGCGGACGAGAAAGTTCCCAAACCGACGCCTAGGAACCTCCTGCTCTGGCTACTTGATACATTGCCAAGATGTTTCCTCGCTACGGCTTTTCTCAGCCACGGGTTTACGTCTTCACGGGTTTTCCCATTTTCACGGATGAATACTATACCACGGTATTTTACCACCACGGCTTTTGGTCGCCACGGTTTATTCACTACCACGGACTTTCGTCCACACGGTTTTCCATTTTCATAGCCACGATTAAACCTGCTCAATTCTGGGAAGCCGAAGCTCTATTCCACTTTGCCGCATCGGATCTGGTGGAATGGCTGTGGGCATTATCATGGCCGGATCCCCATCGGAACCGTCGTCGTCCTCCGTATTGCTGTTGCTTTTTGTGTGTCGTGGTTGGTGCATGTGATGATGGTGACCCTCACAGCGCCAGGTCTCATTTCTCAAGCGCAGACATTTGCACCTGGAAGGGCACAGCCCCAAATTGCACACTTCGAGTTCCGTGCCTGCATATTTTCCTCTGCCTCCTCTTCCTCCTCTTCCTCCTACTGATAGTCGTGATCGACACTACAAGATCGAAATCCCCATCCAGGTCCTCAGTATCTATGGCGAGACGTTCTCACGTTCACACAGCAGCCACTATCACAGCCATGATTACACTCGTCTGGGAAAACAGGGACGGCCAACGATATATAAGGGACTTGCTAGACAATGTAAGTCCCGGGAGCCTCCTAAAACCTCACGTCTTATCGACTACTCTGCCCATACCAGAATTCAAAGCAGTCGTCCACTGCCACTTTGATGCCAGCTCGAGACCTTTGGCCCGAATTTGTCTCGTCACCCATGAGCGACTGGCACGGGACGCCTCGACTGTAGCGAGCACGACGTAAACAGTTTGGCCGAATATAGTTCTAAAATAAGGAAGGTGTTCCCTCGATAGAGGAATACCTGGATAACAACAGGGCTAGTCCTGCTGGTTTCACTTACTGGGCCTGAATAGCTAGGGAAATCACGTCTCCGGGCTTCAAGCAACAGTTGACGAATTTACATCATTTAACTATCACGCAATTACCAGATGGATGACCTGATTGTCCAGGAACGACGCTACTGAAGACCATCTAACTATCGAACACATGAATTGTTTTTCCCCGTTCACAACAACAGGATATAGGTGCCTAGATACGTCGCATACAGAGGTCATCTCCATCTCAACCTTACCTCCTGCTTCGCCGTGATGGTGCGGGCGCACGGCGAGGACTGGGTCTAGCATTCCCAAGATATTAGTGCTATCCTGAATAGGAGAGTTTTATCTTCTTCGCTCTGAGAGACTTGCGCCAGATGTGTGGTTCGAGCGTCTTGGGTGGGTTCTGGCTTTACTACTGCTTGCTGCCAGCGAGAGCCAATTGAGAGACCATAACCTTCAACCTCGACGTCTTTCGACATGGCAACCTGGCATTCAGATCAAATGAACGTCCTTTATAGACATCACTGCACTGTTACTCATTTACATACGACCACACCCAGTGGAAAATACGGGATCCCGTCCGCTCTCCCATAGTCAAGCCGCTGAGGGCTGGATTAGTAGTTGGGTCGGTGACGACCAGCGAATACCCGGTGTTGTATGTTTTTTTTTTGTTTTTTTTAGGTTCTTCCTTTTTGCTCCACATCATCAGGGATTCACCAGTGCAGTCCACCCAGACTGAAGGCCTCATATAGCCATTCCTGATCGCTCCACCAATATATACTATGGTGACAAATGTGGCTGTACAGACTTTATCTGCAATACTCAGCTTCTTAGTCCAGCTTCGAGAGCCAAGCAACTTCCTCTTACTAAGGTAAGAAGGCAGCTACTGTAGTTGACTCAAATATTCCTGCTTGTAACAGGAGGACAGAAGTCATATTGAAAGGGCGGGCTGATCATGAGGGAAATGATCTTGGGTAGCCGTAAGCCCAATAAATGAATACTTGCGTGCTATGTACCAACTCCAGTACACATAAACTTCCTAGCTATGCCTCTCTCTCCGCTGTAAAATTCACAGCGTCATTGATATCAGTCAAATATCAGTCAAGATTCAAGAGTACCAGTTCTTACTAGAGATTCCACTGTATACCTGGCTTTTATTCAACACCTCTGGTCTGGCCAAAACATGGCCCGTCAATGAGAAGGTCTCCTGCCACGTGCTTGATTACGGAACTGCTGGTACATCTCTCAGCCCGCCGTCATGGCAAGTTCACCAATGTAAGTAGAATTGACCCATCTGTCGTCCCCCTTAACTGAGATGATAACAACATGCGCACACACAACAACGCCAGGCTATACCTAATTGTGGATACTTTCTGATCTTTCCTGGTATAGGATCTGGGTTGGCGGAGAAGACGATGCGGTCCAAGAGGGAATACACGTGCAGGACAGCACCCACATCACCCTCTTTATGAGGTAGGTGGGACAGCCACGATCCATGGATGCGAGATTGATCGAGCATACACTCGCTGTACGTCTCGTGGCTATAACTGTTGGGAATGACACCACCAGAATGAACGGGCGTATCTGGGCATGTAGCTGCGTAGCAGCACTTGAGCCAAGTAGTGCCACTGGTGATGTAGCTGTGCAAATAGGGATACTACTGCCTGTGGTCTCTACCTACCTAGGTGCCTTCCAGGATCTTGACAGCCCTGTGTTGTGACCAGTTGACATCTGGAGGGCTCCTGGGTTTCCCAGTGCAGGGGGCAGCGCCCTACTGACCTACCCCCAATTGCATTTGATGTTGCTTCAGCACGATGTCCAGAAAGGCTCCATGGCAGCCCCCGGCTTACAACGGTTGCCCCTAAGCTAGGGGAGGACTACTGGCACTGGACCACTGACAAGTACACAGGTACATACATGTACGTACTGCTACCCCGCATTGAACGAACATTATTGGACAATCGTTTTGTGACCCCACACTTATGTACGCTAACCCGCAACCCCACATTGTTAAACCCCACATTGTTAAACCCCACATGGCCGGGATCCCAGCACATGTGCATGCAGTCACCGTTGACATCACGTGGTCACGCGCGGTGGTAGATTGGCATTAGTGAAGGTATCACCACTCTGCTACCGGTCTGATCTGTCCTGTATGCTTCTTTGCACTCCTTCTATCAATTGCATATGGATACATATATGCATGCTTGCCTGATATACTCTCTCTCCTTGTCTGATATGATCCTTCCTTGCCTCAAGTTGGAACAGGTGAATGAATAAACTTGGGCAACAACTACGCTGCATATATTGCGAAACATTTGCTATATTGGGTCACGTTATATCAATGTTGACGTCAGACTCAAAACGTCACGTCACGTCACGTCGCGTTACGTGGATGCCCGTTTCTACTACGGCCAGGCAGCACTTGGGTCAACTGGAAGGAACTGGAAGGCACACTTAATTTTCCGTTTTCATTTCTCCCCTTTCTCTCCTCCGTCTACTCCAACACTCACAGTCGATCAACCTTCTTCCAAAACAAAACTTCCCATCAACAACAATCACAACACCAACCATCAAAACATCTACTCGTTCCCCTTCCCAGGTCATTTCATCAACATCAACACAGAGTCATCATCCATTTCTATCTTCAACCACACCTTTGGCACCTTTGACACCTCTCATCACCATTCGTCCAACAGGCCTGCTTGGCCCTGAACAGAAACACGGTCGGATTTTGTTTCTTGACCTTGACCGTCTTTGTCTGGGCGGTAAGTTCTCTCCTGTTCTTTCGGTCCGCTGGAAAAGCCACCATCTTCACCGTCATCACCGTCATCACCATCATCACCATCATCACCACACACGTTCGCCCTGGCTGTGACCGTGTGGAGTCTTGAGCCTTGTTCGCAAGGAATCGCCCACGGTCACTTACTTTTGGAGATGCGGTGGGCTTGGGTGGTTTCAGTGCGGCTGGCCTTCCCATGTAACTCCACGATCTCTGCAGACTCAAATTTCGGTTTGATGATGCACGCTGCCTGTGACCACCCACTTTATGAACCGTTGCTCCCCACACCGTCTAGGCCTGTGCCCGCAATGACAACGTGGAGGTGTCCTATGCCCTGTGGCTACGATGGATGAGGGCCTGCTTTATAAAGTTGGTTTGGTTCCTTGCGGCTGGGCTGTTCTCGTCCCTGGTCTTGTTCTTGGGTTCTTGTTCTCTGTTTTCAACACTGTCAAGTCATCCTCATCACCCTCTCCCTCAGCTTTACCAGACTTTTTGCTAACGCACTTCATACTTCAACAACACGCCCCTCATCGACTACTACATTCAGTGCTTCTGGATTCCCGCCCACCGAATCGATGTTCCACTACACAGCAACCATGATGTCCGTTCCCGTCCTCACTTCCACAAAACGGCGTATCACACAGACGCGGTCTCGCAGCAACTCGCGTCAACCCGTGTCTTCCAACTTACCTTCTGGTATGTATCCACTCTGTCCATCTTTCTCTCTTTTCCAACTGACTTTCGACCTTAACATCCCCCCCCCCCCAAAGCTAGGTTCCACAACCAGCACCATGCCATTCGTCACCAACTCGATATGCCCATGGATCACCAGCATGTTGATCATTCCCCAACCGCCTTCTCGGTACGTCCATCCCTTCCATCACGTTCATCCCGTCAAACACTGACACAACCTGATTCCTTTGTTATGACCTATGTCAGGCCTTCTGCCACGGCTCCCTGCTCTTGCTCCAGCAGAGCTTCAGTGATGGTCTGCACCCGTCGGTGCCCTAGGCTACCCACGTAAGTTTTGTTCTCGATCATCCGAGCCTAATATTCTTACATATCCTCAAATCTCATTGCCCTTTCTTCTTCCTTCGAATTTGAACCCAGGATGACTGCTAACATTCCCTTACCTCTGACTTCCAGGCTGCTTCAACACCTGCTCGTCTCGCTTCATCCTCGTCCTCCCGGAAACGCATCTCCCACCGGAAGCCGCACGTCGAGCTGCGCCACGTCTTACACATACACATACACACGCACGCACGCACATGAAAGAGGAGGTTCATTGAAACGGTAGCTGAACGCCGCCCTGGACGTGACCGTGTGGAGTCTTGAGCCTTGCTTGCAAGGAATCGCCCGCGGTCACTTTGGAGATGTCGGTGGGCTTGGGTACACGGTTCGCCAGTCCCATGTAACCCCACGGTCTCTGCAGAATCAGACTTCGGTTTGATGATGCACGCTGCCTGGACCCCCTCATTACAACCGCTGCTCCCCACACCGTCTAGGCCTGTGCCCGTAATGACAACGTGGAGGTGTCCTATGCCCTGTGGCCACGATGGATGAGGGCCTGTTTGTATGTTGGGCTTTCCTTGCGGCTGGGCGGCCGACATCTATTTGTCTTCGACGGATGTCAAACAGACAACCGGCCTTGCTTCCAGTGAGTCTTATCCTCCTTTAGTTTCTGCATATCCTTGAGGGCATCAAACCTCGTGGACCTTGTTCTCACCAGATTCTCCCAGATAGTCCTCTTTGACCTTACCGCACCGTCGACACCTCGCCTGCTGTTCCGCCAGTACAGCTCCTCTCCTCCTGATCTAGCCCTCTGCCCTCTCCTCCATCATCTGCATCTGTCAGGTCCGGTAAGCCTGTTTGGATCCTTCGAATCCTCCACTTCATCCTAACTTTCATTTCCTGGTTTTCTTCGTCGTCAACAACTCAGAAGCGCCCCCCCGGCCATCTTATTTCATTAACTCCCACTGCGAACACTACTAGCACGACGTTGTCTTCCGCAGATGCCGTTGTCAGCTCGATTCCCTTGCCCCTCCTCCGGCTGTCACACTCATCCTGTCAGTCATGTCATTTGCGGTCCGAGCTAAGTTCAGTTGGCCATCTCTCCCCTCGCACAATCACCCCTGCCGTTGAGTCATTGTTCAATGTTGCCCCTTCACCCCCACTCCAACCCACCCTTGATACTACCAAGGCTGTCTGACCTTGGTGGCCAATTTGGACCTTTTCTTTGAAACTTGGCTGGAAGATTTCTGACTCCGGCACCCTACAGTGACCTTCGTGTTCGACACGCACAGTTGCAGCCTTTCACCCCCGAGGTGCTGCGGGTCATCACCTCACCGAGCCCTCCCGTGACTGCTCAGTCTTGCGGCCATCAATATCACTTCCGGCCTAGAGTTGACTTCCTGCCGGCGAGCTTCACGCTGCGCAATTGTTCTCTGGGTTGCTCATCGGATGGCCTTGAACCGTTCCTTGGCCAGGAGAAACCTGAGTGCCTCAAGGGAAGACAGACAGGTAAGTCGCCCCTGCTTCCGTCCAGGTGGTGTTCCTATTGCTGGCTGATCACGACCAATCCTCTTGCCCGAGTCCATTCCCACGTCTCGAAATCCTGTATCATGCTTCCAGGATGGCCGACGCTGATCAAAACCTCTCCCCTCCTGCCCGCCCTCTTTCAGGCTGTTATCCTCCTGACCATCCTACCGGCTGGCTGGTCGAACTGTCACTGCCCTATCCCAAGACACTCACTTGAGGCTCTCATTCTAATATAACCCATGCCTTTCGTGCTTGTTCGTTAGCTATATCTCGCCAGCTACGTCAGGCCCGTATATGAGAAGGAGCATACACACGGCTCTGTCCCAGGAGCCGACCCAGGTAGCTATCAAGACCTCTCCCTCCAGCATGCAGCACCCCTCTTTTCCCGGCAGCAATCTTGGGCGTGCTATTGTGACTGATGCCTTCCTTCAGCTCCCATGCTGCTCTCAGAATAGCTTGCCCTCTGCCAATCCTCTCTTCACAACAAGATAGAGGTGCATCCATGCAATCCTCCTCGGCCTCGTATTCCAATCCTCAACGTTTTGCCTCCGAGAGCCAGATTTCCGGATGCGCTGTACAACACACAACACAGGTTAATTCAGACTGGAAGATACGAAAGCTCTGGCCGTCGTCGGTCATCCTGGCCAGTGCTTCGGTAAGCTCGACACGCTTCTTCTTCGGAGGAACTTCCCTTCCCACTACATGGTAGCTGCGGCCTTGGGCCCAGCTTCGTCTGATCTCTTACTGTTGCCACGGACTGCAATGTACCGTACTCCCGCTCCCCTTGACCCGCCTTGACCAGCAGATGGAGATTGCGTACGCCCGGACTGACATGATGGACGAGGGCCTCTTTCTGCCATGGCTGTTCAAGGTAAGCTGCGTGGGTAGCCGACTCCCTATTTTCTGACAAGTGCTGACAAGATGGAGACAGAACGAATCCCTTTGGCGTGCATGCCCTTGTGTCTTTGCAAGATTGTCGTCTCCGACAAGGTTGGGCGCCCACACCCGCACTTCGGCACTCCCACCCGGCATCTCCCACCTTTCTGTCCTCGGGCTGGTTATACCTCCACCTCATCCAGGGCTTATCTAGCCTTGCCGACACGACTACTCTTGGATCCTGGCTGGCTTCATTCGGTTCGCCATGCTCGGATAAAGTCTGCCAATCAGTCCCCATCCCTGTCGTTTTCTTGTTCTTTTTCACTCCTAATCTTCACTTGACGGGATTATACGCCGGGGTCATCAGCTCCCCAACGGCTCGGAGTTTCATGCCCCGACTTGGTCTTCGACTAATGCTGCCGCCCTGAGAGGGCTGTCTCGCGGCCGGGACGTCAGTATCGGTGACCGTGGCAACTATCGTCATCATCATCGTCTGCAATGGATGGACGGTCAGTACCTCCCATGCTGCGCCTGCTCGACTGTATTGCCCGATCTTCTTGGTCTCACTACTGGCATCTGACAGACCATCTCGCCTATGACCTCGCCAACAGACGTCACCAACAGATCTCGCAACCTGTACCTCGTTAGGCCATCCCCACCCCACGCCACAATACGCCATCAACCCTCTGTTGCCTCCGCACCTTGTGTCTCTGTAACCCCTTTCTCTCTCTGATATGTTTCCCTTCTACGGAGCTTAATCGTGGAGTACTATGCATTCTGGCCGTGGGAGGCAGCCAGGAAGTACGCATCATCCAATCCAACGACGACAACGGATGGCCAGAGCTGTACCTACGTCCATTCCATGAAGCCCTCACCAAATCGGGCCACAATGTCGTTTCAGCTCCCGCCGAGACCAAACTTGGCAGAGGTACGCTCCCTCTCCATATCCATCCTCACAATCCCTCCAGTCAAGTCCAATGGCTGGCGACGAGACGCAGGCGCGCTGGGCATGGACCCAAACCCTCGTATATATGCTTGCGAGTACGACAGCTGTCCGGCAGACAACAACAATGCGATTGGTAATAACACCACCGACGCCATGCCCCTGACCTGCCTTTTCCTTCCCCTCCCTCCCTCCTTCACACATTCCCCTCGATGCCGCTGTTGACGCCGCCAACACGATCTTAGGTCCGCTTTGTCCTACATCCCGACTTCAGTAGCTTTATCCGCCAGCTTCGCCTCTAGAGCCGCCGTCTCTGCACCTTCAGCTCCCAAGAGCATCATCCACAAGTCAGACAAGGTTTCCCATATAACAACTCATCGTAGCCAAGCCTCTTCTCCTGGAAGCACGGCCAAGTACGAGCATATCTCACACCCGCGCCTAGCTGAGGCTCCGAGGCCAAGTCCACCATCGCAGTCCTGCAGATCAGCCAGACAAGTCGATACCAACTGCCAGCGCGAGTAGGATTTGTCTCTACTTCCTGACTCCGTTCTGACCCAGTAGCTTCACCAGCAAGAGGTAAGTAAGTGTCTCGCCCCACCGCCGGACAGATACTGAACAGATACAAGAAAAACAGTCCAAATCATCTCATCCTCCATCCCTATGGACAGAAAGCCACACGTCAAGCTATGCTACCTACCCTGATTCACCACAAAGATACACCGAAGCATAACGACCTAATACAACTCCAAGAGTAATAAGCGAAGAGGGGGCGGGGGGTGGGGGGCAACCATTCATCGCCTGGGGTACGGTCTCTTGATCATGATGATACCTGATGATGCGGTAAGCTCGAGTTTGGCCTCCTGCAAGTCCATATTCACAGGTGCCTGCACCTTCTCAGACCCCCAACCCGCCTGTAATCCAGTCCATCCTTCATCATCCTCTTATATTGTACTCCTCGTATCTAGGCCCGGCCCTGTATCAATCATTAACCTGGCATTCTCCCAGAACCGGTGACGCTATCAAGCGAGGGCCTTTGCAGCGGACGACGTTTCTGTTAGCCCTCTAGTGCAACGGGGCGGCCAATATCCAATATGGACATACGAGCACCCGCCTACCCGCCCACCCAAACACAAACACCCACAGCACATGGACATCTTGTCGCCGTACCGATACCCGTTTTCTCCCATTCTTCAACCTGTTCTTGGCGGTGCTACTGCCGGCTTGCAACCCCAACGGATCAATCACTGTCATCTGCCATCATCAATTGACAGCATGCGACCCCGACCCCTTTTCCCGTCATCATTTGGCCCGACGATGATAAAGGGTACGAGCGAGCACCTTTGACATTCATCCAGCCACGACAGAGAGAGAGTTCTCCCATTCGTGTGGCTACTTGCTGACCTACTGATGCCGACAAGTTGCCTTGTCTCCACATTGCAGTCGTCCTTTTGTCCAGCTCCAACCCAGCTCACCTGCCTCTTCCAACGCCATCTTCGATGCCTTCGCCCGAATCGTCTTCTCGCTAGTACTCCAAACCTATACGGCATCATGCCAGGCACTGCACAAGACAATCCGAGCTGCACGACCGTAGATCTCAAGGCACACGTCGAGCTGCGCCCCGCATACCTCAACACTCCACACTGCTGTTACTGATACTGCTTTTGATGCTGCCACTGCCCTGGGTGGCCTTTGTATCACGTAGAGCTATCTGGAGTCTTGGGACATTTTGGGAACTGGCTATGCAGCCACACAGGACTAGGACATCCCTGGTCGTCGCGGTACAGTTCTGAATATAGGGGGCGCAGGAAGCTCTGGGTTAAGCAACGACCAGACTGGACGGAGCGAGACCTGCAGGAACCGTGGGCCTACTTGAGGTCAGAAAGTCAAGCCCACCAGATCTCCAGAGACTGTCAGGTATGGGTGCGTCCCTGTCCAGTAAGTGGGCTGCATTTCCTCGTCCGATCGTCGTGGCACAACGCGCCGAAATCCTCCCCTCGGCGCATCGCACTTTGCTGACAGTAGACAATTGGCACAGCCCGCTCACAGGCAACAAGATCTCCCCTGAAGATCCGCATTGCCGGTGTCCGAAATCAATTTCCAGAAGCTCATCTATATCGTCACCATTGCATGCCCCAATACTATCATCGACTCCCAGATGCAATGCAACACTTACATGATACGACCGTACCGCTGCATCGCATCACTCCGAACCATCAGCTTGCCAGCATTAAGACCAAGGTCCCTAGGAGTCAGGACAAGCCTGGTGGTCTCTTTTCCCTTGATAGACTGAGGTACCTATACACAGCCGCAGCCCACGAATACCATCAGCCTAGATCGCCGCCCGTTACACCGATTCCCTGTAAGTATGCCGCAAACTGGGGCCTATTGAGCTAAATTGGATCTGACATTGATGTGCATAGTAACATCAAAGACGTTCGAGGCCAGCGGCATTGGCAGGACCACCAAGTCTCGAACGTGTTTTTTTACACGATGACCCTGAAGATGACTTGATTTCGAGCCCTGAAAGAGCGTGACCACGTTCTCGAATATCAATATATGCGCTCTTCAAGGCCCGCGAGACCTGTGACAAGGTTACCCGAGGTGGTGAGGCAGACGATCGACCGCCACCACCAAGTCCATGGACTGGCAGCCACGGGCGCTGCTGCGTCCAGGAGCAAACTGTCTCCGCGGGTTCATATACACAAAACACATCTCCAAGACATCGCGTTTCGGCACGAGATTCGTCGAAGTGGCCCGACGCAGGTTGTTATTAGCTGATTACGCTCATGACCGTCACAATCGGCGATGACAGAGCGGGCCGCACAGGAGCCTTTTCGAAGCTCTTCTGTGAGGCACTCGAGCATTATTTCCCTCGCTGGGATGCCGAGGACGCTATTTATCACAGCCTCTGGTGAGTCTAGCAAGTGCCCTGGCAATCTCACCATCATATATACGGAAGGTCTGAATGGCAGGCCTCGAGTGTGTACATCACGAACACGAATGCGGGCGATGGCTAGCTGACCTAGAACGGTGTCATCCAGAACATTGTGAACAGATTCCGCCACACTGCCCGTGAGCTTGCTGCTACAGCAGCGAAGCCACTATCGACAACAATCCGGAGATCATTACCACGTGTCTTCAATACCTGCATGTCCTCGAGCATCGGATCGACATTTCCCGACCTCGACAAGACTCCTCGCGATGTCCCTTTCCTCATCTGCTTTGACCCGTCGCTGCTCAGAGCTTCATATGATCGTAATGGCGAGCCCCCGCGCCGTTTCGTGTGGCAACCGGAATGTCATTTCGACACGCCATAGTCTCGATCATTGCCGCTGGTGGCGGATGATTGAGGTCATGATAGGAAGAAGGTGGCGTTTAAGAACCGGCACCAGGCGCCAACGAGTTGAGTCCGATGGCTGTGCCACGGTGGGCAGCGTAAAATTCGGCTGTGTCCCCGAAGCATCGTCCGGCCCAACCTCACTTATGGTCACTTGAATGACTTATACAAAGCGACCTGAGATCCTCTATGGCCAGCGTGGGCCCTTGCTACACGCAGGCTTGGAAGGCGTTGATTTGTGCTGTGCGAGGTACTTAACCGAGTCCAGCGCTGCGTTGTGTGATTCAGTCTGAGAAGTCAACGGCTAGTCCGAGCCCAGAGGACCGGAAAGTCTGAACTCAACACAGACGCAGACGTGCGTGATCATGGCCCAATGGCCCAAGGAAGTCGTCCTGTAGCCACGGGCAGGACATGTGGAGGCTCGTACGGCGCAGATTACCGAGCCGAAAGCACAGGTAAATCGGTGGGCTTCTTTTCCTTGGGACTTAGGCGCTGAAATTGTGAAGAATGCCCGTCCACTCGTCCCCCCACCTTGTCATGGTGGTCTTCCTTTGATGGCTTTTGATGTACCACCTTTTACCCACACACCGCCACACCAACATCACCACCATGATCACCCTTTATGCACCACACCTCAGGAGGTAACTCCACGTGAACCGCACGTACCTGCTGCTCAACGACTCGTTGCAGAAGGGGGGCAAATACAAGGCCAAGCTGGGCTTCGAGAAGTCCTTCGCGGCCACGACCAAGCCACAGCCTCGCCGCCTGGCCCTCACACCTCTGACCACATGGCACGGTAGCCCAGCCTACGAGACGAGGCAAGGGCGTGTCATTCACGCCGGCCAAGTTCAACGCAGGGCAGGACTCGGAGGAAGTTGGAGGAGACATCCATCGTTTCCACTACGGACTCTTACGTCCTTGAGTAGAGCCTGGAGCGGGTGCTGGGCGGCAAGAAGGTGCCGTACCTGATCAAGCGGTCGGTGGATACGGTCAAGGCGGACGACGTCCGGCTCGGGAGCGATCCAAACTTTATCCACGAGCTTCCCAACGAGGTCAACATGCTGCAGAAGGTGAAGTTCGAGAGGCCGACGAGGGAGAGCATCTCGTGCTCAGGGCCAAACCCGGCCGGCATGATGTCGGCGGCGGATTCGGCGGCGGACTCGGCGGCGACGATGTCTCTTCACGGCTCGTTGACGGTGAAAAGAGGAGCGGTGACTCTTGTGCTTTGGCATTGTTGCCGTCGTTTGTGACAAGATTGCCGAGCACCTGGACAATCAGCGTGTGCGTGTCCTCGTCGGCTTTATGTGACATTGCGCTTGTCCTCGTTGTCTCTCTCGGTTCCGAATCCGTGTTGATAAAGTGTGCCCATAGGTTTCTGTATGTGCTAGTATCTGCTCCAGTCTCCATGTCCCCACGTCGACGTTGAAGCTTCACCCTCTTCGATACTTTTCTCCTCCCTCCTTTGCTCTCTCTTTTCTCTCATGCCATCCCACCACCGCTTACAGAGGATAACTCTACTTCACACTTCACCGAAACCCGTGATTCCCTGTACGTTGCCTGCGACCAACCAGACTGCAAAGCGTTTCTATCGATATCTGTAGGCATATTTTGCACAATGGCCCCGCTCTAAAGGCGGCCGGGCGACGAGAACCTTCTTGGTCTTCTATACACAGGTATCAATTGATAGAACCAAGCTCTGCAGCTCACCACCCCATCCGTATCTCTCTCTGTCTCTGTCTAACCCTTTCTTTGCTACACAGTTCTCGTTCTCCCTCGTTGTGGCCGTGCATATACACCTCCTTCTCGGTCCTGCTGCCTCAGTAGTCATTCTGCGCCTGCGCCCCCCCCCCCCCGGACCTGACCAACCTACGTTAGGTATTGAATGCTGGCAGCCAACACTCAGCACATCTCAAGTCGTCCATCGCCCGGTTCACAGAAGCTCCTCTAATCCATCCCATCGTCAGCTGCCTATCAATCACACGGACCTCCTCCCTCGCCGGGCCTCTGCTATTCCAAGCCGTTTTTGCGACACCTCAACCTTACGCTCAATGTACAATATTCTGCCTACTTCTGCACATTGATCCGCCCTGACTCTCTACTGCATCCTTGCCCGTCAAACGGCCCTGCCTCTACCCCTTCAATCTAGGTCTCTTTGACCCCTTTTGGTCCTGTTGCTTTCTCGCCGTGCGGAGAGTTCCTCTCTCTCATCCAGATCAAACAACATACCTTTTCTTCACACCATTCTTCCCCCTGCGATCTGTTCCCGGAAGCCGCATGTTGAGCTGCGCCGTTCGCACACAGACAGCCAAAAGCTGGGGGACACTCGCCGATGGCCTGTCTTCCATCATAACCCTGCACCATTATCCTCCGTTGGTGTTCTCGTTTGTTGCCTATCTTTCCATTCATCTTCTCCCCCTTGCTATTTGGAAGATTGCGCACTACATGAAATGAGGTCGACATCGTCCGTTTGATCGAGTTCAAAGTCGTTTGCATCTGCGGCCCCCGTTTACCCACCAGCATTGCGACTACTGTCACAACCAACAGCAAGACTTCTTCTGCCTCTCTTCCTTCAAGGTGAAGGATTAATTTATCATTCAATCAATTCTGGTCTGTCAACTGCCCCCCGCCTTCTCTCGTGGTTTCTCATTCAATACCACGCCACGACACAACCCAACACGTCACGTCGCGTCGCGTCGCCACGCATCAAAACAACCCTCCGATCTCAGCTGGCACCTAGCGCGAACCTGTCCTGTCCTGGCAATAGCTGACTACAGTCGTTTACATTACAGTCAGTACGCCCTTAGAAGGACCTCTCCAGAATGGCCAAACCTTCCCAGACTTCTGGCGAGGAGCATGCCAATGGCAGCAGTAGTAGTGGTAAGTCACATGAAGTTCCATGCCCATCGTCACCATCATCATTACAGTACCTCAGGCTAATGAATAATCAACGACAGCAGTATCTGCCCCTGCTGCTCTGCCCCAGTCTCCGACTCAGCCTGAGACTAAGCGCAAGCACACCGACACCGACAATGGTCCGAACACGTCGACATCGAGCCAGCAGAAAAGGGCCAAGGTCAAGGACGCTATGGAAACTGGCGAGACGACCCTTGATCATGCCGATGCTCAGTCTCCCGCCGATGCCACTCCCAACGGTACCTCCAGCGCTCCGGGTGTTGACTCCAGCGCCTATGTTGCTGAGTCCCCTGCCACTCCCAACGCTACCACTCCTACCGCTGCCGACGCGAGCAAGGCCGATGCTCATACCGACAAAGAGGAGGAGCAGGAAGTGCAGACCGAGCCTGTAGCTACCGAGGCTGCTGCCGAGACCAAGGCCCAAAGCCAGGGCAAGATCAAGGGCAAGAACAAGCGCAGGAGCAAGCGCAGGAGCAAGAGCAACGAGTACGCGGTGGAATCCGTCCTCGCGGTCCGCCGGGCTGCCGACTGGGCCAAGGACAAGCCACAGTACCAGGTAGCGGTCAATTGGGAGGGATACGCCGACCCAACCTGGCACCGTCTCGAGACCTTGGACAACGACCGACTTGTCCTCGAGCTGCTGTTCTCCGAGCAGGTCACCGAGCAGCCTGGCATGGTGAAGACCAGGGTGTGTGCTGCCCAGCCCGACGAGGAGGAGGAGGGAGCAAAGGCCACCGGTGTCTGATCCAAGCCTGCGTCTATGTCTGTGGTGTATGTATGTATGGGTGGGTTGGATTAGGTTGAATGTTGAATGACCACTATGTTGTGCCTGCCCTCGGATTTTTTTCATGATTGTTTTTGCGGTCTCTCGAACAGAGACCGTCCTGCACCATGTCTGTGGCTTTGGAAACAAGCAAGAGGACGAAGAGAGTTATACGAACATGGGCATCGCCGTGTGTCATATGTGCCACAGTACGGTACTGTATTAATGCAGTCCGCACACCTTACAGACTATTGGTTCGAGGAAATGCGTGCCCGAGTATGGCTTATAGATATCAAGCTCTGTGGCTCAAATACAAGTCCATTGTCAATTGTCTTCTACAGTTGTGTCCACGGCTGTTCGAACGTCGTTGTCTGCATATGGCTCCCACCTCCTAGGCAGGAGAGCACGGCGAGTGTACTGCCTTGGGTCAGTAGGCTTGCACGATGTAGTCCTACCACCTCGCCTGGCCTCATCTGGTATATGCTTTATCCCAGAGGTTGATGCATAGACCCTGGGCCAGAAGAGCAACCTACGTCTGTGGTTGTTAGTGCAGCTTCCTCCTCTAGGCCCTCCTTTACACTTTTCCGACTTCTTAGGTACTGGAGGAGACGAGGAGGAGGTGACCCTTCTTGGGCCCGCACAATCGCCATCACCACTACCAGTCACAGTCACACACCGTCTGAGCCTCCAAAACCGTACTTCATTCCCTTGTGTGAATCAGTCTTGCGGGTATGGGAATAAGATTTATCTTGGCACACATGTTAAGCAAACTCCTTCGGTACGTCCGGGTCGACTATGCTCTTGTGATGGAGCTGGGCAAGCATGGCGGAGAGCTGGTGAAAACCGGAGGCTCCTGGATCATATATATAAACTTGAGCAGATAAAGTGCATGATCGGGGATGCTGGCGAGCCGTATTCTGCTCATGAACACAGTCTCGATCCATACCTCCCCGCTCACCTTCACCAACGTCTTGCTCGACCTGATGTCTTCGAAGCCCGAGTACATAGAAGAGCTACGCGCGGAGGTATCGACGATGTTGAACGAGACCGGCGGCTCCTGGACTAAGGCTATGCTGGCAAAGATAACGAAGCTCGACCCGATGGAGAAGCATAACGACTTCATCGTGTATTTCCAGCTAGCTCGGAGGAGCTACAATCCCCATCTCTCCTCACTGGGCGAGAAGTCGTCGACACACGCCCATGATCACCCCACTAATTTCCTCGACCTCTGCCAGTTCCTTAGTGGACAGCTTGGCCAGCCGTGCATGAGTTTCATCCAGGATCCCGTCCACCGTGCGTTGCTTCGCACCCCATTTGTTTCTGTGCGCAGAACGGTGTCTGATGAGCCAGTGGAAGGTTGTGAAGGTCTTTTCGATCCCTTGGATGACGAAGCGAAAGGTTTCGTATACCTCCGACACCGCAAAGCTGGCCACAGCGTCTTTGGATGATAGTTGCTCGATGTGTTTGGCGCCGTTGACGACGCCCTCATGCCCGCCATGGACCCCATGGAAAGAGGGCGGCGCGTCGAGCTAATACGACTTGGTCACATTGGTCGTGCCGATAGGGTGATACTTGGACCTCTTGGTTAGCTAAAATAATTTATTCTGTTTTGGAAGTGAAGGTAGAGATTCGGGTGAAAAAGCAAAAGGGAGTGGATTAAGAAGATGCTGACGTCGAATTGGGACGGGTCCAGCTTGCGACTCAGCTAAGGCAGTTCCCGGACGAGCTTCTACAGCTTGGAGGGGGTATCTGCGCCGCCTATGGTTACTGATCTGTAAAATGATATAATTCAGGCCCTGGGTGACGGTTAGGTGGAGGGGGCTGTGTATGTTCAGGTTGCATTGTGAGCGAACGACGACGTCTGGGAGGAAGGTTACCTGGAAGCAGAAGGCTGTACGTTGAGATCCCGGAAGGAGACTGGTGTTTGTCGAAGGAAGATGGGTAATGCGATGGAGTGGGTGTTGGTCCAGGTGAGATAGACAGCAAATTAAGGGTTTCGTCTCGATAATTCAAGTAGGCCCCTGAGGGTAGTCAAAGGCAAGCAAGTGAACTACGGCAGGGCGGGCAAAGGATTGCCTGGGTGCCTAGCTAAAGAGGGTTCTCGTTCCATCGTGGCCACAAAGTACAAGAACACCTCTAGGTTTCATGAAGGGCTAAAGGTCTACCTAGACAATTAAGGGAGCTGCAATCAGGAGGATCGGGGCCCACGCAGTGTCTAAGTAAAAGAGCTTGCAGACAACCGCGTAGAGTCCCAAGGTCGAACTAAAACTTATCGCATCTTCTGGAGGATATCCAGGGCAATCCTTGAAATAAGGCTCCAAAACACCAACCATGGTTCCGCATTTGTTGTGCTGTGCTACGTTGGTGTGTCGCAGAGGGGAAATGAGCACTTACCTCTTCAGAAGGAAGAGACAACAACCGAGCCTCGTTTCAAGGAGACTTTTTGAGGTAGAGGAAGGAAAGTCTGTAGCTATGGCAGATAGTATCTCTAGGCACTATGGATTAGCCCGAACGACTCTGTACTGGGGACAGAAATGATGGATCGATGAATGCGACAACCAAGATGTTCTGCTTGGTACTTGGGGGTGTGGCTCTCTCCTGGACTGGATTTGTTATGGTCAGCTGTGATGATGATTGTAGATGGCATGTTGATGGAATGTTGGTAATGTTTATGTTTCTGGAAGGCTGGCGATATAGAGAAAGAGCACTGATGGACTGATAGCGTTGGTGGCAATACCGGCGTGATATTGTCGGTAATTCGATGGGGGAAATAGGTGAGATCTTGAGCTTATAAGCCAAAGGGACATGAAGGGGGAGGGTGGAGTGAGCTTATGGCCAGGTGGTGTCAAGAGAAGTTGGACTGGAAGCCAGGCCTAGACAGTAGTAGCCAAGGGGAGTTTGAAGACGAGGATCCTTGAACAGTATCGGACAACTGTCCAGCATGCCCAAGAACTTGATTAGACTATAGGCATGAGGGCAGATGGTGAGGCAGGACCGTGGAACTCACAATAGCTGGCAAGATACGAAAAACCGCCCTCACGGGATAATACTGCCACCCTTATACCAACCTGGATAGCCAGTGCAAGTCACCCAGGAACAAGCATAGCTCGTGGTTCTGCAATAAGGAACAATAGCTATGCCGCGCAGCTCGATGTAGGTTCCGAAACGGGAAAAAGGCGAAAGGCTGGATAGAAGGATCGCTGAGATACTGTTAGAAAGGCGGTACGCCATATACCTACTGGTAACAAGCGAAGGAGATAAGACGGATCGAGAGCCTACCAAAGTAGAGGAGATAGGGCGATTTAGGAAGTGTCTTTAGTTTCAGGGTATATAAGGAGAAGCAGGATGTCGGGACCACTGGATGAGCATAGAAGCTATGTGTGCCGTTATTGTTGCGAAGACGAGACGGTGGCGGCGGCAGCAGCGGGGGTAGTGACAGGAGAGTCGAAGGTGTAGCTGGCAGCGTAGATAGTCAGAACAGCCTCCAAAAACCAGAGTAGGAGGCATAGAATAACCAGATATGAGACAGAAGTCTGGCGGGGGGGGGGGAGGGGGAGAAGACATGTTGCCAGCAGCTTGAAGAAAATACAAGGACGAAGAATACATACTGAAAGGCGATAGACGGTAGTGTGGACACGCTTGACATCAATCTTTCATGGAAGAAAGCGAGCGGAAGGCCATGATGGACTCAAAGATTCGAGGGAGGAGAACATGAGGATCAAGGGCTGAAGAAGCAGGCATTACAGAGCGACGTAGAGGAGGGGGGTCAGTCAAGCAGACTATGTTCCATCCAATATCGTCATCTCCCAAGTAGAGGAAGAAACAAGACGATGATAGAGTTCTGGAATGCAGCTCTGAGGTACGGGATGAGATGTGTTGGGGAGAGGGAAGCATCTAGACGATGATTGGTGTGGGAGGTGAGAGGTGGGCAACACGTAGACATGTCAACGGTGGGCGGCTTGAACGGTGAGGCTCGACGGTGCACCTTAAAGGTGCAGCATTGAGACATCAGTCTATTGCCGTTTCCATTGCCGTCAATGCTGCCGTTGTATGCTTGGGTTGTGTAAGTACCGGGAGCGGGCAGTAGTACCTGACCTCCTTACTTAGGTAGTGAATTGGCGGGGAAGTTGCCCCACCAGTTTGTGCCTCCATCCCACCTGCACTCACATCAATTGATGCACTACCCCGCTACCCCGCTACCCCGCGTATTCATATTCCCATGTTCCCACATTCCCACGTCCATCATTACCTAATTGATTCCCGCATCCTGCTATTTGCCCCATCCAAGTTTATATATATGTGGTAGATCAATCAAGTCAAGCTGCTATGGAAGCTTGGCCCCCCTGGCAATGCATCCATAAAGTACAAAGTAGCCACAATTCATGTCATCTCAGGCCATCTCGTTGATTTGTGTAATATGGTCGGTACAAAATGACTGTATGTATGTGCTGCCAAAATCTGGCGGGATTTCGCCAGATTTCTTGATGTGCAGTGTATTATATAAGCGGGCACACTAAAAGCCCAGAAATCTGGCGAGATCTCGCCAGATTTCCTGGCTTCCTGTATTACATAAGCCAGCACCCAAAAATCTGGCGGCTTCCTTACAGATTCTTGAATCCTCAGTGTATTATGTAAGCGCGGGAACACTACTTACGTCATCACACAGACAAACAGTCGGCGGTCAACAGAGGCGCTGCACGCAGGCAAACTTGGCGACACACCCACGACTGCTCCCATCGTGTAGTTGTGCTATCGTGCCAACGTCCCAGCAGACCGAAGACTTTGGGGATAATGCTGTGATGATGATGTTGGACGAATCATGACAGGAGAAACAGGTCAGTACAGCACTTCATTGAAACAAGTCAAGATCGTGTACAAGTCGTCCGTGACGTTGTCCGTCCTCCCATCTTTTGTTTTAGGTTGCCTGACTGTGGCGTTTCTCTCCTCCAGCAACACCAGAAGTTCGCCAGCCCTCCATCTTGACCTTGACCTCGACCTCGACATCGACATCGACCAAGACATCTGCCCCCTTCCCCTGCCTCCGCCTCTACCTCCGACCTCGACCACATCAAACAGCCGGCGTCTGTTGATCACGACTTCCCTCAAAAGATCAATGACGACGATCTCCAACATCTCGGTATCGACGAGCATTCCAGCCAGGCAGACTTCAAGGCGGCAGTAGATCGCGTCCTCCGAGAGCTCGAAAAACAACAGGCAGAGCAGTCGCAGTCCCTCCTTCGATTGTACTATCTCCTGATCGAAATACAAACTCTCGAGTCGAAGCGGCAGCCATCCCGAGTCCCCTTCGGCCTCTGGGCGTGGCAGAACCTGAGCCCTGTCGTTGTGGACCAGCTCATGTGCGCCGAGTTCAAGATCCCCACCGATAACGACGCCCCCGGGTACGACGACGTTCAGCAGAACAAGGTAGAAGAAGGGAAGGAGAGACAGAAAAAGGTCCAGAAGGGGGAGCAGAAGGAGAAACGGACTGCGACCGTCCGAGAAAAGGACCTTGCCCAGCGCGCAAACAGGGTAGCGAACCGCCTTGGGCTCCACTCTCGCTACAGCCTCTACCTGTTCTTTGGCGAGAATCTGCCTACATCCAAGACCTTCCTCGATACCATTACATCGCACCTAAACAAGGCGGAAGCGGAAGGAATAGAAGCAGCAGCAGCAGCGTCAACTGAGGCAGGAGGCCCACATGAAGAAGGAGAAGGAGGACCAGAACTTACCCAACAGTCACCACCACTGCCATCATCATCATCATCATCATCATCATCATCACAGCCTAAACAACAAGAATACACAGTGCTGACTGGGGAACCAGGCGACGACAAGTCGCTCTTCTGGTCCGTCGTCTATCCCCGCGCCATCTCGGTGTACTTGGCTAAGACCAAGCAGCCGGAAGACTGCTACGTCGTGTTTGGGCGCAGCAACCGCACAAGGCCATTACGGGACCATCAGGTGCCTCCACTAAAGCTGCAACACCTCACCACTGCTTTTCAGGAACAACGACGGGCCAGCCGTGTTGCCCTCCACCATCCCGACAGTCCACAGGGGGTCTACGCAGGCCAGGCAGCGCCACAGTGCAGGCCCAAGCGCAAGGGTAGGAGGAAGTCCACAAGGCTAGCAACGGTGACTGAAGCACTAGCAGCTCCAGTACCCACAGTACCTCCAGCAGAACCAACATCACCAGCGGGAGGAGGGAGTACGTTGTTTGTGAGTGGCAGACCAAGAGAGAGCGAGACGCCTTCCGTCGTTAGTATCGGCCGACGGGCATCTGCCGAGTCACTCACTAGCCCATACGACTGGGACTTGAGATCAGCTCTTAGCGGAAGTAGTCTTCAATCTTTATCGCCCTATCCTGACAGCTACAGCTCCACTGGGCGGTGCAGCCCCGAGTCCGCTTCCAGCCTTTTCCACCCAGAACATCCAGCCCTCTGGCCCAATATTAGCGGCTACCAGACGCCTCGATCCAAGCTCCCTGACCCAGAAGGATATAGTTGGCTAAAAGGCCAGGACAACAACAACAGAACCACCACCTCCACCATCATGACACCGTCGAAGCCTGCCAGTCTTCCTGCTCGGCCGTCACCAACTGAAGACGCGATCCACGCTCATACTCACGACAGCGATAAAGAAAACGAGGCCTTGAGTAGTGTCACATCTCAAGAACCTGCACAGGTCACATGCACCAACACGATGCCACACGAGGACTCGGACGGTTTCATGGACTTTGATATGGATCTGGACCACAGCCACATTGCTAACACCTCTATGGACACCAAGTCTGATGGGACGCGTTCTGTGGATGATCTCGTAGGAGAGATGATCACCACCACGACGAAACGCTCAAGCCTGCGCCGCAGCAACGCCGCGGTAGGTACAAGCAGCAAGAGGAAGGGCGAAGTTGAGAGAGACGGCGCCACCTACTCTACGCCGAGACCACCAACGAAGAAGTCGAAGGTCCTCAGCGCCGACACAACGGACAAGAAGGGGGTAAAGGCTGCGGATTTTGCCTCCTCGCCTGTTGTCGACAGTCCCCGCCCCGGTGATGATCATGAAAATGACGCTTCGTCCGATGTACCACGTGGTGCTTTACGCCAACGAGACCACATTGAGAATGCCGCCATCAGCAGCCACCATCAATACGGTCTCCTCGACGATACTCACTCTCTCACGAGTCCCGTGCCGACGAGGACACTAACATCCAAGACCAAGCACAAGCGTCCGGCCTCGATGGCCGCAACTGACCCCCCCTCCTCCTCCCAACAGACAAGCCTACCAACATCTAACGCACTCCACCAGCAAGCAGCTAACAACAACCACAGGCGTCCCCAGAGCAGCATTCCAGGCCTCAAGCACCCCCGCGATTCCCCCTCGTCCCCTGCCTACATTGGCTCTGCCAGAAACATGCCTATCGAGATCAGCGACGGCCCTGACTTGTCAGTAGTCTCTGGACGTGCTGCTAGCCATGCTTACGACCATCTACAGGAGATCATTAACAGCCTTCCACAGCTCGAGCCTGGCCGGTGGCTGGGCGATGTCATCATCAACAGGACACTCAAACGCCTGGCATCGGACAAGGTCGGTATTGTGTCCAGCTTCGCGACAGCGGTGCCTGATGGGTCCAGGGTCTTCCGACAGTTCCCGGCAGACAAGGAAATGTACCTCATCCCCGAGTGCGTCTCGAACCATTGGAGGCTGTGGTGCTGGAGCCCTGGCACGAAAAACCTTGACCTGTTCGACTCGCTTGGCCGTAGCTCTGTCGGTAACGGGACCGAAGATCAGAATGTCGTCGTCGACGACGTCGAGAACCTGCCAGCCACCACCGGAGAGGCTGACCGCGTCCTGCGCCTGTTGAGAAACGTCTACGCTCGTGCTACGAGACAAGGAGATGGCGACTGCTCCTCACCGTTATCGCTGCCTCTGCCACCAGAGATCGAAGGCGTCACGGTTCGCGCGATGCCGTGTGCCCGACAGCCCAATACGGACGACTGTGGGCTCTGGACAATCACATTTGCTACGAACTTGTCAACGGGGATTGATGCCGTTGTTTCAGTCCCAAACGAGAACACTGATATGGTCTCGAGGGATGAGGTGAGAAGGAGCCTCCTCGCGGCAGACATGTCAGTACTCCCGTACCTGGCAGCTACCGTAACTCGCACCGAGCTCAGAGGTATGTACTGTAGCCTCCTGGGCGGACAGCGCCAGGCCTGCTACTCTCCCCTCCAGCGAGGACGGTCTGGCATGTTTTCCACTGCCGCACGCGCGCACGCAGAGCAGCTGTACCGGAGCGAGTTGGCGTTGGTATCACAGGCAACCTTTGCAGAGCGGGCCCAGAGCCTGCACGACTACCACATCAAACAGGTCCAGGAGGCACTGATGGCAAGCGACAAGGCTCGTTCCTGGGTTGCCGCCGTCAGCCAGCTCAGACAGTGTGCTACGATGATCAGCCTACTGGAGGATAGTGAAGAACCAGTGACGGGATCGGCGAGCGACGAGCTGAGGTCTTCGGTATGCCTAAAAGAAGACGCACTGCCGAGGGCGGAGCACAGTCTGAAGTGTGCAAGGGAGCGGGCCAGACAGTCGTGGGCTAACTGTGTCGCCTTGATCATTATCTTCCGTCGTCTGGGGGCCAAGGCGTCTATGTTCTCGGCACGATAAGCTGCATGAAAGAGGAGAAGGTATTCTGTTGGTCAGTCTGTCTTGGCCATCTCATTTTGGTAGTTGTATATCGCTCTCATCTTGTCACCCCCTCCCCATCACATCGTACCTGCGAAGCAGTCCACAGATAAGATGCCCGCTTGCTTGCATGCACCACCAACCACGTTGAAGATGACGGCTCAGATGGAAAAGAAGACAAAAAAAGGTGCATGATGAATCAGGAATGTGTAAGAATATTGAAGTATTAGTTCATGAATGGAAATCTCTCCTTGAGTGGCTCTAATGGTGCCGGTGAGGATCGTATCAAACTCAAATCCTCCACCCTAGTACACTGGCGGTGGTATAAGCAACATGTCCTTAGCATATGATATTGACAACGATGATCAGGGAAATGAACGTGGAGCACTGATATCTGTCCATGTTGGTTGTCTGCATATTCTTCTTCATGCCCCAAGTCCGTTTGATTCTTGGCCAAGGCATCCTCCTTTTCTTGCCCTACGAACATTACAACCGGAACGCAGACACAGAAATCGATACGGCAGAGCAACATTAAAATTAGGCGTTGTTGAGAGAATATATATGTGTGTGTGTGTGTGTGTGTGTGTGTGTGTGTGTGTTTCAGTACAATTACCTTCCTTACTGATAGAGATATGAATCCAGTGTTTCAGTCTCTCCGCTGGAGGTTTACGAACGATCACGAGTGATTTCCAAGAGGATGTATTCACTCACTTGCCTTGGTCCATGGCCAGGGTTAAGGTCAACGCGTTTCCAGAGCGGCACGCCGTAGACGCAATGCTCAGGAGAGGTTGGTCGTAAATGAAAAATCAGATCATAGCGCATCAAACATCAACATCGACATCAACATCAACATCAAAATAAAATAGCAGGAGGATATGGGTTAATTTTAGAACAAGCTGTTAGGTGCTAGGGAATTCGTAAGGCAATAGAAGAGGTATAGCTAGTATTAATAGCCTAGGTGTCTGATTCGTGTGAATCTGGATAGTAGCAGAGTAAGAGAAGAAGCAGACAGAAGCACAGTAGGAACGTCGGGATAAATAAGTTACAGACGAACAAGCAAACCCGCCTTAGTAGTATTACCTCGTGACCGGAGGTGTGGGGGTGTCGAATATTGATGTGAATTTTCATGGAACCGAACGGACTTGTTGCTGTTGGATTGGTTATAGAATATAGTGGCCAACATGAACCGCTGAGCCACCTGGAATATCCCATTACGCAAAACAGGCCCTCGTCCATCGTCGTCGCTACGGGGCATATGAATATCTCCACGGGTATCATGACATTGTTGTAACGGACATAGGCCTAGACAGGTGTGTGTAGGGAGCAACGAGCAATCAATCCGGGCTCCTTCGCCCCAGGCAATGTTGCAACCATGGAGTTGATTTATATGGGGAAACTAGGAAAATGAGCAACTTATGCAAATTCTCCTACTAGGGGACAGTGGTTCAGCAGCTACGAAAACAAACATCAATATGGCAGTACCTACAAGAGGACCGAGGGGATGGGCATATCAGCCAAGGCCTCGAGATCCGACTCACAAGCCGCCTTGAAAGCCTGCAATTTACCGAAGACAGTAGTCATGTCGACCTTTTGCACCACTGAAGCGAAATGCTCGATCCTCTTCACACGTGACTGTAGCTCCTTTCTCAGGCCGCGAATCGGGGCGATATCGTTTTCCAACATCTGTACAGCACTGTTGGAGTCTGCTGTCTTGACTGCAAACGCCTTGATGGTTCCGACAACGGTCTGGCGGTCCGTGATGTCCTTATCTAGAGCAGCAGCTCTCTTGGCCAAGATGGCAGGTTGTCCTGAGCCCCTTGCCACCAGCTGGCAGACGACGTCATTAATACAGGTCAAGTCCTGTTGTAGCGCGTCTGTCGTCTTGATTTTTGCCTCGAGTGCTTCCCTTGCCAGTTGATCTGTACGGCTGGTGGCACGTACAAGCTCCTTGATGCTGTCTAGCATCGCCGCCCGGGAAGAAATGTACCCTGTAGTTGTGCTTGCTTTCATGGTGGTGGTGGTGGTGGTGTTTATCTTGGTGGGCAATGTTGGCGGTTGAATGCCCGGTAGATGCTGGTCAGAAAACAGGTCCAGAAAGGCCTGAGAAGACAAGAAAAGTCAGCAAGCAGGTGACCACGCAAGCCAGGGAAGGCCAAGCCGGGCAGGGCAGGGCAGAGCAATGCAAGGCAGAGCAACGCAAGCCAATGCTTACTTGTCGGACCAGCGGCCACAATGGCTCACCCTTGGCGAGGGCCAGAAGCACCACGCGCCACAGCCTCGCCGGAACAGCCCCCGGCAGGGGAGCACATAACCCATAGACGACAGCGTGAATAACAGATGCGATGGCGTGGATGCCACAGTCATCAGAGTTAGCCTGCCGAGCGCACGCCACGGGCCGGACCTGCCAGGGTTCGCTGTCAGGTGGAGGGGCCGGCAGGTAAACCTCAGCGGCACGCATGACCAGGAAGCGGACGTTGCTGCTCACAACCGGCTCCCCGGTCGTACTGTCCAGGCTGGGCAGGGAGTCAAGCACGGTGAGTGTGAAGGAGGCCAGGTCGGCAACGACGGCGATCCAGTGTTTGGACCTCGAAATGACGAAGATGGCAGTTGTCACCGACTTGTTCATAGTGGTGTCGCACTTGGCCTGGGACACTCGCACCTGAGGAGATGTGGGATCGATTGTTTCTATCAGGTGCTGGTCGAAGAGGCCGCTGGGGAGGGAGACGACATTATCTGCGTGGGCCACTACCTCACCTGTGAACTTGTTCATGATTTCGTCGTTGAGCCACCCGCTGGGATCTTCAAGATGCCGAACATCATCGCTGCTGAGGTCTCTGCCTAGTTGGGCGACGCCTTCGTCCCGACCGTTGTACCCGGAGGAGGAGCTTGCATGATTGTTCTGGTTGGCCGTGTCTCCGACGAGCCCGGCAGGCGAATGGCCAAGGCACGGCCGTTTCACTGGAGAGGTGCTGTTGCTGTTGAAGTTGGGACCGCTGGTCGAGTTGCGCCTTGGCCGCTTGTTGTCAGGATTGAGGACAGTGCTGTGACTGTCGAGGAGACCTCTGGGTGCGTCTTGCAGCTTCAGAATAGCGGAAGCAGACGCGGGACCAAATGTGGGTACAGCTGCATCGAAACGTAGCGGCGGGGGGGTAAAGGATAGAGGCTTGGGTGAAGGAAGTCCTGGGTCAAAGTACCCACCCAGTCAGCATACTCAATATTGTTTTGCAGTGGGGAAGAGCTAATTACCTTTTTCCGGACTGGTTTGAGGACGCCTGGGAGTAGCACTGTAGATCTCGTCGTCTGTGATTGCCATGCTCATGCTCATGCTCATGCTCATGCTTAGGTCATCTTGTAAACCTCGAGACAGTTCGGGCATACTATCTCCGTGCCTCGGGGAACCGGGAACAACGGGTATGACGGGCGGGACGAAGTGTGGAGGTTTCAGGTCGGGTCGAAGCCCGGAAGTTCGATCAAGACTGTCCAAGGAGGGAAGTTGAGGATTGGCTATTGAAGCTGTCGGTGTAGAAGGCCGCACTTGCTCGGAGAAGCGCGACGCAGCAGGGCCTTTAGGGCCCCTTGAAGTGTGATGAGGCAGCCAGTCTTCCCCCCCCTCCTCTTCCTCCTCCTCCTCTTCTTCTTCCTGTTCTTCTTCTTCCTGTTCTTCTTCTTCTTCGTGATAGGGCTCATCTTGAACATTGGTGGCATCTCTGTTGTGAACAGAAGGATCTCCCCCAGGGTGTTCGGACTGGGGCCGGGACCCGGATTGATTGTGAGGCTCGCCTTGAGGATCTTCGAGGTCGCCGGGCTCCTCTCGGTCAGGGTCGGACTGCGTGCCTCTGTCGACAGCAACAGCATCTACAGCATCGAGTGGACGATGGGCAATGGTGGGATCGGCTGGCGCACACGACAAGAAGGTCAGCGGGGGCCCTTATACAAGGGAGGCTCAGCAACACAACAGTAAGCTGAACCCCAGGAATAGATGGAGATGGGCACTGGGCAGCTAGCTAGCTGCCCAGTGCGCACGTACATACCTCTGATTGCCTCGTCAAGGTCTCGTGGCTGGAACGCACCGATGTTGTCGACCCTCTTCCTGGCAAAGATGGGTTTGGCGTTGGGGGCCTCGCCTAACCGCTGGCGACGAGCCTCGAGTACCAATTCGTACATGCCACTGGACTGGAAGTTGAAAGTGTCATTTTTGTTGTTGTCGCGGCCATTGGCAAGGCGAAGGCCAGCCCACCTCCGGATATGGTGACGAGCGCGTTCTGACGTGTGGATCAGGGTGTGAAAGTACAGGCAGAAGTAAATAGGTGAAGGCAAGCCCAGGATTAAGGCGACGGCCTCGGTTCCAGGAGGTGGCTCGTGGACGACATGAACATTCTGGAACTGCAAACGTAGAACTGTGATAAGGGATTTCTCGTGCACGTTTGTGGTCGCCTAGACAGCAAACGGAGCCGAGATGGATGTGTCGGCCTGGAAGGCGCGCTGAAGCAGATGCCAGCTTCGGAGTGCGTCTTCCCTACGTCTTCGTAACGAGGATTCGAGGCCTTCGAGGGCAACTGCAACGCTGGGGATGACCGGAAGGAGTTGTGACTGGGATGGCGCTGCTGTTGCTGTTGCTGTTGCTGTTGCTGTTGCTGCTGTTTGGAGGGATGTCTGTCTTCGAGTGCGAGGAGTCATCATGACAGTCGTAGATGATGGAGAAAGGGCGGCGGGTGTTGTCGATAGAAGTCGAACAGGACTTTGGGAAGCGGGAGGTCGAGGTCGAGGTCGAGGTCGACATACATCAACATATTTTGTATACTGTGTATACTGTCTCAAGATAGATTGGTGGTGATGGCGGTGTTTGGGTTCCGTAATGGTTTGATGCTTTATCTGCTGCCAGCTGGTTTACACTTGTCGCAGGCTGGCGTGCTCCGACCATGTACCAAGATACTCCGTACATGTATATGTACCTTAGGTACCTACCCGGAAGAAGGAATAACAAGTGATTGGTCCAAGTGGCCCTGACACGGTACATTGACCATCAAAGACCAACACCTACGATTGAAGAAAAGAAAAGCCGGGGGCACCATTTCTCATACATGAAAGTCTCTTATTGCAATTTTTTTTCATGGCTGAACAGCATGTTGGTGGCTGTGGTGGCTCTGGGCGGGTCGCCGTCGAATCTATACGTGACAGTAGATCGACACTATATTCGCACTGTACGCCATCTTGGCCTGACGAGGCTTCACTCCCCAGGCAATAACAGCATGACAACGACGTCTGATGAGTTCCGGTTCCTTGGTAAAGTGTGGGTTCATACTATCCGGATGATATGGATACTTTGTATCTTTGATTTGGGTCCTTTTCGGTGTCGGTACCTGGGCATCGGATAAACTATGATGGTTTCAGGCCCCGACAGCTAGATGGCGCCCTGCCGGATGAAACCTTCAAGAAGACTGTCGGATGCGCCGTCTTCTTGTCGAGGGAAACATGGTTGTAGGTTAGTCTGCTTGGGTTGATGTTGTGGTGGCGGTAGTAGTGGTGGTGGTGGTGGTGTGGTGTTATTAGTGTTGTCAAATGTGCACGATGTTGTACAACACCCAATAAGGTACGTCAGGTGTGACAGAATGTACATAGGCACTGTGGCTCGACCTAGTAACCAATATATTCAGATATGACAAGTAGAAAAGGTGGGCAAAAGAGCGATTTCGAGAAACACCGTGCACTATAACCCTTTGAGGTTTCGGCCCTCGTGATCGTCGCTGACAGAGCAACGCAATCACTGCAGCCGCTATGCAATTTCATATGCATCCACGGGATATCTAGGTACGACTCTTAACCTTGTGTTTATATATATATTTACAAACAGTCTACTAATTTTAGGTCAGATGTGTACAAATACAGGCAAGCCTGCTAGCAGGCAGCCCCTAGGATCATCCTGAGGCGCTAAGAGCTGACCCGATCGGGACATCGCCTGCTTGTACCTAGCTGCCAGCCACGGCTTTTGTTCTCGCCCACGGCTTTTGTCACATACACCACGACTTTTTGCGTTGGTCCTATATTGATGTGAACCGGAGGCTTACTAGCCTAGTTCAGCAGACACACAGAAGAGCTATCTATTAAGGGTGCCCTGCCTGTAAAGGGCCCTCGTCATAGTCTGAGCTCCTCTAGTTTATGATTTAATTAGTCTAATAATCAAGCTTTATATACAGTCGTATATAGGGTAAAATACATGTAAACATAAGCATACAGATACGAAATAACAAGAAATAAACACAAACTACAAATATGAGAAATATAAAACATAGAAAATAGTTACAACCACTAGGCTGGAGGTAAGCTGGTAGCAGGAGGAAGCTGTGCCAGCAACAGGATGGGCATCTTGGGGTTTACGACCCCCCTGGTATTAATTGGATAGTCAAAGTATCAGCCAGTTCAGACGGATATGGACAGTATTCTCCTGCTCGGATCTAGGGGGGAAAGAGATAGTATATCTACTCTTCCTGGATGGCTAGCAATCTTGTGTGTGTTTGTGTATGTTTGTGTGTGTTGCCGCCACTGGCTGGTTCCTTTTGCTGCCCAATCAATCATCAACCACCGCAGAGACGGTCCACCATGGATCATTCAATATTTCCCATTATTAGGCTATGCCACCAATTCTTGTATCGTCGTCTCTATCAGCTCAAACAAAAAATCTGGCAGCGTCGTAGGGTGTATCCGGGAGGTGTGGAGTGATGAGACGGCATCTCGTCAGTGGGAGTGGTATCCAGATCTGGACCGTGATCTTATATCTCCGGAATGGCACGGGCGGAACTCTGATGTTATGCCTATGTCCACAGCTAGCTCATAATGAGCGAGGAGGGGGAGGAGGCAGAGAAGGAGGAGGATGACCATAACGATAAATACCCCAACTATAACTACGACGGACCTTGAATACGAACTGTGGATCTGACCAGCTGGCGGTTCCGGCCGACGAAGCTAACCAACCGTCTTTGTATGACCAAGAGGAGGATGAGCTTGATCCCGAGCTTGAGGAGGAGCCCTGGGACGGGGGAGTTGCCTGCCTACTGCCTAGGTACCTTATAATTACATCTCAATCTCTGCCGTGCTACGAGATCGAGTATGATAGCTGTCACAGCAGCAGCCTGTTTCTCCTCCTCCTAGCTAACTTATAGGGTAGCAACTCACAGCGCCGGATACAACCCGCGTTGCAGGTCTCGGCCGCACCAGAAGACGGTTTCGGAAGCCTACATCACCGTAGATGTAGGGCGAGACCCTCACTTTAACGCGCTCGGTATAGGCTACAGTGGCGATGATAGCAGTCCTACCTGGCCTGATCCAAGTCCTAGTCGTCACAGCCCCTTTCATGAGAGCAGTTATCAATCTCACTTCGACTTCGACTTCGAGCCTCCATCAAGACGCCAGATCTATACTGCTGGACTCCATCCTGGTGGTATTGGCTCACGCAGCAGCCGCCGCCGTCCAGTATTGCAGACCCTTTGTCCGCCACTAGCACCACCGACTCTATACTGCTACCTAGCAGCGTCCCGAGCCGATATCTCCCACCTTCAGTAGGTCAGTAACCAGCACGTAAGGCTGCCGGAAGCATCTTCTGATCTGCCATAGCAACCAATACTACAGCGTGGAGGAAGGGACAGAGGCAGAGGTAGAGACAGAGATAGAGATAGACATAGAGGAGAGACCCTGGATAGAGGTGATAGTAGAAACATTAGATGTGTCGAGAGATTCTCGAGCAGACAGGACCTTGGCTGACACAGTCACCACTTAAGTATTTGAAAGCTGTTCTTCTCGGTTGCGGCCATCGTTTGGAATAGGACGAATAGGTTGCAAATGGCGTAGCGTAATGGCCGAGTGAAGAGGAACTGTTCCCTGGGCTGGCCAATGTTCAGTGAAGTTCCCTGTGAGTTTTGTTCCATCCACCAAAGGGCCTTGATGAAAGGAACTGTGCTCAAGTACCATCTATCTTGGAAGTCTGCATCACCGGAGACTCGAGAGAATGCTTGCTGCTTGCTACATGATGCACTCATTCATTCCCAGGCGGTCTGTCGAATGCCTGTCTCCGCTAGACCTACATCAATTGGGCAGTGTAGGCCTCGTTCATTGAAAGATATCCAGAAATATGGCAACTGTGGATTGAGTGCAGCCTCATTGGGAGAAGACGACGGTATGGGCTGCCGCCTGGCTTTGCCAGGCGGCAGAATCCCACCTACACCTACTGTCAGCTTATATACCTGTCTGTATTATAAGTACTCGTTACAAGATATCCTTCCCCACCTCTGGTATAGTAGTCACAAGTCTGACACCTACACTTCAATCAAGATGGGAGATAGCCTCACTTCCTCCATAGACAACACCAACGAATGAACCATTGCACCTATCTGCTTACCCACTGTACGATCGTACTAAGCCGAACCAACAGCCATGGTAACAGTTGGTAGAAACACACGTGCGGGACCCGATAAGTATTCATATTCGTTCTGTAGGTCGACCACCCCGCCCTACAGCTTGATAAGTCTCATCGGGTTCAGCTGGCCAGGAGACTCCACGGTCTTTGCAACCCATTTGTATATAATTGCACGCTGCTCGAGCTATGGTTCTCCTTCCCGTCTGCTGCTCCCCATAGTCTAGGCCTCTCCCCTTCTCTGGCCCGCAATGACTCAGAAATGTTCATATGCCCTGTGGCTACGATAGAACGAGGGCACGCGCAGAAGGGGTCATCAGTTGTCTCTTGTGGCTGGGCAGCAGCATTCCACTCAATGATTCACCGACTCACTGCCACTGCCACTATCAACCAGCAGCAGCAACAAATCTTCATCCCCTCCTTCTCGCGTTGACTGCTAACTGCTCATTATCCTCGTTCTACCGAACTCCTGTCCTCATAGACCGTATCGCGACGCAATACTCCTCTACGCTTTTTGTAAGTGCACGTGGAGCTGTGCTGCCCTTGAGATATCGACAAGCCCATACCCCACGTAGCAGCTATTCTCGCTTCCCCCCCCCCCTACTCTGCACAAAACACTCCCCATTCTCTGAAGGCTGGTTGCTGACTTCGGCTCATCATTTGTGTATGACCCCCTGATGTTCCTTCCTCCACATATCTAATTGAAGAGGACGAGTTTTATCGATTGCCTTGGCTGTAACCGTGTGGAACCCAGAGCTTTGCTGAAAAAATCGTCTACAGTCTCTGCAGATCTCCCGACTCCAACTTGATGGTCCTGCCCGATACGCGTCTCAACTTCTTTGGCGACGGCAATGCGGATAACATCGCCTCAATACTCCCTACGGTCTTCCTGACGGGAGTAAACGACTTGCCGGCAATTACGGAGCAGTGACGGGTAGCGAAAGGGTTGTGTATAGCTCGTATGATATACGAGCACAGATATAGGGCAGGGCATGACATTGCGTCTAAAAGGTCTGATGTGAAGACAATTGTATTGTTGACTAATAATACAATTTAAGACGCACTTCAGTTCTGTTGAATCATGCTCATCTAGATACTCAAGTTATATGCTATCGAGATGAACAAGTGACAATGATTTCTGGTTGGCTACCTACTCAAGTAGGTACTTTATTCAAGGGGAAACGTATAACGACTATACTCCTTACCATTGCCCAAGAAATCCATCTCCTCCTTCAAAAGTGTTGTAACCAACTCAATGCCTCCGACGAGTTGACATGCTGTTTTATTCTCGGCGAGCTTTCGCTCTACCGTCCCTCTCTCATTCAGTAAAGTCCCGTCTAGAGTAGCAGAGTCGAAGCTCGCGTCTGGCGATTCCTAGATCTTGACGACTTCGTTCGCCCGTCCGCAAAATGCTGCTATAATGAACAGCCTGGGGCTCAGCCTGGGGCCGAGCCTGGAGCTTGATGACCATCATCATCGTTGTACTATCGGAAGCTGGCGAGGCGATGGAGAAGGCGAGGATGCAGCCGCCAGGCAGTAAGTTCGCCTGGGCTGTAAAGACCGGGACCCGTTTGTCGTAGTCAGGCTTCCATAGCCATATCGAGATGATAGCGTTGTCGTCGTAAGCATCCGAGGAAATTCCGCGTTGCAAAGATCGGCATACGAACAACGCGTGTCGAGATTCTTCAAACGAGACAATTCGGAAGTATTCATCATTGTTTGGACATGGAGGTGTATCTCTATCCAGGCTTCTGCTGATACTGCCAGCGAACAAGCCCGCTGAAATACGGAGGTTCTGCTATCTGTGGTGCCGCACCTAACTCGCCTGCCCTCATCGCGGGCATGGGTTCCCGTTAGGGGACATCTGAGGAGAGGCATGCCATGTAAGGCGGTACATGCCATGTAAAAGTAACATCCTATGTTATTCTTACATAGCATATCGATTTGGCATAGCATGTTGGCAAAAAGGGTTTAGCGTCAAAAATTAGACGGCGGCAAAAAAACTACGTTGGTACCCGGAATTGAACCCACAGCCCCACTATCACACACCGTATTAATTGAAATATTGAACTACTGATTGGATTGAATAGACCGCTACGCTAACTAATGTAATAGCTACCAATCAATCCATATAGATATAGTGGGTACACCCCTATAGTCGTCCCACGCTAAGCCCTTTTCGCCAACATGCCATGCCAAATCGACATGCCATGTAAACTCAACATGCCATGTAAGGCCTTACATGCCATGCCTCTCCTCAGATCTCCTCCTATGGGTTCTCCGGCCTCCTCATCGTCGCATAATCCCTTGTCCCGGCTCTTACTCTACACGAAAAGCGTGCTTTGTTGCTCAGTCTGATCTCTATGTCCCGTTCGGTGATGGATCCAAGGCGTCAGGAGTTCCAATCCACTCATATCCGCAGTCTATACCCTTCCGTTGCTTATCACCAGTGTTACCTCCCTGCTCAGCGGCGGAGAACTTATTTCCAGACTTGGACACGCCGACGTGTGGATGTCGGTTGGAACTGTCTTTGGATCTGTCGGCTTGGAGCTTGAATACTACATTACTTTTGCTGTTGTGTCCTCCCTCTTTAGAGTGAGGGCTCGGATTATAAGGCATGGATGGGCCCACGGTCTCGACGACTGGTCTTCCAGATCTCACTAGAGGCCTGATTGAACTGTATCATAAGAGAGCCGTCATCTATATCCTGGGCATGCAACCGGTAAGCAGATGTAAAAGTTTGTTTTGAAAGAATAGATGAGATTTTCGACCACGATCACAGTGGTGTACTATAGCTAGAAACTTTTACCAACTATCCAGACATTCTCCACCGGTGTGCTTCAGTACAGCAGGAACCTTACTCTCCAGGCAGTAACTGCACAGAGGGGAAGAGCACGTCTTACACAGGACCGGATTTCGATCAGGCAACTCAAAGTCGTTACAGATAGCGCAGATCCTCCCAATTAACCCCCAAGCTTCATACAGATCCGAGCGTATAGATTACGTATCCGGGTTGCCTAGGAAGAGGGCCTGGACTTAGTTAGCGTCCAACATGCCGACATCCAGATATAGGATCCATCGGGTCCAGCCACCACCAGTAGCAGCACCAATTATACCAGCCCCCTCGGCGATAGAACGCGGCAGGTAGATTAGACTCTCCAGTCCGCGGTCACAGCAGCTATTCTCGCCCTCCGTGTTATTATTATTATTATTGTTATAGTTGTTATACCTTATACGGATAAACCTACGGAGAATACCACCGATATCCCGTGAGCGCTAGACCCAATCCTCATCGCGTGCCCGTAATATTACGGCGAATAAGGCAGTAAGGGTCGAAATCGAGACGACCTCGGATTGCGATATATCCAGGCTCCCAGAGGCGGCATCTCTGATCGTATCATCTACTGCGTTATGGTATCCCATATGTTGCATGTTCACGCCATCTGTGAATACGGCGAGACCGGAGACACGGAGGCCTTTCCCAAACAGGACGAAGGAGGGCCGGAATACCCTACCGGAGGAGCTGCTTGATCCCCTCGAGTACTCGTCCCGTAGACAGGCGAAGGGGGCCCCACAACGAATGGCTGTCATGGCCTCGTCGACGACCAAGTATAGGCCGGTCTCTTCACAAGCCTCGCATAGGGCATTCCATACCGTGGGGCTCATGACATTACCGTCCGCAAAGACCATCTCGACGAGGATTCCAACATATGACTTCTTGGCGAAGCTGCGACATATCGCCTTGTAATCTTGGCCCTCGGTAGCAGAAAAGACGAGAGGCTTCAGTCCGCAAGCGCTGCCTCGGTGGCTTGGAACAGAGGCAGACTAAGCCTAGGTAGGTTTATTCCAATTAGCCTGGAAATAGGGAAAGGAAGAAAAGAATAACCACAGCTTGCTTACCAGTGGTCCGAAAGAGCCGCCATATGACCCGTCAAGTACTGCAAAAGCGCATGTCTCTCGCTGCTTCTTGCTCAGACTGATAGCGTTACCCTCTCCCGCTAGACACATCCTAATCAGGTCAAGGATAGCCGCTGTAATACGGTAAGGAGTAACATCGCTAACGTAGCTGTAAAATATTAAGGGAAATGCGCCGCCGAAGTAATCACTAGCAAGCTAACGGAAGGGGCTACGGGTTAGCAAGCCTAGTATTTGGATTTAAAAAGCACTCGTCTAGAATCTTATAAACATACCTGAACTCCGTACGGTACATACTCAGCAAGTCTAGGAGCTTAGCCGCCGCCTAGACTAGGAAGGTAACGTCCAGTGTAGCTAAGTCCTGTAGGTAACGAGATAAGTGAGAAGTAGTAGGAGTGGTAGTAGTTGTAGAGGAGGTGGTTATTGCAGTCGTTGTTTGAGAGTAGAAGGCCCCGAAGTTCGCATTCATATCAGTCGTCGGTACATTATCAGGCTATAACTTAGTGCGTAGGTAGTGCAGGCCTATATATTCATAGAGCTTTATAGAGTAGTTTCGGTCGTAGTACTTGCGTAGGGCGTCGAGAGACTTAAAGACCTTAGCATAGTCCTTACAACTGCGGTCCATACACTTATCGTAGAAGCCCAAGGGCAATCCATCCGCACCCTTGCCTCTGCATAGCGCCTAATAGGGAGCCTTGAGAGACCGTTCCAGTTGCAGCTCCGTCTAGTCCAGGCCACAGGCCCGACACTTCCAGTCTTTCCTGGGTAGCGCCATATAAAGGTTGAACGTAGATGTGTATACCAGTATATAGGTAGTTAGGTAGCAGTTCGAAACCCACGATTAGTGGGTAGTAGGAAATCAGTCGAGGGAAGACGTGTTATAGATAGAAATAATTTATTCAGATACAAACGGTAAAGAAGAAAAGTATATCTCGTAGCATATAATTGAGCATCTCTCTGCCTCGACCAATCAGGATGCGGGGACAAAATCTGTCCCCGCATCCTGATTGGTCGGTTGTGGGTAGGTACAAAGGTACCTAGGTACGTATAGCAATTCGAAGGTATGCCTCCTACACTCTGGGCTGGAAACACCGGCTAGTAAAACGAAGATCAGCTTCGATACGACACAAGATACCGGAAAAGGAGGGCAGCCCTTCCCATGCCTGTCACCTGATGATAGTACCCGCGGGTAAGTAATAGACCCGATCACCTAGCTACCCACTCGTCGCTGACTTACCTACGGGTGCCTGGTTACCCAGTTACTTAAGGAAACAGAATAGATTACAGCTGCATTTGACAAGAAGTAAAATCGTGTATTCTACCGGAGAAGACGGCGAAGAGAAGCTGTGAAAGCAGAGTGTGAGAGAAGAGTGGGGTGAGGTGGAATGGACGGGTTGCTGAACGGATTGATAAATGCTACAATAGTCGCACCCATATAAGTGGTAAGAGGGACGGACGATCTGTCCCGTGTGTCTTAGTCCGGCGTTGAGAAGCTCCGGTGTTCCTTGCCGCTGTGCCTGGGACACGCTGGGGCGACGGCGTACGTACCAGGGCTCTTGGGGCATCACTCTCAGTGTCAGCGGTCCGGGAGGCCATTAGATGGGTAGGAAGACGAGCTTGAATTGACTTGCCTTAGAGGCTGTGCAGACCCAAGATGATGGTCCTCTGTAATGCCGGCTGAGTTGCTCGTCACACTAATTGAGGGCGGTAAAGTTGACAGACCTGATAGGACCGATGAGTATGGAGAAGGGGGAATAAGGAGGGCTTGATGGGGTGGGTATATTAAAATCTTGACGTGAAGGGTGCTTGGATCGGCGGTGGAAGTAGACAGAGATACAGAGGACTGACACAGAGCATCTCGTATCATACATACTATAGCGAGCTACAGAAGAGATGAGATGTAAGATGCGGACTACGAGAAATCCGGGGATTGCAAGCAGCATGTTTGTGTGTATGTGTGTGTGTTAGCACGTTTTACTGGACTCAATTCGAGTCTGAGAATCCACTGAGACCGTGGGGTGGTGATATAGAGGGGCGCCCAGCGAAGGCGGAGTCTCTGAGGCCAGAGCTGTGGCGGCGCACAAGAGCGAGTGAGGATGAAATATAAAGAAGACTGTGTAACTGACTCCGAGTTTGATTAAATTGGTGGTTGAAAGTGTAACGGCTTCCTTATAGGAGGTCAGGTGAGGCACAATGTAGGTCTCTCTTTGTATTCAGACTGAAACTTAGTGAGCTAAGTTACACTCGACACTGCTACGAAGCCCCGGTGACAGAAAGCAAAGCGAGCGGTCAGCTTATCTGTGTCACCATAGGTTACAGTATGCCCACGTACCTATAAGGCGAACTTCCATCGTATCAGACAGAGCCTGATACTGCAGATCTTTTGCCCTTCTGTTCGTTTCTGCTATAGATGGTGTAGTAGTTACAATCTGACAGCAGTGCAGAGCCGAGTTGCGGAGAGATTGATGAGGATCTAACGAATCTTGAAATAAACAGTTTGTTTGGTTGCTGGCTATATGAGAGGCAGCAAGGAAAAGAAAAGATACTGAGGGCAAAGTCAGAATAGAAGCATCTGTTGAAGGAAAAAGGAGATGGGTCTCAGTGTTGACTAGTCCGGCAGCCAGATGAGACGATAAGCCGTGAAAGTCGTGGAAGCTGTGAAAGTCGTGAAAGTCGTGAAAGTCGTGAAAGTCGTGAAAGTCGTAAAAATCGTAAAAGTCGTGAAAGTCGTGAAAGTCGTGAAAGTCGTGAAAGTCGTGAAAGTCGTGAAAGTCGTGAAAGTCGTAAAAGTCGTGGAAGCTGTGAAAGCCGTGGAAGGTAGGTGATAGCGTAAGAGATTATTATCGTCTTTGTGAGGCTCAAGAAGTTGGCATATCAGCAAGAGGGGCTCTAGCATAAGCAGAGACAGGGGGTGAAGTAGCTGCTCCTCTGAGTGTTGCCTGGCTTCCAAGGTTGGTATATATGGCGCGAGACTTGACGACGGCGGCCAAGTCATGTCGGTGTCTGAAGGAGGGACCGATACCGACTGGTCTTCTGCGTCTTCTTCCTCGTCTGCTGCTGCTATCCAGCCGCCCAGAACAGTTATCATGAAAAACAGTGGCCATATAGCATAGGATATCTCCAAGCGTGTGTGTTATTGCGGGCTAGAGAAGAGGAGGTCTAGATACGTGTGGGTAGCAACGGTGCAATCCGGGGTCTAGGCAACGTGCAGATAAGTCTCGATCCAAGCTTGGTCAAAGACTGTCATTTATAGACTGTGGAATTGCATCGGAAGTATCCTCAATAATAAGAGACCCTACCTAAGCCCACCGGCATCCCCAGGGGCCAGCGGGCGATTCTCTTTCCTCCTGAAGGATGGGTCGGGGCTCAAGACTCCCACAGGCCCTGTTCACAGAAACGAGAGCGACAGAAGCTGAACCATGATATCTCTATTATTGTTGTAAATATGTTATAGGTGCAAGTCGACTAGAAGAGGAATTGAGGGTGAATGAGGGGGGTCGAGGGGTCGAGAGGGATCGAGAGGAATTATGGCCTATGATGACTACCTAGGTAGAGAGAGACCAACCATGACAGTAAATGCAGTTGATCAGGAAATGCCAGCAGGCCACAAGGAGAAGAGGAAGAGAGAGAGAGGCGGGGGGGGGGGATCGTCCTCAGCCAGAGATGACTCACAAATGGGAAGTCTTGCCATACGAGCGGGGTATCCTCGACCTGCAAAGGATAGAGACAAGAGGAGGTAATATAAGCAGAGCGATCGACGGAATAGTCTGGCTGCTGTTGGCTATTGTTGGCTGTCTGCCGCATGGAGCAGGAAAAGCAAGAGGGGAGGACGTTGGAATGATGGGTCTTCATGATGTGTATGGTGTAGAAGGGCTACTTGACGAGTGGGTGTGGAATCAAGGAGGGGGATAGATGGAGACATAATACTGTTGATACGTAGTGATAGAGCTTATCACAGGTCGAGTATGAGAGGTAATAAAACACACTTTTGATAGATGGTGATGCGTAAAGTGTTGGCGGAGTAAATGTTGCATGTTAGTGTTTTGGGGTTGATGTTACAGGCACGTATGCACGTTTCCAACGTTTTTCATCGCTTCCACCGTCGAAAACGTAGTCGAAAACGTAGTCACTAAAGGTACCTAGGTACACATGTGCATGTGTATGTACACTTGCGTATCATGTGATCTTTAAACATTGCCGGGCAGCGCAGCAGGTAGCGCAGCAAGCAGAACAACATCACTGTTGCTATTACCAAGATCCATCATCAAGATCTATACCCTCCCAACGGATGATAGATTGCGAGCCTCGGCCTCTAGGGATGATTGTGCTCCAGGCAACCCAATCGAGTAGGCAAGCAGAAAGGCCCGTCCTTCAGGGTCATCAAGCGTCTGATACGTGGGTCATATCTCTCTCCCGTGCCATGGATCGTGATGGCACCAATAGGTGGTCGCCGCCAGAATGAAGATCGGTTGAGGTAGATTTCTTTTCGGGAGGGAGGGGGGAGATCGATACCCTGGACTAGCTAGGCCCTCGCCCAAGTCCTCACTCAGTGCAGTACGAGAAGAGGATCAATCCTCTCCAAGATTCGAGGCAACACTTCCGTGGGCCAGCCGGCGTGGTGCTCTGGCGCAGCCACCACAAGGGATTATGGCGACACCTGATGCCTTCGCCAAGGCGAACGCCGTATTCGGGCCTGGCCTACTCGGCGCCGAGGAGATCTGACAACCGAGACAGGACACTAGGAATGGCCGCCACTCCATCGGCGGCCTTGGTCGTGAAACTATGCATGGACGCTACGGAGGCCTTCGAGATCCCATCTCGTAGACTCTCCAGGCTGGGTCTCAATCGCACTGTATGTAGCCTTTGCGTCCTCGATGCTGGTTCGGCGTCTTCGAAATGACGACCTTAGTAGGCCTGGCAACAGAGATGTGTCGAGTTCCCCTCAATCTGCACTAACACTACCACTGTCATCCAGGGATGGCGGATAAGGTGATGCAACGGGTATAGTTGCGAGGGCTGTATCGACATCTTGCAGGCTACATTGGCCTTCGCCGAACTCCCAGATTCTGTCTTCGGCTCATTTCCCTCCTCTCGGATTTCAAGGTACTGTGTGCAGTATCCAGTAGCCTCTGCAGGACCACACGCCAGCGGGTGTAGCCGGGCTGGTGGGCAGACGGCGGCTCATGCGAGCCGACTTGACAGAACATGTGCACAATGGCAAAGACGGCGGAGTCGAAGCTATTGGGCTATTGCATCTGATCCACATGATGGACCAGCGGCCAGCTCTCGCCGGCGAGGTATCTGGTGAAGAACAACCGCATGAGTGTCTCCGCACCTTTGGTGTAGGGCTCCTTGGGTGTCGGATGAATGATATTGGTGACCTTTGCCTCGGTCAGTGAAGGGACCCAGTGGGTATCGGAGTGGTTCAGCGGCAGGAAAATCGTGATGCCACCTGCAAGCGCAGATGCTACCCCTGAACGGAAGGCGATCGGATTGCTGTTATTGTTGTAGCTTTTGCTCATGGCTCTGGAGAAGGGCCAAATACACAGCTATGAACTTGGTTGGGTGAGCACATGCAGCCAGCCGAAGGGCCAGGTTCACCACGGTGCTGTCTAGCCATTTGCGCGGCTTGATAGTGACAAGGTTAGCGCCCTTGCTCTCAAGGACGTCCGTGATCTGGATGCTACGCATATCCTGACTATCGTGAGTGTCGTGAGTGTCGTGAGTGTCGTCCATCGTCCATATTTCGAATGCTATCCATGTCCTGACCATCGTAAGTATCGAGAATGCTGTCCATGTCCTCGAAGCTGTGGGTATGGCCAATTCCCGTCACATTGCCGACGCCTCTAGAGAAGTGGCGCTGCCGCTGGGGAAGAGGCTCGCGTGTCTGTAATGGTGATGATGGAGGGGGCACTGACGATGCAACGTGTTTCGAAGATCGCGTAGTATACCACACTTCGCGGTCCAGAGGCGAAGTATGGATTAGACTTGTGGCCACCGATCGGCTGTCGTCTGCTGCCTCATCCCCGCCGTCGCCATCGTCATTACTATCGCCACCGTAGCTAAAGTCTGGTGGGGTGTCGCGATCTTGTTCCGACCGTACTTGCCGGTGCCCACGGGTGGGTGATCTCTGGCTCAACCTCGAATGGGTCGCTGTGGAGGAGGAAGCTTTGGTCTTCTTCTGGCATGCTTTCAGGTACGGCACCGTCGTTGCTTGGTGCGTCTTCTTGATCTGGTGCGTTCTCCTCTTCTGTATCGTCTGCCTGCGCTGCAGAAATGCCGTCTTTGCAGTAGCAGGGAGAGAGTAAGTTAGCCAGAGACGACAGCATGTTTGTTTATTTGTCTTCTTGTTCGGGAAAGGGCAGCAGATATCATACGCACTTGCAGGTTTCCAGTTCGACCTCGCCTCATTGAAGTCAGCCTTCACAAAGCCCGCCTTGCCAGTGCCCAGAGCAGAGGTGGAGAAGACGTATCGGAGGTGGCTCTGCGACCTGCCCTTGGACCTGGCAGAAAGGCGAGCGAGGCGTGTCTGTAGGAGGTATGGAGGGTCCTGAGGATGCTCCTGTCGTTGTTATGACCCTGCCCACCGCTGCCGTTCAGCCTTCTGTTGCCGTTCTTGTTGGTTTGCCCCTCCTTGTCCCGTAAGCTCTTCTCGTGCTTGACCGCCTCGACCACCTAGGTATAGCAGGACTGAAAGGGAGCGAGCTTGTAGAGAGAACTCCCAAAGTAGAGCGCAAGGACGGCCGGATCTTTGAGGTTCAAGCTTATCAGTAAGCTTGGCCAGCATCACCCTGGTGACACGCTTGGCCTTGATGTCCGCAGAGAACTCAGCACCGACCATGCGGGCGAGAGACTCGACACGCAGTGTCCTGATAGCCCAGTCTGGGAATAGGTGTGCGACCTGAGCGGCGCTGTCGTCGATGACCTCGTGTGCTTGTTTTTGTATCTGTGAGCACTCATCGCCTTCCTCCTCTTCCGTCTCCTCTTCCCCCTCTGTTTGTCCCCTCTTTTGTCCCCTCTTCTACCCGCAAAAATGGTTGTACGTGGGCAGCATAGAATGCTTCGACGACAGGTTCCCAGGCTTTATGGATTGCCGTGTCGTGCTGTCGGGCTCGTTGGAGGGCTGTTCGCAGTGATTGGACGGCGTATAGAAGCAGCTCCGCCGGGGTTTGGCTCGCCAGTGCCTCAGGAATAGCAGGGGAAGCCGCAGCCGCAGCTTGTAGTCGTCGTGAGAATCGTCAGGGCGAAGGCATTTCCTGTCCCCGTCCTAACTTGGGTCAAGTCAACTGATATATTTCCTCCCACCTCCTTGCTCCCCCAAGGATGGGTAGCCAGGCGGGCGGTTGTGATGGTTGTGATGGCTGTGCTAGTGGTACACACAGGCTATAGATGCCACCTGAACGGATGAGTGCATGGATGAAGAGAAAGCAATACGACTGATTTGTTGTTGTTGATATGTATGTTCGTAATGTGTCTGTATGAGAGTGTGTGTGTGTAAGTATGCAATAAAGATGTAATGAGTAGGAAGAGGAAGCACACCAATAAATGCCTGCCGTTTGCTTATGTAAGCATAACCAGCCGCGCGCAGTCACGCAGTCAGTCATCGTCACAGGCTTTGGCTTCCTGCCCAGTCAAGGAAGTGCATCAACCTGCAAAAGAAGGGGGTGATGAGCTATAGTCCGATATACTTACTGTACTGTACGATTTCAGGGTCGAGCAGTTGTGTGTCTGCTATCTGTCGATAGGATTCGCAGGACATGGTACCTGGGACCGCCTATAGAGCCTGCAGGGTATATATGCATAAGACGTGTGCCGTACCCAGAAGGGTCGTCCATGCCCATGTCCATGCCTATCTCTGGAAACAGATTACTGGACGTATTCTGTGTACAATAGCTTTCCCAGGCCAGATTCGCCCTGTGGTGTGGTGATCCTTCTATTCGGATCCATATTAAGTACTTAGTACTTAGTGAGCAGTATCCACATGTAGTACTCCCTAAGACCCATGGGTAATGATGCCAAAGCTTCATTTCAGGCATGATGTACGTTTCACAAGAGGAGAAAGAAGAGAGTTGCGGTGTAATTGGGTATAAACTTTCCTTCGTCTGGATGACTTGAACGACGGGGTGCTCATTCTAAGGTGGAGCGCTGAGGTATGAGGTGCTGGGCATGATTGGCGGCGAGGGCTCAGCATCATGGCCCGGGCAGCCATGGTGGGGAGACAAAGAAGAACGAGAGGCAAGGAGAATGGTCAGGGTAGAAGAGGGACACGCCGACGAGGGTGGCGAGGACGTCGACGACAGGGAAGGAAACTATAATAGTGGTGGGATCAAGAGCGATACGGACGGAGGGTCAAGGCCGAGAGGAAGAGGAAACGAGGGTGAGAGAAGCAGGTATCTCAAGTTTGTGACAGGCAAGATGATCGACAGTGTCAAGATGGGCGCATACGAGGTGTTGAAGGCCAGGATGGATGCCTACCAGCACATCTTTGGCGAGCTTGTCTCGACGATGCCGCCAAACCGGTTGGGTAGGAAAAAGCAGGCGTATGTGATCATGTAGGGTAAGTGAAGTAAGTAGTGCCTTTATATATCTTCAGCTACTGGGTACCCGTCCATACTCTTGTTTCTCTGGGAAAAGTGGTATACATGGCGATTATAGCATATAGCAAATGTGGCATATATACCGACTAGCCACGAATTTCTCAGACTTATAAAAGATGCTCAAGATCAAGCTGAGGACATCTCAGTACTCGAGTGACTTACCACACAACTCTAAACGAGGCGTCCAAGTTCCTCCCAAGCCGCTGTTCTCAAAGCCAAGCCCGAGCCTCAGCTTAGGTACTATCCCCTGCTTTCTGAGGCATGCCGACAGCCTTTACTAGGCGGGGACTGGTTGCTCCCTGGATGACAGCCCTATCACTGGTCTGACCTGTGAGTGAGGTTGAGGCTGAATGTCTTGAAGTTTATGGTTTACCATTGCCCTGTCCGGATATGCAGGAGATAAGACTTTGGACAAAGGATGCCACTTTGATGATATCCAGGCATTGAGTAGTTCGGTCTCCCTCATGGTTTCAAGTTTCAGTCTCAGTCTCAGTTTCAGGTCTCAGGTCTCGATTCTCAATTCTCAATTTTCAGTCGTAGCCGAAACGGACACCCCGGAAACACACACACAGGAGAACAAAGGAGAGCATTGGAACATGTTGAGACATGCAGATGAAGCTGGAATTTTCTTTAAGCGTGAATCCCCGATTTCATTGTCTCTATCACTAGCACTTGAGAGGCCACACGCCAGTAGATGTGTCGATCAGTCTGAGGCAGAGACGCATTACATACAACACTTTGATGGCGGTGGTCTTGACGACTGTCGATGATCTCGATAATCTCTCATAGCTGGATTGGTCTCTGAAGCCTATATAAGTACGCTTACTTGTCTCTTCGAGTTTAACAACTCTCCTTCTACAACAACCTGCCAGACCTCCTCTCCTGGTTTTGGAAGCCATCACCATCATATTTCATCTACAAGTCAAAATCCTGCTTCCTACTCGCAGTCGGTCATGGCCGGCGTCGTCAACCAGACAGACACCAATGAGTCCTCATCCATGTTGGCAAGTGCCCCTGCCATACAAGTGACCTCTGCTACTCGTTTCAACTGGTCTAAGCATGAGGTATCTATCTTCGAGTCCTTCATACGCCAGAACCATATCACCCCGTCATCCCAGAAGACAGTAGATCTCCAACCTCTACTTGCCTCCCTGCACCTCGACCGGTTCCTATCTATCAAAAACACGAAGGAAGAGATACTAGGGCCTATTATTGAGACGAAGGTACGACGAAAGCTCACTTCGGTGGTTGCCAGCCTTAACCAGACCTCATCGGTCTCGGTAGCAAACATCCAAAGTGAAGGTCAGGTCAGGACTCGTCTACAGGCGGCGCGTGCCAGCGCTATAGCTACGGGCAAGAAGCCTCCGTCTAGGCTGCCACCACCAGATCCTATCTATACGCCAGAGATATGGAAGCCCAGGACAAGAAAGCCCACCGGAGCGTCTACAAGGACCAGACCCAGGCCTGATACCGCGACTACTGTTTTTGATACTGTGGAGAAGGCCAAGGAGGAGGTGATAAGGTTGGAAAAGGCTCTTACACTGGCGCGGGCCAGACTCTCTCAGCTTCAGCAACAAGACCAAGCGCCAGGACCAAGACCGCAGCTCAGTGGCGAGCAGGCGCAGCAGGATCGTGAAGCACCATTGGACGACAGAAGCTCGGCCCCCTGCGATGCTGTCCCGTTAACAAGAACGAGTCTGAGCAGCGGCACCTCGAGCCTGACAGAAGAAATCCAAACAACAACAAAGACAACCGACCTTGACCATCACCATCACCATCACCATCGCCATCGCAACGCTCCTCCCCTCACTCCCCTCTCGTCAGAGACACACACTTATCAGGACCCAAGCAGCACCACAGCCAGTGTATCAAGGCCCCAACAGCAGCACAACAAGGATCCTGTTCGTCCTAGACGTCTGAACACTAGGAACCTCCCACCCATCTTAGCCGAAAGATCCCAAGATGGAAGTGGAGATGATTCTGACAGTATAGTCAGTGCACATCTCAGGCGGATAAGTGAGTACCTAGTTGATAAGTACGGGAAGGATTGCGGACAGGGGGAGAACAGCGGGAGATCAAGGCTGGATATAGACATATGATTGAATTGACGATGATGGTTGGTGGTGGTAGCAGCGGTAGAGAAAGGTAATTGAAAAGGCCGTGTGGGCAAAGCCGTGTTGAAAAAGCCGTGTGAAAAAGCCGTGAAGTCTTTGTTGACGATCCCTGCTGTAGACCTAATGTGGATGTCGTTCGCGCACAGCGTGTCGATCTTGATACCGATGTTAGTTTCGATTTATTTGAGTCCGATATCTTGTCCTCGACACCCGAAAGATACCTCGGTACTGACTGATCTAGGCTCCTAGGTGTTCCAAGGTTCCCATAGTTTATCCTGCTTTGTAACGGTCCAAATCGACCTGTAAGTCGTCGTTGCCGCTGCTTGATTAGAGCAAAGGGACAAAGGTATACTTACTCTGACGAGGTGAATACTACCCTGAGAAGTGGCTATCTCTGTGCATTCTTTCCAGTCTTATAGTTATTAATGAAGATAAATCCTCAGATAAAAGATACGGTAGTTCGCATGCCCAAAGACACGGACCTTACAAGCTGAACGGCAGGAGGCTCCTCAATGACCTTATGAGTTCTGGTGACTCTGCTGGTACTGGTAAGAGACCTATATATGCTCAATCGGATAGTTAAGAACGCTGGCATTAATGAAGATGAAGTTAGTTGGAGTCAAATGTTGGGACGACACAAATAGAGACTGTCAGGATCGTCAGGGTAATAATAAGCTTCACATAAGAGGCCTGTACTGTACCATTCGACAGCTGAGTAGTTATGGGCAGATGCTGTCTCCCCAGACGATCTAGTCATCGCTATATCTTCAAAACTAGATAATTCCTACAGCATCGAACCAGGTAGTTGTGGAGTAGCCCTGAGAGAGGAGGAGGGAAATGTGGCAATCACGGACAGAAAGAAAAACGGTTGGGTTCATCCTGGAAGATGTAACCACTACACCACCTATAGCAGAAACGAACAGAAGGGCAAAAGATCTGCAGTATCAGACAGAGTCTGATACGATGGAAGTTCGCCCTATAGGTACGTGGGCATACAATAACCTCCTACGGTGACAGAAGAACGGGGCTTCACTGAATTATAAAACTTTCTGAGCATTTCCCGTATATACTCAAGTACTCGGAAAAGAGGAGGAAAAGGGAAACTGGAAGCTGGAAAATTTAATACTATAAATAGGTCTGAGATTTCACGACGCTGCAACTAACTCAAAGTCCTCTCGATATCTACAACAACATCCTTAAAGTTCTCTTTGTGCAGGGAATTGTATACTTCCGAACCCCCCCCCCTCCAAGTGTCCACGCCATGCCTTGAATTTACACAAATGATTCCAGCAGCTCCAATAATGGAACTCCGTTGGGGAAACTGCTGGGAAACTGATTCTAGGAGCGGCGTTATCAATGAAGTCTGAAGCTGTCTCGAAAACAGTTAACTAACAGCCAAACAGCCAAACAGCCAAAGGCAGATCTCTGTGCTAATCGCATAGGGCGAATCCACCGATCACACATGCAGCCTGAATACATCACTGCAGACCGTTCACCACTTGATGAGATGATGACCGGCGAATGTCGACGCTCCTGGGCACGTCGGCGAGTTGAAAAGCTGGACGGACCGCCCTATACTGGTACCGGCGACGTAGGGGCTGGGAGGATGAAGCAGGAGTACGGACACGCCGAGCGTCAAGCCGAGCCTTCAAGTGGTTCGTGCGCATTTCTCTGTATGTGGTAAATACGCGACGTCGTGTCCCAGGTCTGGCGTCGGTGGTGGCAGCGATCGCTTGAGGACATCCGAGAATATGACTTGACCCCGCGAGCTCATCCTGCTGCTCGTGCTCGGGTTTGTGCTCGTCTTCCTCATCTATGAGTCGGAGACGGAAGCAGAGACGATTAACGGGATCGCCAAGCTCAAACCGAGGGGAAGAACTTGTTGTCGTTGATATAGATCGTGATAATAGTGGTGATGGTGAAGCTGATGATGATAATAACGATGGGGACGTCGTGTTGCGGATATATTCTGCCACGGCCGGTGAGAACTGGGGAGGAAGAGGCAAAGGCGGCTCGTCATCGTCATCGCTGTCGTCCGTATGGCGGCAGTAGGGACTACAATGAGTGCCTTGGAATCAGTATATACTTCTATATATTGAATTGCTTATCGATCAATCGACATGTTCGACTTACCTTTGCTCATTGACAGAGGGAGCAGCCTGGTGCAAGGTATTGTTACATTCAGGTGTTCCAAAACCCCCGTTCAGACGAGTAGATGGGCAACATTCGGACATGTTCAGGCCGGATTGGATTGAATATTGGATCAGTGAGAGGAGGAGATGCAGGATTAGATGCGTTGTCAAAGCCAGGAGAAAGCTGGGAGCAAACTGTCAACGATAGGAAAGAAAGCTGATGCCCAGGTGGTGGTGGACCGGCCTTGGATGTGATTGCTATATACTCGTCTCAGTATCATCAATGTAAACAGAGACCAATAGAGGAGAGTGGCGGTACAATGTGTTCCTCACGATACTCTGAAACCCGCCTGTATATTGAAGTAAATTCAAGTATCATGACACCTGGGAACAAAGAGCATCCAGATGTCTAGAGCCTTTCATTGTGTGTGTCTCGGTCTGGGTTTGACGATCACCTGAGGACCGAACTGCATAGAGACGAACTATTACCTTGTTACTCCTTTGACTATTGTCTCATAGCTATTTATTGTGCCAGTTCTGCAACATCTCAAGCCACAGCCTTTGTTTGCTGTTTTTCATCTAATGTCCGAGACAGGAATCCATTGATCCGTATAGCCACACATGCATCAGGTCCCCAGTCATCTTCAACAACAGCAGCCTTTATTGCCACCGTAATATTGAGGGATAGGTCGGTATTTAAAAGTCTCAGAAGGAGAGGTCCATTGGGGCGTCAAGACTTATGATACCCCTTTGAGTAGGGTTACGGTTCTGTTCTGTCTCTCCCCTCTTAATTATACTCTCAATATCCGTCCGGTCTGTCCGTCCATGATTGACTTGCAGGTTATCGCAGCCGAGATCTAATACGGTCAGTCCTCTGTCTTATACAGGGCCCTTCCCTTCACTAAGACGTCGACCCGTCAAAGAAGACGGGCCTGCTTCCCAGGTTATTCTCGAAGGCATACTGTACATTCAAGAGCAATCCTCCTCCCCAATATGGTTGGTGGTATCGTCAGTCCCAAGTCTCGTACATATGTACTAATTATGTTCAACCGGGAATCGCAGAGAAGTGGCCTCTGACTTCGAATCTTTGGTGCCAGAGAAGCGCGGCTGAACAGTTGACTCCTGTTAATATGTCAGATCACTACCAGGCGCCGTCTGCTCGTCCTGAGTCTTGTCCTCACTACCACCACCACCACCATCACTGGTACTACTATTACTACTACTCCTACTCCTCCTCCTCCTACTACTACCTAGGTACTTACAGCTCCCTCTAAGAGAGAAACTCAGTCAGGCGCCTTGATCAACTCAGAGGAAGCTCTCGAGGACGCATCTATTGCTCCTTTTTCCTTCGTCTGTCGTCTCTACATGTGTACAGTTTTGGTGCGCTTCTGGAAATCTGGTGGTACCTGGGTACTTAGATACCTGGGTACTTGATGCTCTAAAATCTGGCGAAAAGCTGCCGGATTTTTGATATTGATAAGCGGGTGGTTGATCCAGTCTGCCCCGCCCCCGCTGCCCCGCCCCCACTGCCCCGCCCTCCACTCAGATGCCACAACCACCTAGGTACCTATCTACTTAAGTACCTAGGTAGGTACACGTACAGCTTGCTAGCTGACTCAGCTACATGGCAAATGCTTGGTACTCAGACTGTCAGACCGTGGACTGTCATATATAGCTATATAGCGTAAACACACACACTTCAACGCTGTAATCTCCAACTGGAATTGCTGAGATGAGGAAGGCGGCGAGGCACCCACTGCTGTTGGTGATAGTTGACTACTCTGATCTGTGTTGAGGTGGGGAGGGAATGTGACAAAATGGTCAGAAAACTGGGAGACTAGGCTGAGCCCTGTCCTGCTACTGCTACTGCCACTGCTAATGCGTCAACTAGTGTAGGCTTCAGGACCGTACAGCAGGCGCAGGCCGTAGTATGTGATGTCCTACAGAACCCCTGGGCCCTAGAACCCCCGGTATGTACCGCATGTGCCTCTGAAACTGAGATTGCATCCAGGTTACTGATGTCACCGATGCGCAACCGTGGTGCGCAGTGGTCCTTCTACCACGACTTTTTGGTCTCAGTTGGAGAAGAACCAACCGTCTTTGATAGTTTCTGTTTACTTCCCACGCCGTCAACTAACTCACTTCTACCAAACACCAAACACCAAACACCAAACATCAACCCACATCTCTGTGTCCATCGCTCAGTCCATTATTCTTTCTGTCCATCTGTCTGTCTGTCTGTATCCGTCAGATTTTGTACTGGCCGTTAGTCTGCCGTCACCGTCGAGCTCTCCTGAGGTTTGACTGACCCACCCACATTCTTTTTGCCCCAGCAAGCACAAACACATCAGACACACACACACACACTCTCTCTCGCTCGCTCGCTCGCTCTCTCTTGCTGCATCCCAAATCAATCATTATCTCTTGTGTACATTGTTTCCTTTCCTTACCCTTCCTTTCCTCCCTAATCCTCCAAACAATGTGGACAATGACTAACATCATCTTGCCGTCGTACTCAGGAGTCAAGAAGTATCCTGCATCCGCATCTGCATCACAAGTTCATCTTCCCCCAGAAAAGCCGCACGTCGAGCTGCGCCATTACGAATACATACACATCTCATGATCGTTGGCCGCCCTGGCTGGTAACCGTGTGGAGTCTTGAGCCTTGTTCGCAAGGAATCGCCCGCGGTTGCTTTAGAGATGTCGGTGGGCTTGGGTACACGGTTCGCCAGTCCCATGTAACTCCACGGTCTCTGCAGACTTACCTTGCCTTGCCTGCTTGCTTGCTTGCATCCAAGGTAGTCTGCACGCCTCCTGGACTCCCAGACTGCAACCGTTGCTCCCCACAACGTCTAGGCCTGTGCCCGCAATGACAACGTGGAGGTGTCCTATGCCCTGTGGCTACGATGGATGAGGGCCTGTTTTGCATGCTGTGCTGTTCCTTGCGGCTGGGCGGTCTTGCGGTCTTGGTCTGGACGGCAATCTCATGTTTGATCCTTCCAGTAACTGCCGTATGCCGTATGCCCTTCGGTTGCAATGAACAACCGCTGTTCACGATGCTCAGGTAGTCCCACTCCCCCTCCTCCGCACACATCCTGCTTGGCTTGCTTCGTCTGTGATGCTTTGTTTCACTTCCTTCAGCAGACTGCGCTCCTCAGGACCACCCCGCCTCCCGACCATTGCAGTCATCAACAAGACCTGGTTAGTTCAGACCGTTTCGACTAAGCACAACATCCCTTTCCCTTCCTTTCCTTGGGTCCTCGAATATTAGCTAACGACTGATCTGATCATCCTCCTGGAATCCTGCGGTCCTCCAGTCTGACCCCGACACGCTTGCCAGCTCGACACTCGACGGGAACAGCACACAGGTTCCGTGGGCCGTCTGCTCATTTGCCTTTGTCTTTCGGCTATCCCGTCAATCACCTTGTCGGTGGATCTTGGTTAAGTTGACAACACGCTTTCTCATCTCAGCACCTTTCCCTCCTCTGCTGATGTGTTTCGGATTCCCAGCTCGCATTACACACTCAATCAATAGCTCCCAAATCCGCCAGTCACCACCACTGTCGTCCACCAAAGTTCCTTGTGCCCCGGTACAGCAACGAGCGGATAGAGCCATTCTCTGCGCCTCTGCATACCAGTCCCTCGTTCCTCGTTGATCGCTATAGCATGCCATTTCCGCCATGCTGGGGTCAAGATAATCATGCAATGCGGTGGGCAATCTCTACTTCTAACCTGCACGAGCTACTAACAGACTTCTTCACACAGGTCAAGTCTACCCCCACGCTCAACGAATCAACGAGTAGCCCAACGACAAATTACAAGATACCAACCTCCACCAAATTTCAAACTTCGAGTTGCGCATATACACTTGCACACATACACCACAACACATACACAGCAAGACAGATACAAGATGAAATACTGCCCTGTGTTGATGCTGCAGCCGTGTGGTGTTCTTGTCGAGATGCGGTAAGCTCAAGTAGTGTCATTGTTACACGCAGTATTCCGATACAACTCCACGGTCTCTGCAGTTCATCTTGCTTGTTTGCTCGCAGCTTTCAGGTGGCCGGTACGCTACCTGGATCTTTAGCTGATCACCTGCCCTCCCTACACCTTCTAGGCCTGCTCGCATGATGGGCTGTCCCTCGCGGCTGGATAGTGAGCTAACGCGGGCATATTCAACAGAAACTGCGGCCTCGTTGTCAGTCTCGACCTGACATCATCCTCCATGTCCGCTCCGTCCTACCAGAATCACCTACAATAGTCCATCTCTGCTCTCTCTTGCAAGCTGTATCAATAAGTCTACCTCTCCTCCATCACTATCGCCACTAACGAGCTGTTGGAAGCACACATACTTACCATCTGATACCTACAGAGAACCGCATTTTTGTCGTCGCCTTACTTTAGCAACACATACACACACACATACACAGATTTTCAAAAGAGGAGGAATCAACTGCCCTGGTTTGACCCGGCCTTGCGGCCGTGCGGTCTTTGGGGACGTCGGTGGGCTTGGGTGGCTATCTATACGTCCTTCCCATGTAACTCCGCGGTCTCTGCAATGCGGTGGGCTTGGGTGGAACCTCCAGGTTCCTTCCCATATAACACCACGGTTGCACGCTGTCTGGGCCTCCGATTGCCTGTGCTCCCCGTATCTAGGCCTGTGCCCGTTATGATACGGAGATGTTCCTAGCCCTGTGGCCGCAATGGAACGAGGGCCTGTGCATGACGGCTGTTCCTTGCAGCTGGGCGGTTCTTGTCGGTTTGTTGTTTACACATCTTCCCATCCCTGATTCGAGCCTCCAGCCCGCAAGCATCACCCGCCCATCCAACTCGTCCTCACTATATGGCCACTGAGCCATCCCGACGTCTGCTCGATGACCCAAGGTTGCTCTTGTCCTTTACTCTTTGTTACCAGCCTTGGCCTAAACTCACTCTTCCGCACAGACTACCTTCGCTGCCCCCGACCTCGACTCTACGATCCGATCCTTCGAGGCTACGAAGCGGCCCCATCCCCACAGAAGTTGATGCTACTGGCTTCTTACTGCACTGCACGCCTCCACTTCATGGAACAAGACCACCTCCCATCTATGATGCCACCTTCGATCCACCCCAATGCACCTCAGTCTTATTCTTGGTGCGAACATGCAACATGGTACCATCTGTTCAGTGTGCTTTTAGTACCAGCTCCTCTACCGGCATGCATCTTCATCGGTACATCTCCTGCTGTCCTGTACTCTGTGGCTGGCTTATCATCACTTCATTCCCGCGTATTAGTGCCTTTCTGACTTTTCTTCTTGCTATTAGACGACTTGTATTTGGTCAGGCTATCTCCATTCAGTCTTCGACACTCCTCGACCTCGGCCCCAGCACCTCTCTACTTTCCAAATTTCATTTGAGCCAATCGTCCTGGTGGACTCTCATTCAACCAACCCGTTGAAACGGTTCCGTCCCGTCCGAAATCGTGGACGTTGACGTCGACGTCGACGTTGGGCCCCAACATCGGTAAGCCGCCGCCCTCTCTCCCACCTTTCTCCTGCCTCTCCTACCCCTGGGTCCGTATACAACCAGCTATATTCTAGAAATTGTGCTGAGTGGAGAGAATGAGTCTAGCTCCATCTATTTGTGCATCCGACAAATACCTTTCTAGCTGGGTGTCGGCCCATATGCGACACCCCCTCGACTTCGTCTCGTCCAATCTGCAAACTCACTTTTCTCGCCATCTCGAATCCAATGGATCAATAACAGCATACTTGAGAGGAGGCGTGCACAGCATCTTCACGGCATCCCCTTCCACTCCCTCGGCTCCCCTACCGGTACCACTATCTGGCATCCTCCTCACCTGTACTTTGCAACTTTGCTATGGGGCTATAACGGTGATTCACTATATCAGCTCGGCGTCCACCTCCACACCCACGCCCAAAAGACCTCTAGTAAGTCTCAAAGAACCATTGCTTCCTCTTCTCTTTTCTGCCCTCTCAAGGACCCGGTCGACATTGTTCAATTCTAGTCCGTAGCCAGCTTTGACTACGTCCAGACACCTTCCCGCCATTCTTTCCCCTCATCACGCAACCTCCTCAACGGCTTCGTTACGGTCTTGTCTCGTCACCACGCTGATGTTGATCACTTATAGCTTACCCCACTGACTATATGCCCCACCTAGTGAAGCCCTACCATCTCGACAGCAAAACCCACCTTCTTCTCAGAAACATACACGTATACACACTTAAAGAAGAGGTTGTGATGTGGTGGGCTGGGGTGGGCTGGGGTAGTAATGTTCTTCGGAGGTCTTCCTCCCTTGTGACTTCGAGGTATTGCTGGACCTGCATGTTGCATCCTGTCTGTAAGTTGCTCCCCATATATACCGTCACTGTCTTATGTCTCCTCCTCTTCCTTAGCCCTTCACAGCAAAAATGCGGGGAAGTCTGTCCTACGTAGCCTTCTGTGGCTACGATGGGCGAGGGTCTGTCTTGGCCGCGATGGCTGTTCTGGACGGTTGAGCGGCGAACATTCAGGTACAGCTTCTTGGAAAAATGCCAAGCAAACCCAACCAAGCTGCAAGCTCGCCGTCACCGACGCACGCACCCTATATACATGCCCACACCTAACATCTCCGATGTCGCTACCCGTCACTATCTGATCATTCACACTTAGCCTCTCAGGAATCATTTTCTTGTACCAATATCTTGGGACGTGCCATGCTAATTGACCCTAATCTCCTCCTCCAGGCTTCCACTCGGGTTGCTATGCTACTGCAACAGCTCCTACTCGTCCTCCAAGCCATACTATGCCGCCATCCCTTCATCTCCATCGACGAGAGGGTCGAGGTGCACTGTCTTTCTCCTTGGCCTCTCATTCTCAGTCTAATTCTCACCCCCTTTATCCTCATGCTCGGATCCCTTTGGGAGCCGCATGTCAAGCTGCGCCGTACCACACAACGCCACACAACACCACACAATGCAGTCTACACTATAGAAGAGAGGAAACCTCGACATATTTGACCGCCATGTCCTGGCTAGCATGGGGTAAGCTTGATTGAATTTTTAGCGGTGGCCAGGCTAACCAACTCCACGGAGATTTGATGCCCGCAACGCTACACCGTTGCCCCCCCTCTTCCTACACACCTTGTCTGTACCTCTTCGTGTTGGCCAGTAAATATTTTTTTTTTGGCAGAGAACCTCACGATTCTTCTCCCTTCACCCTCGTTCTCTCATCAGAACTGGCGCCCCTCTCTATGTTCGATGCTGCACAGACGACAAATCCGAAACTCAGCCTCTTTCCTTCAACCTTCGACCTTGGATCTTTCCAAGAACAATCAACTATCGACTACCTCCAACTATACATCGTCATCCTCCCGTTTTCAGTATTTCCCATGCCTTCATGCGAGCCTCTATCCTTCCAAATGAGTCCCTCCTCACGCTCACCACGCCTATCGATCCATCTATCCGCCAGGATTCATGGTACAACAAAGTTTCCCAATTCCCAATCCTTTCTCTCTCTCCATCTCTTCCCCAATCGCGCTCTCTTCCAGCTGTTGGTCTGGATACCTGTCTTGCTTTGCTGTGGTGTGCTGACTTATACTTCTCGTAGATACCACACCCTTCTTCCCCATCCCGACCTCCCATTGCCTTATCAAGTATATCGAGCTGCCACACACACACACTCGCACGCACTCGCACGCGGGGCTGGTAGGATGATTCTTCTTGAAAAATCTGTCCGTTTTCCTGGCTGTACAATCTAGATGGGCTCGGGGTAATGCTAATCGCCAGTCATACACAGTGAGGCGTTCTCTGCGGATCCTAACGCTACCTCCGGTATACCTACTGTATTTATATATGGAGTACTAGCGAGCGACCGTGCTGCCGTCAGGTACTGTATATGCTCCCTGGGTCTGCTTCAACCTTGTTGGTTTACGTTTTGCTAACACACTTCGCTGACATACTTTGCTAACACATATCTCCCTCCTGTGTGTATCTCCCCCCTCCCCTCAGCTCTATCTCAACATCTTGTCCTATCTATCGTGTCTAGCGGGCCTCAAAAAGGGTTTGTTCGTTATGCATGCGTCCATCGAAATCTTCCTGCCATCCTCCCCGTCCATGATCAATCACCTTCACACCACCACGGCGACGCTTTTGTAAAACACACTCCCTGGACATGATGTTAACAACGCTATCCACGTCCACACTACCAAGGTTTCCTCCGCCTCTGCCATTACATCTATCCGGTCCAGCCCAGCCTGACTTTCTCTCCTCCCCTTGTCGCCCACGGAACACTGTTCTCACAGCTTTCCAGGGCTTCCCTCCATTCACTAACCATAACCACTTGGCTTTCTATTTGACTTACTTGCTAATAGATATACCGGTCACCTCCCACAATATCGGCTGCCAGAAACTGATTAACCGTAACTTACCTATCTACGCTTCCTTTTCTATTACCCAGGTTCGCATCAGATGCGATGCAGAAGCCACACTATCCAAGTCCGCCTCTACCTTTCTAACATCTATACCCTTACTATTAGGACCTGTTCATCCACTTGAACTTGTTAATAAAGCCATCCCCTCTTGTCTGCATTCCACCCAGCATGCAATGAAACTAATAATCATGCTACGACACTGCAAAAATCACCCACAACATAGCCCGCCCCTGCCTGCATGGCCATGCGTTAAGTTATCCCCGCTGCCCACGGAAGATCGGCTTACATAGTGACCTCCTGACTTGGAGAGTAGCTACTCCAAGTGCCCAGGTCAATCGCCAAAGGACCGACTGCAAGCCAGGTTCGAATATAGGATCGAATTACTCATGCCCAAGTATACTGACCTAGAAAAGCTTTTTCTGTCGCTTTCACTCATTATTGCTGCTTGACACACGTCTCCATATTCAATCCCTCCTTTTATCCAGGAGACCTCACCAACCTGGCCATCTCCACTGATAGTCCACCTTGCCAGCATTCATCTTGAGTTGCAATATAGGGGACGGCCAATGTATAAGCATTGCCGGCCTCTTTTGCACCTTCGTGACACATCTTGTTTAACATCTCGACATGGTTCTTAGCACCCAACATGTCCCAACACACGCACAAACACACATGCACGGGTCGCATTGCTTGATATTGAACAACAACAAGACAGAGTTATGGACTCCGGATTCCTCAAGGGACAAGATATTGACATCTTGCACCGTCTCTTCTGTGTATTCACGGATACTTCCATTCCCTACCATTTGACTTGTCTCATCCCGATCTGACAATGCAGATGACACCATGCTAGACCCGGGGGACTTTGCACTCAACATGGGTGCTAGTTGAGGCCCACCGTCACTGCTTACCGACGCCACTCCCTCATTCACACCTCTGATGACTGTTAGACCTCGCTGTGATATCTGCCCGTCTCCCGTATACCCAGTACTTAGTCCATATTAAGAGCACAACTGTCATTCACAGTCCCGTTATCTTGTTTATCAATCACATCCTTCAGCCTAGTGGTTAATTCTATCTAATTATTGGTCTACAGCAATGTCCCTTCCCCATCGCTGCTGAGCCCATTTTCCTTGGAATCTGGCCATACACGAAGCTGCCACTATTTTTCCTTGTCATTATCGCCAGGGCGAGTTCGGAGTCGACTAGGACCGCAAGCCAGTTCAGGGAACACGCCGCCGTATGAACACGGTGTCACCTCCCTTGGACGTGCAGAAATTTATGCACATGTACCTCTTCTTTGGTACGGCTTCTGAGTCTATTAAGTCCTTAGACCTTCTCTCCGGCCAACTTATTATCAGCTTCTGAGATTTTGTTCTGTCTTCCTGTATAGTAACCGTCTTTGCTAGTAACAAGACCTACAGACTCAAGTGTGAGTTCAAATGTTCTACCCAAGGTCTCCCTCTAGATCACAAATCAATGTCGCTAATGCGATGATGTACAACAGAACCAGAACCCTTATGCCGGTCTGGATCCCAAGCATCTGGAGGCGGCTATAGGCACTGCGTGCCGCCGGTGCCGCCGTGACAAATTCCTGGGCCTACCACCCCTGCATCTCTCCATCCTCCCACCGTCCGAGGTATGCCGTTTCTATCATCGTAGCGGGTACCTGCAACATCATCCCTTCCTCCTTGTGCTGCTGCAGCTCACTACCTTCATCATCCGCAGCCGCTACCGCCACCGTTCTCAGAAGCTTGTCCTGTCCCTCAGCGTCTAGTACGTGTGCCTAAGACCAGCAGATACGTTAGGCCATCTCAATTACCTTTCTCTCGGAGTCACCAGAGTCACCAAGACGCAGACCGCCATCTCGATATTCCCTCGCCGCCCTCACTCTCAGATACCCAATGTATCACGCAATATCGCGACAAGGCTGAGGATGAGGACAAGGCTGAGGACGAGGACAAGGCTAGGGCTGAACATCCCGATGGTTTTAGCTGCAATTGCAAGCTGGGCAGCTCATACCAGGCGAAAGAATTTGATGGCTGGAACACTGGAAAGCTGCAACCTGCTCTCGACCAGGCCAGATGTAAGGAATGTCCCGTCTTTGCCATAATTTTAGAGGCGAGAGGGTTCCCGAACAGCAGCAGCAATAAGCCCCTGCGAAGAGGCCAAGGAGGTCCTCAATTCCAACATTGTGTCGGCCCATAAACACCCTGACCCCAGTCGCATCAGTCAAGCTGGACAACCTAATATCCCATCTTGCTGCTTCAGAGTCAACGCACCAGTTTGGCAAAGGCAATATAGGGCTGATGGGTGTAAGTAAGACTAATAAGTAGGCCACTACAGGCAATATCAAAAGCAATAGCGATAGCGATAGCGGCAGCATCAGCGGCAAGGAGATTGTAGTGGTCGCACTTGAGGACAAGCACCATACAGAAAGATACCGATATTGACCCAAAGACTGACCTAGACCCATGGAACTTCCTTTCATTTATCCAGGCTAAGGAGGCGTCACTGCTATCAGATGAAGCTGCAGATTACGGAGGATAACGACTGGATTATGCGTGCCCTTGCCGACATTTTCGTTTCGCTGCATCCCGACTTCTGCCACACCCCCAGCAGTTTGTCAACTCTATACCAGGACCATCCACACCCGACTCGGACAGGCGAGCGTAATCTGAGCTTACGGCCATGTTTGGTGGAGCCCGGGCAGATAATCATGGCCATCAATCTGGGCGACACACGCTGGTTCTTGGCTCGTGCCGATCCCAAAGACAGGTATATATTCCTTTGCGATTCGCACTTGACACCAGCCGGCCCTGAACGCACCACTGTCCTGATCAGGTCACTAGCTAGTATCACCCTGTCGCTACGACCACGATGCTGAGACTGATAACCACGAAACTGCGCCGATGGTGAGGGTGGACATGAGTATCGCAGGCCTCGCCCTCCGGGCAAAGAGCCAAGCTATCGAGGAACGGGATAGAGGAGGAGCCAGAGCTCTCGCGCCGGATAATGCTAACCCCAGTCGGTATCCAGGACCACATCGCGACTCGTGCTGAGACGGACACAGCATCAGCACGAGCAGCCGAGGCCATATTAACCTCGGCGGCCCTTCAAACTCGACAAGCCCAGGCCTTGCTCCGACAGGCAGGTTCCCTGTCGGCTGCTCATAACTCATAGATAATTATCTCTAGAGATCACGATGATTTAGCCGGGTTGATACAGTCTGGACTATGCGCCGCCCTGGTGATGCGACGTGCTGCAGAGAAGCAGCTACGACACATTTCCAGTAGCTCCCGCAGGATACTTGAGGCTCGTTCCAGTTGACTTCACAGGCTGTATACAGTGGCTGATGAAGAGGGAGGCTTCGGCCAAGGACGAGGAAGGAAAGCAGACCTAGCTGATACCACACTTTCTTAGTAGCTGGTAGGGCCCGGCTCGGGTAATGAACAGGAGGCTATACGAACGACCTGACAGAGCAGGCAGGGTAGTAAGTAGTAGAGAGAGGATGGGAGGAACGTTGACGATGTTCCAGTTATTTACGGCCTCGTCGTCACCCACGATCTTGTAGCATATCTGTTTATTTACTAGTTCATTATCTGTAACGGGTTTCCTTATAGGAGGTCAGGTAAGGCATAATATAGGTCTCTCTTTATATTCAGACTGAAACTTAGTAAGCTAAGTTATAGAGTTCGCCGCGCTTCTCCTAAGAGATAGGTACGACTCGCGGGCGGGTCCCTTTAGGACCCTAACCCTCGATAATACTATAAAGCCCCGGTAATAATTATCCTCCCCTCTAAAGGCTTAAGCCCTAAGCCCTAGGCCCTATTACTACTATTACTTTTACTATAAGACTCTAGCCTAATATCTATAGTACGCCCTAGATATACTATAAGTATATATATAAAGCCCTTATAACCGTTTATCGTTATATTAACCCGCTATATATCTATAAAATATATCTGCCCTATTACTAAATTATTAATACTATAATTACTAATTACCCTATACCGTTTTAAGTATTCTACCGCTTTATTATTCCTAAGTATAAATACTAGGGTACCTATTATTTAACTTTATATTTCTATCTTAAAGATTATACTATTACCTCTTACCCGTATCTCTCTTCCTACTCGCTATTATTACTTCCTTTCTTTTATTAATTAATTAATTATTTAATTAATTAATTAATTATTATAACTATCCTCCCTCTTATATACAATACGCCCCTATATCGTTTATATCCCGTTACTATCTTAGCTAATAATATTATTATTTCTTCTTATTATATATCTCGTTTATATTATCCCTCTAACCTATCTTTAACCCTATTATAAATTTTTATCGAATTATATTATTATAATATCTAACTATAATAGCCCCTCTCTTACGCTAGATAAGCAGAATAAGGAGTTAATTAAGCCTTACCTTATTACTAGCTGCGCTACTTAGTTCCCTTATACGGGTTATTTATCCCGCGCTAAGTATAATATAAACGCCCCTCCTATTTAGCTTATAACGGATAGCGAGGATATAATCGACTTTACTATAATCTAATTCTATTATAAGTACGATATTACTATAGTTATTACTTATACTAAGTACTAGAAAGGTAACTATATTTATCTTATAATATATATCTTAACTAAGCGTACTACGCTTTAGTAGCAGCTTATTAATAATATTAACGCGTTACGCTATTACCGGGGCTTCGTAGTATTATCGAGGGTTAGGGTCCTAAAGGGACTTACCCGCGAATTATACTTATCTCTTAAGAGAAGTATAACGAACTCTATAACTTAACTTATTAAGTTTTAATCTAAATATAAAGAGAAACTTATATTATACCTTACTTAACTTCCTATAAAGAAACTTATTATAATTCTAAAACTTCTCGAAAGGTTATTTAAAGATAATAATATTAATCGAAACGAGAAGAGGAAAGTTGAATATTATAACGGGATATACTAATAAAGGAATTTCAGCCTATAAACGAGGTAATATTATAATACTTATAGCTAACCCGGTTAAGCCCCCCTAATAAAGTATAGCCGATTTAGCTATAATATAAGCGTATATTAAGGAACTTAAAAAGCTAATCCGGGTATATAATTAAATTAGAGAGTTAAAGGAAAAGCTAGAGTTATAAGAGGTATACTAGCGAAGCTTAAATAATAAAAAGCTAAAATAATATTACTATAATAATAATAGCGGGGAAAGTAATAACGGGATATATATTAAGAATATCCCGATATTAATATACCCGGCGATTTATATAAACTACGATAACTAGTTATATATACTCTATAGGAAATTTAAAATATCTTTAAAGAGATATAAGAAAGGGAGAAATTATATATTAATTATACTAAACTAATATAATATAGAATATTAAGTAAGATAAGATCGATATTTAAATAATTAGCTATTAGAGAGAATATTTAAGATAAATTCTTATTAAAGATTATTTAAAAAATAAATAAAAAAGTTATTATAAAATATAGAGAGCTTAAACTAAGATCTTATAGTATTCTTAGAAAAGGTATACTAATTAAATAATTAATCCCCTATTAAGTTTTATAGCTATTTAAATACTATCGAGAAATAATAATTAACTAGGTAGGATATAGATAATATATATATAAGATATTTCTTTATAAAACTAATATTAGAATTATAAACGATAATTAACTTATAATACCCTAAGGATTTACTTATAAGCCGGGAGTTAATAATTACGCTAATAAATAAGCTATAAGAGGGGAGATAAGAGGAAAAGCGTTTAAAGAAGAAAAGATATTAAATAGAATAATCTATTAATATACTAAGCGAGAAGCGTAAGCGATTTATAACTCCCTCGAACGATAGAAGAAACCCTATAAATAAGAATAATAACTAAAAGAAATATTATAATTATAGCTTATATTTATACTTTAAATAAGATTACCCCGAATTAATAAAAGTTAATAAAGCGAAGGTAAAGTATTAGTAGATTAGCTTAAAAAACGGGTTTAAGTTAAAATAGATTTTATATTATCGATTTAAAGGGGATTAATACGGGTAAGAATAAAGTTCTATATAATAATTATAATATAAAGTACTTATAAGATAGTAGTAATTTATACTAACTTTAATAGCTATATAGAAGTAGATTATATTAATATCCAGTTCGTATAAAAGCTTAAGCTATAATAATCTAAGTAATTAGCGCTAATTATCGAGGCGGTAGGATAGATAAGGTACTTTATATATAAAGTTTAATTAATACTTATTACGATAAAGGATTATTAGGGAGATAAGAAGACGTTTACTCGCTTATATATTATAATCGATTAGGATTCGAGATATAGTAAGAGCTTAATACTTCTATTAATAACTACCCTTTATAACCTAGATATTTATATAGCGCTTTAAGATCGCTATTAATAGTATAATAAATAAATCGTTTAAGCTTAGTTAATAAAGATAAAGACTTTTATAAAAGAGTATCGGGGCTTTATATATATTTATATATTAATATAATTAAAGGAGTTACTATTTATAAGAGAAGATAATAATACGCTTAACGGGATAAATATAAACGGAATCCCTATAGAACTCTATAATTTCCTAAATATATTCGATAACTCTAAAACGAGGGTAATACTTAAATATAAAGAGATCGATTATAATATCGATTTACTACCTAATAAAGAGCTACTTTATAAACTAATCTACTTATTATCGGAAAAGGAGAATATAAAGCTTTATAAGTATATCGATAATAATATTATTATAAGTTATATCCGACTTTTTAAAAGTCCGGTAAAGATACTTATTTTATTTATATTTAAGAAAGATAATAGCCTCCGGCTATATATTAACTATTATAGATTAAATAATATAATATTAAAGAATTACTATTTATTACTACTTATCTCGGAAATCCTAGATTAGCTCTAGAGTATAAAGATATTCTTAAAGGTAAATATAAAGGATATATACTACTAGATCCGTATTCGAGATAAGGATAAATAGAAAATAGTATTTAAGATTAAATATAGATACTATAAATATATAATAATACTATTTAATCTTTATAATATACTTATAACTTTTTAGTATTATATTTAATAGTTACTAAAGGGTTTACTAGATATCTCTTATATTATATACTTTAATAATATTCTAATTTTCTCCTAGATAAGAGAGGAGTATATTAAGTATATCCGGGAAGTACTCTAATACCTTTAAAATATAGAACTTTATATAAAGCCGTTAAAATATAAGTTTTATATAGAGAGTACGGAATTCTTAAGCTTTATAATATTTATAGATAAGATATTAATAAACCTAGGAAGGGTTATAATTATCTCGGAATAGCCCCTCCTATATTCTTATTATAATATTTAAATATTCTTTAGATTTTATAATTTCTATTATAGATTTATTAAAGGATATTCCGGGATTATTACTTTATTTATAATACTATTTAAAAATAATAAGAATAGGAAGAAGCTAAAAGAGGTAACGCTAAGGGAGGAAGAGATAAAGGCTTTCTAAAGCTTAATTAAAACTTTCTTTACTATACCTCTTTTATAATATTTTAACCTATCGAGGCCGATTCGCTTAAAAACTGATACCTCGAAGTTCGTACTTATAAAGATATTATTATAGAAAGACGATTAAAAGCGTTTTTACCCTATTATATTCTATTTAAGGAAGTTTATAAGTATAGAGATTAATTATAGGATATTAGATTAAAAGATATTAGCGATAATCGAGTTATTTAAGTATTAGAGATATTACTTAAATAGAGTAAAGTACCCGATAAAAGTATTATTAGATTATTAGAACTTATAAAGATTTATAAAAACCTTAAAGTTAAATAAAAGATAATCGCGTTAATATATAGAATTAATACTTTACGATTTTATAATTTAATATTAACTAGGTAAGGGGAATTTAGTTAATATATTATCGAGATACTTAAACTTTAATAATAAAGAGTAAGCGGGGCTCGACTTCCTACTAACTTTAGAAAATAAGGTTAAATAGGATAAAGAAGCTACGAGTAACTTAAGCCTAAGCTTATAGGAATTACTAATAATATAAGTATAAGGCTTATAAGTAGTAATATATTCGATAATTTATTACCGGTATAGCTATAAGGTTTAATAAAGATAAGGCCGAATTTAAAGGGTCCTAAGGGTTACTATAAGGATAATCTATTACTAGGAAGTAGTATATATTATAAGAGTTTTTAAAGAGCTTGCAGGTTTTATTTATCGGGCTTAACGGGATAACGAAGAATTAAAGGAATACTAACTAAGAATTATAAGCTAACTTAAAGCGTAGAAGGCTTAAAAGTAAATTCTATAAAATAATATAATCCTATATAAGGAGTATATAAATATCTTAAATAAGAAGTCGGTAAAATATAAGCTAATAAAGCTATATTATAATAACCCGTTAGTAAGCTACTTTAGAATTAAATAGATAATAGAGCTACTCTGCTAGAAATTCTATTAACCGGGGCTACTTAAAGATATATAAACTTAAATTAATAAGTATATAGTTTATTAAGAGAATAAATCCTTAAAGTATCGTCTATATAGTAAGCTAGAGTTATTACCGAATTTTATATAATTTATAGAAGAGTTAGTAATAAACTTTATAATAATATTACTACTTATAATCTATAATAGCGTTATAATAAACTCGGTTTTAATAATAATCGACCGCTTCTCGAAATATACTCTCTTATTCCTTATATATAGCGATATATCCTCCGGAAAGCTAATAAAGCTTTTTTATAATAAGGTTAAACTTATTTATAAAGCTATAAGCAGGATTATTATAGATTAAAGGGTAGTATTTATAAGTAAGTTCTAGAATAACTTATATTACTTATCGAAAATAAAGTATAGATTATTTATTACTTTTTACCTTTAAACCGATAGCTAAACTAAATAGATAAATTAAATATTAGGATAATATTTAAAATATTTCGTAAAAGAGGTAAAGCTAAATTAGCTATAGCTATTAAAGATTACTTAGTATATAATTAATAATATTTAAAGTAGTATTACCGGGATAACGCTTAACTAGTATCTCTTAAATTAAAAGCTTAAACTCTACTTATATCTTAAAAACGAAGAATTAAAGAAAGTAATATTAGGAGTAGTTATACGCTTCCGGAAACTAGTTAAGCTAAAAATAAAGCTAGCGGATTAATAGAAGAAAATAATAAACTTATAAGCGAAGTATTATAACCGGAAGTATAAAAAGATAGAATTCTTAAAGGGATAACTTATATAGCTATTAATAAAGAACTTATATTTTAAGGGGATAGTTAAAAAGCTATACTTACGTTATATTAGCCTTTTTCGTATATTAGAGAGGGTAGGGGTATAAACGTATCGCTTAGCCTTATTAAATAAATATATAAGGATATACGATATATTCTATATCTTATTACTAAAGGGTTAATATCTTCGGGATAAGGAAGAAATAAATAAGCCGATAACGATACTAGACTTAAATAAGGGTAATTTAGAATAGGAGGTAGAGGAAGTAATAAATATAAGGAAGTTTAAGGGGGAATAATACTATATAATAAAGTAGAAGGATTAGCCCTTAGAATATAATATATAAGAACCAGAAGAGTATTTAATAAATATATTAATAAAGCTATAGAATTTCTAGATAGCTTAATCGAAAAAGAAATAGCTATAAGGCGACTTGTAATAAATATTAAAGGAAAACTAATTATAATACCGGGTAATTAGGTTATAAAGCTATAGGGGCTACTCTTTATTATAATATTAAAATAAATCCTAACTTTAACTTTAACTAAGTATAGCCGAAGCTTATATAATAGAAATCGAACTTACTTACTCGAGCTATAATATAGCTATAGCTTACTATTCGCCCTTATATAAAGCGTATATAGCGTATATATAATAAGCCTGCTTTAAAAATAAATAAATAAAATAAATATATTAATTATAGGATATAGACGAACCCTAGATAATTAAGTATAGAAGCCTACTAGATATATAAACTTATATAGTAAAGAGGGCTAGAAGGAAGGAGGTAGTAATAATAGAGAGGGCCTAAACTTTAAGCTCTTTATCCTCGAACTCCTCCTAATTAAAACCCTCGGCCTCCTTTATATTAGAGACTTCCCGGTATATCTTTAATATAATACTTTAGAAAACGTATAGATCTAAAATTTAAATATTTTAACCCGACTCCTCTTCTTAAACTTATAAAAGAGTCGACGAATACTAATTATTAATCTCCCGCTAATATACCGAATTAATAATAAAATAATAATAATAGGTATAGGACGCGTTAACTTACTTATAAGGAGCTAGCGGGAGGATAAGGACCCGTATTAGTAGCGATAGTAAAGTAATATTAATCTATTTATATTATATAGTGCTAGCGAGACTATAATAGTATATAAGCGAGGAGTAGATAAGACAGAAGAATATATTTACTTTCTTATTACTTTTTTTAAAGTTAGTAAATAAGCTATATTTAGTATAATACGCCCGCTTAAGGGCTATAAAGTCTATAAGGAGCATATAGCTCGCTCGGTAGATATTAAGGAGCTAATAGCGATTTAAAGCCTGCTTTAAGTAAGGGTAATCTGTTACAGTTGCGTACCACCTACACCGCTGTACTACAGAAGGGCAAAAGATCTGCAGTATCAGACTCTGTCTGATACGGTGGTAGTTCGCCTTATAGGTGCGTGGGCATATTATAACCTACGGTGACAACTATGCTCTCCTCCCTAGAGGTTCGACCTCGAACCTCGAACCCCCTAGGGCACGTCTATAGGGCGCCAGACCCCCAAACGTCGTTCTATCCACCTAGCGAGTGCACACGTCAATTGCCCCTTACTCAATTAAAACAGAACGCTTTATCAGCAGGGTAAAAGTTCTGTAAAAGAGCAATCGCGTTCATTCGAACTCACGACCTCCGTACAGCAACCTCAGGCCACCGAGAGAGTCTGATACTATTATTACAGTTGCGTACTACCTACACCGCTGTACATAGAAGGGCAAAAGATCTGCAGTATCAGACTCTATCTGATACGGTGGTAGTTCGCCTTATAGGTGCGTGGGCATATTATAACCTACGGTGACATAATCCTCATTATTATCCTCCTTTAGATTAATAAAGCTAAAAGTATAAATAGTATAATCTGCTTAGCGAAGTATAGTAGTAAAGTTAGCGAGATTACTAAATATTCTTTATAGGATTTAGATAATTTATTAGCGGGGTTAATTAAATAAAGGGGATATATATAACGCGTTAATATTATTAACGAGACGCTACCGAGGTATAATACGCCCGGTTAAGATATATACTATAAGATAAATATAATTACTCTTCTAATACTTAGTATAAGTAATAATTATAGTAGTATCGTACTCGCAGTAGAACTAAACTATAGTAAAGTCGATTATATCCTTACTATCCGCTATAAGTTAGTTAAAAGGGGCGCTTATATTATACTTAGCGCAGGATAAGTAACCTATATAAGAGAACTAAGTAGTATAGCCGGTAATAAAGTAAGGCTTAATCGATTCCTTATTTTACTTATCTAGTATAAGAGGGGGGCTATTATAATTAAATATTATAATAATATAACTCGATAAAGATTTATAATAGGGTTAAGGATAAGTTAAAGGGATAATATAAATAAGATATATAATAGGAAAAAATAATAATATTACTAGTTAAGATAGTAATAGGATATAAACGATACGGGGGCGTATTATATATAGGAGGGAGGATAGTTATAATAATTAATTAATTAATTAAGTAATTAATTAATTAATAGAAGAAAGGAAGTAATAGTAGCGAGTAAGAAAAGAGATATAAGTAAAAGGTAATAATATAATCTTCGAGATAGAAATATAAAGTTAGGTAGTAAAAACCCTAATATTTATATTTAGGAATAATAAAGCAGTAGAATACTTAAAGTAATATAGGGTAATTAGTAACTATAATATTAATAACTCGGTAATAGAGCAGATACGTTTTATAGATATATAGCGGGTTAATATAACGATAAATAGTTATAAGGGCCTTATATATATACTTATAGTATATCTAGGGTATATTATAGATATAGGGCTAAAGTCTTATAGTAAAAGTAGTAATAGTAATAAAGCCTAGGGCTTAGGGCTTAAGCCCTTAGAGGGGAGGATAATTATCACCGGGGCTTTATAGTATTATCGAGGGTTAGAGTCCTAAAAGGACCCGCCTATAAGTTATACTTATCTCTTAGGAGAGGTATAGCGAACTCTATAACTTAGCTTACTAAGTTTTAGTCTAAATATAAAGAGAGATTTATATTATACCTTACCTGACCTCCTATAAGGAAACCCGTTATATATGCATATCCCCTTTATTTAATTAACCCCGCTAACGAATTATCTAAGTCCTGTAAGGAATACTTAGCGATCTTACTAACTTTACTACTATACTTCGCTAAGCGGACTACGCCGCTTATACTTTTAGCTTTACTAACCTAAAGGAGGATAACGATAAGGATTACCCCCGCCTAGAATAAGCCTTAAATCGCTACTAACTCTTTAATATCTACCGAGCGAGCTATACGCTCCTTATAAACTTTACGGCCTTTAAGTAAGCGTATTATACTGAATATAGCCTACCTACTAACTCTAAAAAGAGTAGTAAGAAAGTAAGTATATTCCTCCGTCTTATCTACTCCTTACTTATATACTATTATAATCTCGCTAATACTATATAGCGTAAATAAATTAATACTACCTTATTATCGCCGCTAATATAAATCCCCGTCCCTCTACTAGCTCCTTATAAGTAAGTTAATATATCCTATATCCGTTATTATTATTTTATTATTAATTTAATATATTAATAAGAGATTAATAATTAGTATTCGTTAACTTTTTTACGAGTTTAAAGAGGGGAGTTAGGTTAAAATATTTAAATTTTAGGTCTATACGCTTTCCGGAGTATTATATTAAGGATATACCGGGAGGTTTCTAATATAGAGGAGGCTAAGGGTTTTAACTAAGAGGAGTTCGAAAATAAAGAGCTTAAGGTTTAAGCCCTCTTTATTATTACTACCTCCTTCTTTCTAGCCCTCCTTATTATATAGGTTTATATATTTAATAAGCTTCTATATTCGGTTATCTAAGGTTTATCTATATCTTATAATCGATATATCTATTTTATTTATTTATTTTTAGGGCAGGCTTATTATATATACGCTATATATACCTTATATAAGGGCGAATAATAAGCTATAACTATATTATAGCTCGAGTAAGTAAGTTCGATTTCTATTATATAAGCTTCGGCTATACTTAGTTAAAGTTAAAGTTAGGATTTATTTTAATATTATAATAAAGAGTAGCCCCTATAGCTTTATAACCTAATTACCCGGTATTATAATTAGTTTTCCTTTAATATTTACTATAAATCGCTTTATAATTACTTTTTTCTCGATTAAGCTACCCGGAAATTCTATAGCTTTATTAATATATTTATTAAGTACTCCTCTAATTCTTATATATTATACTCTAAAGGCTAATCCTTCTACTTTACTATATAGTATTATTCCCCCTCGAACTTCCTTATATTTATTATTTCCTTTATTTCTTATTCCGAGTTACCCTTATCTAGGTCTAGTATCGTTATCGGCTCGCTTACTTCTTCTTTATCCTAAAAACGCTAACCTTTTAATAATAAGATATAAAATATATTATATATCCTTATATACTTATTTAATAGGGCTAAGTAATATACTTATACCCCTACCCTCTCTAATATACGAAAAGGGCTAATATAATATAAGTATAGCTTTTTAGCTATCCCCTTAAAATATAAGTTCTTTATTAATAGCTATATAAGCTATCCCTTTAAGAATTCTATCTCTTTATACTTCTAATTATAATACTTCGCTTATAAGTTTATTACCCTCCTTTATTAATCTACTAGCTCTATTCTTAACTTAATTAGTTTCCGGAAGCGTATAACTATTCTTAACGCTACTTTCTTTAACTCTTTATCCTCGAGATATAAATAGAGTTTAAACTCCTAGTTTAAAAGATACCGGCTAAGCGTTATCCTAATAATACTATTCTAAGTATTATTAATTATATATTAAATAATCTTTAATAACTATAGCTAATTCGGCTCCGCTTCCTTTACGAAATACTTTAAGTATTATCCTAATATTTAGTTTATCCGCTTAGTTTAACTATTAGTTTAAGGGTAAAAAGTAATAAATAACCTATATTTTACCTTTAATAAATAATATAAGTTATTCTAGAACTTACTTATAAATACTACCCCTTAATCTATAATAATCCCGTTTATAACTTTATAAACGAGTTTAATCTTATTATAAAAAAGCTCTATTAGCTCTCCGGAGGATATATTACTATATATAAGGAATAGGAGAATATATTTTAAAAAGTAATCGATTATTATTAAAACCGAGTTTATTATAATACTATTATAGATTATAAGTAATAACGCTATTATAAAATCTATTACTAACTCTTCTATAAATTATATAAGACTTAATAGCGATTCTAGCTTATTATATAAATAATACCTTAAGGACTTATTCTTCTAATAGATTATATACTTATTAACCTAAGTTTATATATCCTTAAATAGCCCTAGCTAATAGAATTTCCGGTAGAATAGCTCTATTATCCGTTTAATTTTAAAATAGCCTACTAATAGGTTATTATAATATAGCTTTATTAGCTTATATTTTACTAACTTCTCGTTTAAGATATTTATACGCTCTTTATATAGGATTATATTATTTTATAGAGTTTACCCCTAAGCTTTCTACGTTTTAGGTTAATTTATAATTCTTAATTAATATTCCTTCGACTCTTTATTATCTTATTAAGCTTAACGGATAAAATCTATAAGTTCCTCGGAAACTCTTATAATATATATTACTTCTTAATAATAGATTATCCTTATAATAACCCTCGGGACCCTTTAAACTCGGCCCTATCTCTACTAAACTTTATAGCTATACTAGCGATAAATTATTAAACGTATTACTACTTATAAGCTTTATACTTACGCTATTAATAATTCCTATAAGCTTAGGCCTAAGTTACTTATAGCCTCTTTATCCTATTTAACCTTATTTTCTAAGGTTAATAGAAAGTCGAGCCCTACTTACTCCCTATTATCGAAGTTTAAATATCTCGATAATATATCGGTTAAGTTTCCCTTACCCGGTTAATACCGAATTATAAAATCGTAAAGTATTAATTCTATATACTAATACGATTATCTCTTATTTAACCTCGGGGTTTTTATAAATCCCTATAAATTTTAATAATTTAATAATACCTTTATTAGGTACTTTACCCCGTTTAAATAATATCTTTAATATTTAAATAACTCGATTATTATTAATATCTCCTAATCCGGTATCCTATAATTAATCTCTATACTTATAAACTTCCTCGAGTAGAATATAATAAAGTAGAAACGCTTTTAATTATCCTTCTATAATAATATCCCTATAAGTACGAACTTCGAAGTATCGGTTTTTAAGCGAATCGGCCTCGATAAGTCGAAATATTATAAAAAAGGCGTAATAGAGAAAGCTTTAATTAAACTTTAAAAAGCCTTTATCTCTTCCTCCCTTAGTATTACCTCCGCCGGTTTCTTCTTATTCTTACTATTTTTAAATAGTATTATAAATAGGGTAATAATCCTAAAATATCTTTTAATAAATCTATAATAAAAGTTATAAAATCTAAAGAATACTTAAATATCGTAGTAGGAATATAAGAGGGGTTATTCTAAGATAGCTATAACCCTTCCTAAGTTTATTAATATCTTATTTATAGATATTATAAAGCTTAAAAATTCTATACTCTTTATATAGAACTCGTATTTTAACGGCTTTATATAGAGTTCTATATCTTAAAAGTATTAAAGTACTTCCCGGATATATTTAATATATTCCTCTCTTATTTAGGAGAAAATTAGAATATCGTTAAGGTATATAATATAAGAGATATCTAGTAAACCCTTTAATAATTACTAGATATAATATTAAAAAATTATAAATATATTATAAAAATTAAATAGTATTATTATATATTTATAATATTTATACTTAATCCTAAACGCTATTTTCTACTTATCCTTATCTCGAATATAGATCCGGTAATATATATCCTCTATATCTACCTTTAAGAATATCTTTATACCCTAAAACCGATCTAGGATTTCCGAGATAAGTAATAATAAGTAGCGATTCTTTAATATTATACTATTTAATCTATAGTAGTTAATATATAACCGGAGGCTATTATCTTTCTTAAGTATAAATAGAATAAGTACCCCTATTAGACTTTTAAAGAGTTAGATATAACTTATAGCGATATTATTATTAATATATTTATAAAGCTCTATATTCTCCCTTTCCGATAATAAATAGATTAATCTATAAAGTAGCTCTTTATTAAATAATAAATCGATATTATAATTAATCTCTTTATACTTAAGTATTACCCTTACTTTAGAGTTATCGAATATATCTAGGAAATCGCAGAGTTCTATAAAAATTCTATCTATATTTATCCCGCTAAGCGTATTATTATCCTCTCTTATAAATAGTAACTCCTTTAGCTATATTAGCGTATAAATATATATAAAGCCCTAATACTTCTTCGCGAAAGTTTTTACTTTTACTAATTAAGCTTAAATAATTTATTTATTATATTATTAATAATAATCTCGGGGCGCTATATAAATATCTAGATTATAAAGGGTAATTATTAATAAAAGTATTAAGCTTTTATTATATCTCGGGTCCCGATTAATTATAATATATAAGCGAGTAAATATCTTCTTATCTCTTTAATAATCCTTTATTATAATAAGTACCGATTAAACCCTATATATAAAGTACCTTATCTATCCTACTACCTTGATAATTAACGCTAATTACTTAGATTATTATAGCTTAAGCTTTTATATAAACTAGATACTAATATAATCTACTTCTATATAGCTATCGAGGTTAGTATAAATCGCTACTATTTTATAAATACCTTATACTATAATTATTATATAGAACTTTATTCTTACCCTTATTAATCCCCTTTAAATCGATAGTATAAAGTTTACTTTAACTTAAACCTATTTTTTAAACTAATTTATTAATACTTTACCCTCGCTTCGTTAACTTTTATTAGTTCGGGGTAATCTCGTTTAAAGTATAAGTATAAGCTATAGTTATAATATTTCTTCCGGTTATTATTTTTATCTATAAGGTTTCTTCTATTATTCGAGAGAGTTACGAATTATTTATATTTCTCGCTTAGTATATTAGTAGATCGTTTTATCTAATATCTCTTCTTCCTTAAGTACTCTTCCTCTTATCTCCCCTCTTATAGCTTATTCGTTAATATAATTATTAACTCCCGGCTTATAAATAAATCTTTAAAATATTATAAATTAATTATCGCTTATAATTCTAGTATTAGTTTTATAAAGAAATATCTTATATATATATTATTTATATCCTACCCGGTTAATTATTACTTTTCGATAATATTTAAATAATTATAGAATTTAATAGGGGATTAATTATTTAATTAATATACCTCTTCTAAAAATATTATAAGATTCTAGTTTAAGCTTTCTATATTTTATAATAACTTCTTCGTTTATTCCTTAAATAACCCCTAATAAAAACTTATCTTAAGTACTCTCTCTAATAGTTAATTATCTAAATATTAATCCTATTTTATTTAATATTCTATATTATATTAATCTAGTATAATTAATATATAATTTCTCCCCTTCTTATATCTTTTTAAAAACGCTTCGAATTTCCTATAAAGCGTATATAACTAGTTATTATAATCCGTATAAATCGCTAAGTATATTAATATCGGGATATTCTTAATATATATCCCGCTATCGCTCTCCTTACTATTACTATTATAATAATATCGTCTCGGCTCTTTACTACTTAAGCTTCGCTAGTATACCTCTTATAACTCTAGCCTCTCCTTTAACTTTTTAATTTAATTATATACCCGGATTAGCTCTTCGAGTTCTTTAATATATACTTATATTATAACTAAATTAGCTATATCTTATTAAGGGGGCTTAACCGGGTTAACTATAAGTATTATAGCGCTACCTCGCTTATAAACCGAAATTCCTTTATTAGTATATCCCGTTATAATATTCGACTTTCTTTTTCTCGTTTTAACTAGTATTATTATCTTTAAGTAACCTTTCGAGAAGTTTTAAAATTATAACGGGTTTCCTTATAGGAGGTTAGGTAAGGTATAATATAAGTCTCTCTTTATATTTAGATTAAAACTTAATAAGCTAAGTTATAGAGTTCGCTGCGCTTTTCCTAAGAGATAGGTACGACTCGCGGGCGGGTCCCTTTAGGACCCTAACCCTCGATAATACTACGAAGCCCCGGTGATATTATTACTATAGTGATCAAGTCAGGACAACCTCGCTGCGGGCGTTCGCCACCTAGCCAACAATATCATCACTTCGCAAAATTTCCTATGACGATATTTCGTTACTCGTCTTCTGTTTCAGTTCTTGCTGAAGGATTCACACTACACGGCTCGCTTGATTTACTTGGGCACCCTCCTCGTCTGCCTGCAACAACATCTCCTTCTCCAGCCTGGAACGTTCGGCGGGACACAGTCTTGGAAAGCTACTTACAGAGAACAACCAACGAATCACTACCATCCATCTATATTACTACCCCCGTATTGGATATCTAGACAAAACCAACCACTAGGTCGCCGCCCACATCTCGTCTATTATAGCCGACCATAACGTTCCAGGTCACCAACCCGCGCCCTCTACCTTACCACCCATGGCTGTCATCATTATCATTGCCAGTATCGTCATCTATACTTTATAGGCTGGCGGTTGATCTACTTTATTACACTTTGTCCAGAGATGATTCATGTAGTGATAATTACGGAGAATTGGAAGCTCGAAAGAAGCCGTGGTAGTTGGAAAGAAAAAGTCGTGGTGGGCGGAAAGAAATTCAAAAAAGCCGTGGTGAATGAAAACTGAAAAGCCGTGGTGATGTTCTGCGAATGTATCGAGTAATGCGCAAAGCGGCTGCAACACTCTATATTGTCAAGAGCAGTACACCTCTGCTATATGCTGTTTACCTGAGTACATTTTCACTACTAATGCTGCCTGTTCAGGTATCTTATCTTCGTTTTGCTATTAATAATATCAATAAGGACAGCAGCATTACGACCCCGTCTTTCCTCTTGATAAGCTGCCCAACACAGTCTGTACTCATCTACCGGTCTCCACACATACTAAGTACCTAGGTACCTAGGTATGTATAAGGTGGTCATCCACACCTGGGCATGTCTTGGGAAAGAGAAGAATTGACTGGGAAGACGAGATGATTGTGTACAAAGCGGGTTGCAGGCGTAGATGCATTCCTTCGTTCCTCTTGTCTTGAAGGTGTTGTCTGTGTAGTTGTTCACCAGAGAACACTTGGAGTAGTGAACATTGGATATTATGAGCCACTGCCGCTCGTGATCAGATGAGGACCGTAACGTTTACTGTGACGGTGACGGTGACGGTGACGGTGACGGTGACGGTGACGGTGCCCAGTGACAAGACTGGCAACGGTGACTTCCCGGATAAACTGTATGTTTTTCCGTGCAACCTTTGCACATGTCAGGAGTTGCACGGAATAATTGATCGAGGACCTAATTGGTTCGCCGGCCGGGGAGCTGTAAGTACCTTCTACATATACATCTTCTCCTCGAGCCGGGTACTTTGCATGTAGTATATACATACCTAGGTACGTACTGCGCACCTTCCAAGGTGAACAGGAAGGTACGCGCAAAAAAACAAGAGGGAAGGAAGGAAGCAAGCAAGCAGGCACATACATGGCATGTCCTTCCACGTGACTGCTCTCATGTTGTATCATCGTCGACCCAAACTGGAACCGTCTAACTGAAGCCATCGTGAGATCTCGTCTCGTCTCGTCTCGTGTCTCGTCTCGTCTCTTCTCGTCTTCTCGTCACGATGCCACGCTATCCTGTACGTATTACTTGCCATCATCACCATCATCATTCCTTTCCAAAGACCTATCATATCATCATCTCCTGGCCAGCTTAGCCCAGCTTCTTCCCCAGCTTCTTCCTTGTTCCCATCTCTCTCTCTCGCTCCCCCCCCCCTGTATATACGCATAGCTACACAGCTAGGCACAGCTAGGTAGGCCAGGAAACCAAACATCCCCGTGCTGACCATTTCCCTTCGTGTAGAGCTTCATCGCAGACTACAACCTGGGCCATCCCCAGACCAGCCACCATGTCCGTGGCTACGTGAGCAGCGTCGTCTCCCCTGCCGCTGACGCCACCCCTGCTTCCGCCGCGCCGTTGCTGTCCTGCAGCATAATCTCTCCGCCGCCCTCGAGGCCGCCTCTATCGTCGAGCCCCAGAACGCCCGTGACGCCGCCAGGCTGCACGAGCTCCGCGAGCTCATGTCCCCCGTCCTCGCCGACATCGCCCCCAGCCCCGACCTCCTGCCCACCCGCCTCAGCCCCTTGTTTGGTGGCCGTCTGACCCGCACCATGCTGTCCATGGCGAGGCGTCTGGCCCGCATCAAGATGCACCCTTCCGGCCTGTGGGACTAGCAGCATTGTGTCCTCCGCCGCGCCCTTGCCCGAGTCAACGGCCTCCAGCTGACTACTTTATAGTCGACGAGGTCAAGCGCTTCTTTGATATAGATATAGCCCGGATAGACAGCCTCCGCCCTGTTTTTGCCGCCGCCGCCGCCCCAGCAGAAGCAGCAGAAGCAGCAGGAGAAGGAGGAGAAGGAGGAGGAGAAGGAGGAGGAGCAGACCCAGAATCGGAGCCAGAGCTGGAGGAGGAGGAGGATATAGAAGCTGGTCGCGGAGGAGACGACGTAAGTCATTTTCCACCTAGCTTCCCCCTCTCCTTACCTTTTCTCTACTCTGCTCCGCTAAAACTATAGAGGAGGAATATAGGTAAGCTAACTATATGTATATTGTTAAAAAGGATGGGCACTTATACGGAGACAGAGACGACACCCCTCTACAACCATCCTCGCCCCGAACCCCCACACCCCCTTCCCCCATACCTCCTCCCCCCTCCCCGCCTCAGCAGCAGCAGCAACATCAACATCAACATCCACGCCGCCCTCGTCCTCGCCCTCGCCTCTTCCGGGGAGATAACGATTTCGGTTCCGAGCTCCAGGAAGGGGTCCGCCGCCTCGCCAGCCGCCTCCTCCGGTCTCGCGGCCAGAACTTCGTCGCGAGGCACGACGCCTCTATTCAAGAGGTTGCTGCCGCTGCCGCTGTAACCGCCATGGCTGGCGGCCTTCGGGCACTCCGTAGACTCCCTCTCGCCGCTAGTGATAAGGACGGCGACGATGATAATGATGACGATAGTGGATCGCCTGCGCCCTCTCCCGCCAAGAGACGGAGGGTTTTGGCTTCGCGCTTCGGTTTCGGCAGCCATGGTGGTGATGAGGACGAGGAGGATGAGTTAGGCTCTTCCTCACCAGCCGCATAGACGAGGGAATGCTTCCTGCCTTCATACACACACGCACACATACATATATACCTACCCACCGGGCTTGGGAACCCAGTGACACCTTGCGGTGGTGCTAAAGCTACCCCGGGCGACGGAAACCGGACTCTGCGACCTCCACGCGGTGTCGCCTGGGAAACTCGGCTTGCTATCACATCCCCCCAACCATCCCCCTAATATCCCTCTTTCTCCCTCTCTCCTTGTCCATCTCATATGGCCCTGATCGTACCTGTAGGTACACATACCACATGCGTAAGGTGCTAAAGAGAATGAGAGACACATAGAGAGGGGGGGGGGGGAAATAAAGAGAGATGAGGAGACAGTGAGGGGAGTGTGCTAGTCGAGAGCCAGCAGCAGAGACGTCAAGGCAGGTAAGTGACCAGGTAAGTAAGTGATTATGCCTACTCCCAATACCCAGGCCTCACTCTAGCCAGTCCGCTGGGGACTCCAGAGAAGGATACTTTCTATCATCGTGACAGATGCTTGCGTGCTTGTGTGGTCAGGAGAGAAGAAAGGCAGGTAAGTGAGAATGCTCGGATGTGTGTCTTGATAGCTGTCGGTGCCTTTAAACAGCCACGTCGGGTGAGTCGAGTACATGGCTGATAAAATACGCATGCTGTCGCACTTAACCATACACACTCCCCACTATCGTCGTGGCTACGCACATATGTACATACATGGCCAACCCCCTATACCCGTTGATGCCACTCTTGGCTGGCCGACACTGCTCGTTCCAGCTCCCGGGCAAGGTCGGGGTTCCCGTACGCCGTTGCCAGCCTTGCTGGAGAAACCAGCACCCCCTCGTGATCAGCACCACCATCATCAACATCCTCCACATCCTCATCTAGCTCGGACAGCACACGCCCTAAGTACAGCTCCAGCAGTGTAAGGTGTCCTACGCGGAAACCACGTCCATCCTCCTGACACTCTAACGGGTAACAGTGGCGGCGGCAGTAGCAGAAGAGGGACCAAAACAACAAACCAAGTCGGCCCGGCCAAGGAGGATAGCGAGAGGAAGCCGGTGCCTGATGTGATGTCACCGGACGATCGCTGTATCGGTACTATACCAGGCGCTCGATGGTGCAGGCTGCAAGATGGTGCGGGCTGCATGATGGTGCGGTGAAGGGGGAGGAGGCGGCTGCGCTGCAAGATTGTATCGCGACCGGGATTTTAATAAGCCCCAAGTGCGACGAGGGCCTATACGAGGCGGCGTGCATCATGTGCCTCGAGATTGGACAAGGCGGTGCAGTGTAGGGTGAAGCGCCCCTCGTCGTCTGGCCAGTCCCAGCACATTTCCTTATTATTATCATGATTATCACCATCATCATTACCAAATTCGACAAGCCATTCGGCCAGGTCCACCATACTGTTCGCGGCAATCATGTGCAAGGCCGTCATACCAGATGGCCCGGCGTGGGACGGGGCACAGGGGACAGCCCAGGTGGCGCCGGACGAGATAAGGAGCTTAGCCGTATCGGTGTGAGAGCGGGAGACGGCCAGCATCAAGGGAGTGCAGAGAGGCCAGTCCAAGGGGTGGGTGATATAGCCCGGGCCGCCGCCTAGGCCAAAGGCAGAGCGTAGCCAGAAACGTAAGTGACGGGAGGGGCATATACACGAGAGGCTAGCTGGTGTGTCCAGTGCTTCGAGGACGGAGGAAGAAGGGCTACCACCGGACAAAGTGTGAACTATGCCGGGCAGGCGGGAGGAGGAGGAGGAGCGGGCCGGTCGCAGAGGGGGTTTTGTTGTCGTATGTCCTGGGCTTTCCTTTCTTTTTCTTCCTTCTCTTCTTCTTCGGCCCTCAGTGTCATTTTCATCCTCTTTACTGTTCTCGTCCTCGCCATCTATATCTAGAAGCTGCAGGAGGAGCCGGACTATGCCGGTATAGCCTTGCTGGGATACAGCGTGGAGGGCAGTTATATAGCCGTTCAGGGGGGCAGGGAGGATATTGTCTTGCTGTGCTTGTGCTTGCCGGAGGCCGTTATAGTCGTCGTCATCGTTATCAGCGTCAGCAATCGTAGGAATAATAGCTGGCCAGTGGGACTGAGGGCAGTCGAAGGCGGTGCGGAACCGAGAGCTGAGGTAGGCTTGTTGGAGCGCCCTCTGCGGGGCCGGGTCCCTGATGCTGGTTCTGGTGCTGGTGGTGATAGATGAAGCTGCCTGGGCGAGGCTCGATACGAGACGGTTATTGCCTGTCGTACAGGCGAGGATCAATATGCAGTGGGGGCTCGTCGGGCGGAGGGTCCGCCTCTGTGTCTGGCTCTGTTCCTGTTCTTGTTTCTGTTGGTCTCCAGCCTCGTCTACAGCCAACACCTCCGCCTCCTTCTCCTTCTCCTCCTTCTCCTCCTTCTGCTCCTTTCCATTTCCATTTCCCTTTCCGTTTCCCCTTCCCTCCTGCCAACATCATCGCCCGTACCCATGCCCACACCCATGCCCGTGCTCGCCATCGTCTGATATCACCGCGACGGCGTGAGCGCTAAGGTCGAGGAAGACAGCAATCCTATGGAGGAGAGGCGTGGTGACGAAACAGAGATGATGGCATGAAGCGGCCACGGCTGCGAGGTCAGGGAGCGGATTGATGTCCATGTCGAGGTCGAGGGCGACGACCTTGTCGAGGATAGCGAGCAGTAGCTCGGCTGGCAGCCTGGTCAGCATACCTGCTGTATTTGTTGTGTTCGCATTCATTTCGAATAGATCGTCGTTTCATCGTCGTCATCGTCGTCGTCGTCATCGTCGTCGTAGTCATGTGGTATCTTTTATTGTAAATAAGTACGATGATGATGATGCTTTTGATCTGGTGTTTGTTGTTGTTTAGTAGTGGTGATGAAGGGGGATGAACAGAGGGGGGGGGGTGTCTCATACTCAAGGGTTTGGGTTGATCAGGGTTAGGGCCTGAACCCCCGTCCACCCAGTTTTATTGCTTTTTCTTTATCTTTTCGCTTCTTCTTTTTCTTTCTACTATACTTTTGTAACCTTCCTCACCGTATAGAATTTAAGATCAAGGCTCAGCTCAACAGTCAATAGTCAATGGTAAGAAAAAGTCAAAAAGAGGGATAGTAGTTCTCCTGGACCCTAATATCGGTTGGAGCCTCGAGCTTTGCTGAGGTGCGCCCAAGTAATCATCTCGATGTACCACCAGACTTACGATCACAGAAGCTATACACTCATGTTGCTACTTGCCACAGGTTGGGTCAAGCTATATAACGCTTTCGAGGCCGGGCTCAGGCCTGGAGGGTAATAGTGGCGGGGGAGGAAGAGGAAGAAGGCGAGGAAGATATGGAGTATGATTATAAATAAGGACCACGAGCACGAGCACGAGTAAGAGGAACTCAACGGCGAGCATGGCGAGGTCCAAGTTGAAGACTGTTGATGAGGACGTCTTTTCACGTCGTTGTCGTGCGATATTTCAGGTCGGACTGAAGCAACCCTTGACCTCCCCGGGGGTCTGATATCTTCCTCAATATGTCTGTTCTTCGGCCGGGTTTATGCTGGAAAGTATCAACGGCCATAAAGATGTTTCGACCTTAAGCTTGAGGCAGAGTTCTACGGCCACTATCCTGTGCAGGATGGCAAGGACGGGGGACCCTAAGAGCCATAGTGACGGTTCTGCTACTGATATATTGGCAAGTACTGAGGGACTGGATCGAGGATCCCTATTTGCATATAGCGGCGAGGACAACCTGATAGTATTCAACCGTAGTATAGGACACAGGATGATGCAGCAGAGTTTGGTCAGTTGAGAAACAGGTTACTAAACCGGTACAGGATATGCACCTGAACCCTTCTAATGCCGCCGCGGATACACGAGCAGAATCAGACTATTATTCATTATACTGGCGATAGTAACGCTGACGAGGACAATGTCAGAATGCCTTACTCCTCTACTCTATATTAATTGTCATTGTTGGAAGGTGATAACTCCCTCGGTATCCTTAGTTTCTGTCAGAATGGTGATGGTATATAGTTCACCATCATGTTCAAGAGAGCAGGGCTTAGAGAATCGCGAGACTTTCTAGGGTCTAATTATCGCCTGCTGGCTCATTGGATGCCCAACAATGAAGCCAGCCTCACCTTAATTTCAGCCATCTCTTTCGTCGAGTTTTCAGCCTCCTTTATCCTTCCTCGTCCTCCCCTGTCTTGGAACCTTCACCCCTCCGTCTCCTCCTTCTCTTTCATCTACTTCATCATCATCCTATCCTCCTTATCCAGAGATTAATTCGATACTCTATCGGTCCGTAAAGAGGCGTCAGGCCAGCCCGTCTCGCCACCAGCAGTCGCGGGTTGCTTCGATACGACGAGCAGCAGCGGCGGCAACAACTACATTGATGTCAATACTCTCCCCACTGCTACGACTAACAACACGGTCTTCCTCGTCCGCCTCCGCGATCTCACCATTAGGAGATGCAAAGTAGATAGATGAATCAATACAGAACCCATAGCACGGAAGGGTTGGCAGAAGTCAGACGTTAACTGTCACAATAAATACCAGTATTGAAAGTACTCGTTGCAAGATATCATTTTGGACCTCTAGTATAGTGGTTAAAGTCTGACATTAATTAAGCTCTTTTTTTGCAGGAGAGATTCCTAGATGTCCACTATCATAAGAGCTTTCCTAGATCTGGCAGCAATGACAGGAGGATATACCGATAATATAAACACATTACTTACGTGGGTCCTGGTGCCTTGCTATATTTCATCTATGTGTGTAGAGCTCAACTCACAGCCACGATCAAGAGATCAGACATGTTGGACTAAAGAATAAAGCCAGAGAGCGAGAGCTAAATAGCCCCTTGCTATAAATTCTGTTGGAGCTCTCGCATAGGGAGTATCAACCTCTCCTTCTGCGATGCTTACGGTCCGCCTCCTCCAGAATGGCACTCGCAATGTCAGCCCGAGCCAGTGCTTCCCGTTCTCTCCTCTCCTCTCTCTCGCGCGCAACTATGCAGTTCATGCATTCGACTGTTTCTGATTTCCTAGCTGGCTTTTTCCACTCTTCCATTCTTCCGCAGTCTCCCCATGCCAGACGTTGCCGTTGAACCTCATAGCAGTTTGTGTAGAAAATCTGTCCCCTAAGCACGATATTGCTGCATGATGGTGTCTTGCACCAGGTGTCTTGCACCTCCAGCTTGCACATATTTGTTTACTTGGCTGTAGATATGTTCAGTTGTCTTGACTTGGTTCATGTGAGGGCATTCGCTACTCTTGTTCATAGTGCAGAGGACGAGAGAGGCGCAACTCCAGAGTCTTTCTTAGGGCTTGTGTACTGGGCAAAGGCATGTCACGAATGTGTACTGTTATGAAATCGAAGTGAATACTGATATTAGGTAAGTACTTATTAGCAGAATAGCAGGCCTGCAATAAACCTTTGAAGATAAGTGATTAGGTCCTTGAAGCTTCTCTGACTATGTTGTACACGAGACTCATTATTTACTGATGATTTGAGCAACTATGCCGATCACACTACCCTAGGGGTGGTTAACTGCAGCCTACAATCTCTAAGACACAGATGCTCTGGAAAGTAGCATGAATTCTCTATTCAGGATGACCTGTGACAGAATTGTTTGTAAAGCATATGTAATAGTTAGGGTAATTAGTTTTGGGAAGAGATGAGTGCGAGATTACGAGATCAGTTAGCAAGAGACAGATAATAGTCTGCAAATCCTCGAGTACTTATATGGTAACCACTTTGTTCACTCATCAATAAAAACTCAACTTATGAGATATCAAAAAGACGAGAAGAAACATGGTTACTCGAATTTCGACGCTAATCAGTAGCCAGAGAAATACGGTGAACAGTGATATAGAGGTAGATCAGGACGAGGCCTAGGATTAATAACACCGCCACTCACGCCTTGAGGAGGGCAGAGAATTTCACACCGATTGGAACGCAGATAGGTGGTGGTGCCGGAGTGGAGTAGGATACTTTCAAGTCGTGATACAAGTGCTAATAGCACAGCCGAGGAGGGAAAAGGTTTGTTTAACATTACTCTGTGCTATATCAACAGGAGGCCCTGGACGTCATGTGTAGCAGGCAGGTACTACTCTAGGGTATAGAAAAGCAAATAAGGAATAGAAAAGGGGGATATTTTCTCCTCGGAAAGAGCACACACCGCGTAATCACAAGTGAGTGAGCCAGCTATATACAAGTATATACCCAGATATTCATTCCACTATGCCCAGGTGTTGCCCACTTCCCTCATCATCTGTCCACTGCAGCTATCTTCCTTCGTTACGTATAGTGTGTATTCATTGTATCAAACCTAAGAATAATATACCCTAGCCCGCTCACTCAACACGTCGTCCTGCTTCGGAAGAAACAACCTCCTCTTCAGCAACGATCTCCCCTCTCGGTTTCCCCTTCCAGACGTGTCTGTCAGACTGGCTCACGGAACAACCACTCGTTGAACCGCGCCTCATCCAGACCCTTGGGTATCATGCTTCTCGCGGTCTTCCACTGCGTAGAAAACAGACCAAAGGTTATATGACTTGCCGGCTTGAATGAGAAAGACTTAACTCTCTGGGTCTCGGGGCTTTCCTCGCCTTCGCAACAGACCCTAGCCTTGTAAGACCTCTCGGCAAAAACACTGGCACGAGCCTGATCTCCATGCGCGATGCAGACCTGAAAGGCGTCATAATAGGTTCTGGAACTGTGACCCTCGATATGCCCGTCGAATTCCTCCTCTAGGGCTTTCAGCAGCGATTTGCAATCTCCTAGGCAAATCTCCGGGCTTTTCCTCAGGCGACTGGGGTCGCCAATATTGTCGTCGAGTCGCTGAATCAGGAGACGCCGGGCATCGCTGGCTTGGAGCTCAGCAGGCGGGAGTGTGCACACACTGCACTCGCAGTCGAAACCAAAAGACTTCCTCAGAAATGCTCGTCGAGTACTAGCCGGGCCGCCGTGGTCATATGAGATGGTGATCTCCTCGCCGGCCTTGATGGGGCGGATGGCGTAGATAGTCTCGTGTTCTCTGTTGCCGTCCCAGTTGTTGTGAGAGTTTGGGAGGCAACTGTGGTTGATGAGGCAGATTTGTGGGTATATGCCGCCCACGGGTGAGCCCGACCCACAAGGCAACGCGTTCGTCCTGACGATGCCACCAAAGGGCAAGCTGCCTGGGAAGTTGTTGTGAAGGGAGAGAAACTGCCGTTGCTCGGTCCTGGACATGGCTCTGAGCTTTCCAGCGAGCACCAGCTCCAGTTCGTTTGGCGGCGCAGGGGTAACTGTGAGGAGAGGTTTCTCACAAAGGATTTGGGTGCCCTTGGATATGTCGACACGGGCGACGAGCCCTCTTGCCTTCCCGGGAATGTCCTTGACCTCGAACAGTGGAATTTGAGGCTCCCCGTGTGGGTTATGGGTTGTTAGGGCATCGGCGATACTGGTAGAAACTTCGTGCCCATCTGGCTGTATATCTTATCAATCAGCAAAAGGGATTACACAGCAGAGAGATCATGTTAAGGAGAAACGCTCCTGTTGTTCTAAATCTTCATACAAGAGTACGATGGTATGGGAGAATATTAATGGACGAACCTGTTCATAAGACCTAAACGACTCGTGAACCTCTTTCCAGTCGTAGTGGCCGTACTGGTCGGCACATTCGTTCCAGTACTGGACACGGGAGCCAAAGCTGGCTTTTGCAATACGCGTAACGGCATTGATGTATCTTGTGACTCCACCGGTGATCTTAGAGCTGAAACGAAGGAATTTATGGCCCTCCAAGGGTAGCATAGGGTGTTCGCCTGCCTCGAAGATGATGTAGTGCTGGTTGATCTGGACTTGGGCGTCATCTCTATAGAGCTCTTTGATGATGTCGATGAAGCGATTCCAGTTGTTCACGTCAACGGTTTCTCTAGAAAGACGAGGAACCATATCAAAGCCAGCGTCGACACCCATTGTTGAGGTCCGAAAAGGATCCACGGAAGAGTGAGGAATACAGATAGGCGTGAGGGTGCAAGTAACTAGGCTTTCGTGCTATATGATGCGGGAAAATCAGGTCGAAGAGATAGAGGAATAAGGGGAAAGGTTTGGATTCTTCATAAACGATCACTTACTAGGTATATATAGTGTTTGTCAAACCCCGCTCAACATGTCAATCACCCTTTACTGTGTAGTAGTCGGGCCTCCTGCATTGCTACCTAGGTAGAGCTTTAGCTAATAGGCTGATCTGAAGGACTACACCTACTATGGTAAGTTCTGATGTCGATCCCTCGAAAAAGCAATTCAACGTTGGTATTATTACCCGTTATCCTGTGTACATGGAGTGCACGGAAGAACATAAATATGCATGATAATTACTTTATGGAATGTAATCAGCAAGACAGCGTGTAGACTACTGTCGATCGTGGAGGTAAATTGGAAGACAAGCCTAAGCACATCAAATCTCTCGAGGCAGTGTGCGAGCGAATGCTTGTATCTAAGCAAGGCTTAAAGCTCCACCCGGTCACTAGCCAGGGCGGTGATAGTTAGAAAATGCATCGGTGTGTCTGTATACGCGGTACAACTCGACGTGCGATTTCGATATGGAACTGAGCTGTTAATAACTTGGATCTGGCCGGGATAGCGATAGTGGATTGAGTTGAGATGGGTCTTCCTATAGTTAAGGTCAGTGGTGTGTGCCCAGTTGAAGGCTTACGGATGCGTGTAGAGATGCATATGTGAAGGGGAAGGTGGCTCGACCGTAAATCGACTTTGCGGGCCTGGAACTCTTTACCTGACTACAGTGATAGATGAGAGACAGATATCTGGAGGCTATGGCAGGGAAATACGGCCTGCTACAAGGGCTTCCAGACTAGATGGGGTCGTAAAGAAGGAGATAAGTCTACATATGTACGAGGACTCCCAAGGGTCCTGTAAAGTAGTGTTCGATATGGGGATGATCTGAGTTTAACAGCAGTCTGACTATAGGCAGAAGGAGACCTAAAGACACAGATATAAAAAATTAGGAGTGGAGGCTATATTTGGTCAGCAAGATAGGTAGAGAGCGCGGAGGACTAAAGCACAATGAAGGGAAACGAACAGCCGGATATAGCTATGGAACATTGAATAGGGAACTGAGTCTAGGAGAGGCCGCCAGTTGTAATCTTACCTCTGGAGGAACAATAGCAGACGGTTCAAGAGGTAGTCGACGGTAGCAACAGTGAGTAGTACTCTTATGAGTCGAACAAAGGCAGAATAGCATCCCCCTTATCGTCCATCCAACCACAAGGAACGGCTACCATGCGAAAGGCCCTCGTCAATTATCACGCTAAAGGTAAAGGCATCTGTGAACATCGACATGCCATTACGGGCCAAAGAGAGACAAGGAGACCTAACTATAGGTGGTAACAGGCAGGAGGGTTGGAGCCCAGGAAGCATACATACTCTAATGATGTATCTGCGAAATCGTAAAGCTACAAAGGTCGGAACTTGAGCCCATCGGCATTTCCTGGGGAGTGGGCGATTTCCCTCCTTTGTCCTTTCTCAATAGCGATCACGAAGCGATCAGTCGGGGCTGAAGACTCCTGAGTTCTTCGTGTGATGGGATAATAACACACAAAACGGACGGACGGATGGACGGACGAAAGAAAACTCGACTGGATAGTAATTATTGTAATTATAAGAGAGATAGCTTACTGAGGTCAGTGTCATTAGTCAAGGTTTAAGAGGGCCATCAGGTATACGATCTTGGACGTCAATCCTGGTCCAGTAGTTTTAATGCTTATACCCCCATAATCAGATAGACGCCCAACGAGTCTCAGAGTCAGGGGAGCAAAGGTCAAAATGCCTGACTGTACATTTTCAAGAAAAGATACATAGATATAGGAATGCCTAGCTGATCCCCCGTGCCGCCTCAGTTAATAGTATACCCACCGTCAACTACCAGAGCGTGCCCCTGAACGAAGGACGCGTCACTAGAGCACAGGAACAAGACGGCATGGGCAACTTCATCAGGTGTGCCCATCCTTTGCATAGGCGCGATATTGCTCGCCAGTCTCATCGGTTCCCGTACCTCTTCTGAGCCCATAGTCATATCCGTTGCAATAACTCCTGGACAGACGCAGTTCACCCGGATACCGTCCCGAGAGTAGTCGATCGCATCGGAACGGGTCATGTTGATGACCGCTGCCTTTGATGCGCAGTAAGGAGCTATAGTGATGTTACATACTGACTTAGCCAAGGCTCATATCTCCCGGTGTATATATGTATGTGTGTATATATGCATCGGACGTTATGTGTAGACTTGAGCAAGTAATTACTTAAGCATGAATTCAACAATATTGGAGAGACTCACCTGCCGCTGATCGGGCCACGATGCCTAATTGACTGGCAATGTTCACTATTGCTCCCCTCTGGCCAGGATGCCCAGGCAGAGGGTCCTGCTTCAGCATATGGGACAGCGCAGCTCTTGAGACCAGCCAGGATCCCTTGTAGTTGACGTTGTTGATGCGGTCGAACAGGTCGGTCGAGATCTCGTGCGATCGTAACGGCGGTCCGAATATGCCAGCGCAGTTCACAGCATAGTCCAGGCGGCCGAAGTCGTTAAAAGCGCTGGCTACGAGGTCTTCCACGAACGGTTTGTCAGAGACGTCCCCTACCAGCTGTGTGATCTTGGTCTCAGGGTTGGTATTTTGGATCTCTCTTGCCGTCTGAGCAAGCGCGGCTGCGTTAGTGTTCGTGATGGCGAGCCTCGTACATCCGGATCGAGCAAATCCTCGTGCTATGGCGGCGCCAATACCTAGATACGTGAATTGACGACCATGGGTCAGCTTATGGTTGGCCAACTGGGCATGGCACATGTATCCATCTTTTTACTGTGCAGTTAATAGTGATAGTGAATAGGAAACAACAGGCACATCACCTCGCCTAAGACCTTTCGAGAGTCCAGACCAAGCATGATCGGGCATCCACACTATGCCCTCCTCTGTATTTACCATCCAAGTACTCAAGTAGATATCTACCTACTCTATCTTCCGGCCGAGTTGCTCACCTTTACCGCCAACGCCTGTGACCAGGGCGACGCCTGGAAACCTTGAAAGAGTTGATGCCATTGCTTTGTCAATAGCTTGTGAATATAAGCCAGTGTATGTATCTTTACAATACCCGCTTCGTGTTGTAGTGCTACAGGGTCGAGATTTGTTATGAAACAGCAGGGCTCAGGAGAATTGATGATGTGGCGTACCGTATATACTTGGAAATTAACCTTGTGGAGGGGCCCGATGCTTTCGCTCTTGGGAAATGCTATTGCGAGCAACAGAATGATCAAAAGTTGAGATAATATATATATACAGAGAGAGAGAGAGAGAGAAAGAGAGAGTGGAGATAAGCCACGCAGATAAGTACCAAGATTAGTCTAGGTCAATCCTGCATGGTTTGCCGGCAGGACCTTTGCCCAACTCCCACATTAGACTTCCTCTTATCTTTAGTTATTTTTGCATCTAGACCTCCTTCGAGGGTATGTAGTACCTTGAGGGACTGTTCCTCTTGCTATGTAGCTCAGTGGCTTCAATATCTGTGAAAGCTGTCTTGCCCTACCGTGTCCTATCGGAATCCCCTCCATTCTTATCTGATATCACCTGACCAGATCTAATCTAATCTAATCTGATCATATCTAATCTTATCACTGGCTCTGTAAGTGGTGATGACTAAGCCCAGGTACTATCATCTTGACCTGAGACATCGTATTCAGGTTCAATATATACGGCTTCATCTTCATTTCCCCCTTCTTTACAATTGTCCATTTCATCAACAGTTATAAACCATGACATGAGCACGAAGAGACGCCCACTTCTCACACCATTGCACATCCTCGGAGTCCCGGTACTGTGAACGCTCTTCAGGAATAAGAATATATTATCAACAACAACATCAAATATCCTCGGTCGGTTCACACCCGACTTCCAAGCTATAGGATCCCCTCGCCCCTCTCTCGATGTCTCTCTCTCTTTTTATCTCTCTCTCACATATTCCCCTCGCTCTGCTGGTTGTGCATGTGGATGTGGATGTGGAGATGGGCTACTGCTCTTACTCATGGCTTGTCTTTCTACCGCTTCGCTTGAATAGTACTTATCCCCAATGTGATAAGTTTTAGCTGTATAGCGAGGTTTGATGGCATGATAATAGGCCGGCTACCTTGGGCTTTCCGTTTGCTCTCATAAGGAGACGAGACCGGAGGATTAGAACTGAGGTTAGTCACGGGTTTAAGAATACTAGGCTCTAAAATTGAACCTGTTGCACTGTCCAGTCGTGTGTTGCTGATCTCCGGATAGATCTAGAAAGATCATGATTGTCTCTAGAAGATGATGCTCATCCTAAAGCTGCCCCGAATACCTCGTCGAGTGCTTTAGTTGCCCGCTCTGTTCAGTCTTGCAATCTACCGGAGCTGCTGCTCTTAAGCCTCTTCATCCCTTCTTGCAGGTTTCTACTTATTTGAAACGCAGAAGCTATGACCCATTGAGAAGATATAGACTAGATTTGGGAAGCCAAGTATCTCATTGGTAATCAGTGGTGATAGCGGCGGCGGAGGTCCTAGTCTCAACTTCTCGTGAGAAGGCGGGCTCGGGGGGGCGATGACAGCTGAAGGATGGACTAGAATACTCCTGAAGACGTGATGATACAATCATAGGCACCTTTCTATACACAAGCCTCCGGTGTTGGCACCTCCTGATGTGGTGTTATGCCGAGTACGTTTTCCCTATACCAGGGCCAGTATATATCTCGCGCCCACCTAGCAAGCCGCTGTACCCCAGCGACAACCTTGTAGACGCCTAGGGGGTTGCTGGTGTCGCCAAAACACCTCTCTTGCCACAGGATCGTCTTGCGGCCCTCCCTTGTAGTTGCAACAAAGTTCCAGCTGTGGCCATTCACCACGACGCCCGGGAGAAATGGCAGGCCGTCGAGGGCTTTACCACCCACGCCCCTGCTCTTGCCATTACCCTTGTCTGCGCCTGTTTCGTGGTCCATCACCAGGCGTGACAGTAGGTTCCACTGCGCGGCGTGGCAGGTACTCATCTGCAAATCGGCCTCTGCGGGCTGGTTAGCACCGCGACGCTTAGTCTCAACGCTGACGGCCACGGGACGGCTCCGAAGGGGCACAAAGTCGGTGTGGTTCACGACGGCACAGGGCAGGCGTCGGCGATAGTCCTGGATTACAGATGCAGCCACGGCGTCGCCGGCCTCGTCAGGGGAGAGGTAGAGGCAGAAGTCGACCTTCTTCCCAGGGTTGTTGGTAGGCAGGTACTCCTTGATTATGTTCGCGGTCGTGCTGTGAGATCGGAAAAGAAGGACGAGCTTCGTCAGTAGTCAAGCACACGGAGGAAGACAGGGAGAGCAGCTGTGGCATACGTACCATTGCATTGTACCGACCAACTGCTTCTTCCGCACGGCGCCGTAGATGGCCTTGTGTAGTATGGGGAAATGTACAGCGGTGTTCCAGCCCGCCTCGCCCTGTTGCATCTCCTGGCATTCTTGAGCCTCTGCAAGTACCCACCGCACATCAGCCACAGTTGGCGAGACGCCGAATGGCTTGTCTTGGTGCAGGTGCAGGTCAAGGTCAAGATCTGGGTTCTGGGCACCTGCAGGGTCGGCATACATGAAGTTTCGAAAGCCCGAGAAGCGTCGGTCTGTCTTTGCCACTTGTTCGATCTCGCTCTGTAAGAAGATCCCAGGCCCATCTGATCAGTACGGAGGTGAAGGCAGCAACGGTGACAGCAATCGTGGACGGGCGAGGGCGCGTAAGAGGGAAATTCACCTTTTGGGACCACGGCAAGACTTGTTCGCCATTTCCGTATGCTTCCATCTCGACCAAGAGGTCGGCTAGGCTTTGAGGCATGCGAGGGTCGTCGAGCGAGAAGGGCCGAGTCTCAAGGCCATCTGGGCTGAGCTCCATAGCAGCCATCTTCTTGACGGGGGACGACGCGCCGGACTGCCTGGAGGTGTTGGACGCGGAGTCACCTGCATCGCTATCTTCAACGAGGCCGGAGGCGGAGGCAGAGGAAAAGCTGTTGGGCGTATGCTTCCGGCGAGGCCGCTTAGTAGGAGAAGAAGAAGGACTGGCATCGAGGTGCAGACTTGTGGGGTCGGTGCTGATGTTGCCACTGCGACGCGCCGTCCAGACTGGCCTCGGTGTTTCGACCTGGTTACCATCATCACCACCTTGGTCTGGGTCTTGTTCTTGACCTAGAGGTTCTGCCTCGTCCGTATCGTGGCCACCATAACCATCATCATTGTGGCCACCATGGGACAATCCCGTCTGTTGGTGGTGGTGGTGGTCATCCTCATCTGCATCTCGTTCAGGAACAGCTACCGCCTGAAGCCTCCGCCTTTTGTTATTAGGTGTGCGCAACGAGGAAGAGGACAAGTACATGGATTGAAGACAGCTTCGTCGTCGTCGTCGTTTCAATCTTGACTGTAGATCTTGGTGTTGGTCTTGATCTGGCTCTGGCTTCGACCTCGAACTCGGACCGGCACTGGAACGACTGGGCGTTCGACGCTCCGAGGCGTATGATGACGACGCCGGCGGGGAGAGAGGGTGTCCTTTGAGTTCTCTTCGACTGTGATAGTGTGTGTGCTTGCAGTAGTTCTTCGTATTGATCTTGTCGCCTCGTCTGATGGGCTCGATTCGATCAAGCCACTGGTTGATGTCGATCCGCGACACCATCACTGTGCGGTGCTGTCTGGTGCTGTCTGGTGTGGTGTAATGTGGTGTGGTGTGTGGGAGGGATATATATTATATACAAATAGATATATGAAGCCTTAGACTTGACTTGGTAGTCTGCTGTCGTTGTTGTTGTTGTTGTCGGAATTGTTGTCACCACTCAATATGTATCAACGTTGGGAAACGGGCCGCAACTTCATTACAGGCGCACCGTATTTGTTAACGTTTGATATTATTGACTTGGCGCCGTCGCCGTGGAAACGGGCTCCGTTCCGCTGCCCTGGAAAGGGTTAGGGTTTCCCATCTGATTATGGTGGAAGGTCACGTGACCGAGATCTCTCCCTAATACAGTGATACCTTGAGATATTTGAATTAGACTACTAAATATGTTTAAATCTCGTAAACTACCTACATTAGCCTTAGATATGGCAACTAATAATTGAATACAAGGCTCAAGGTTGCTTTAGCCTTTCAAGCATCCTGTAGTGCTGCTGCAATTATTATTCCGTTGGTGTAGGGGACTCCAGTCTCTTATAGCAAGTATTGGGCTCTAATTCTTATCCTCTTCCTTAGCCTCGAGGAATAGAGGGGAGCCGGAATACTGGGGTATAATATTAAAGGTCTCGATGGAGTAGGAGGCTTATAGTATAAACTGTCTTCGATAACCAGAGCACTGGCGGTGATCGGGGTTTCACGGACATCTTGGTTCGCATCAACGCTATCAACAATCAGACTTCTATTTCCACTTCCGCTTCCGCTGCCATTTCTACCGAGGGTCTTGGCCTTGTTTCTGCTGCGGAGGGTCCCTCCAAGAGAAATGTCAAGGGTCAGCTGAGGCCGAGACAAATTCAGGCAGCACTGTCCACTTGGTTAAGGATATGGCACCGTTACCTTCACCACGCCGACACGAAACATCACCACCTGCTGCTGCTACTGGCCTACAACTTGTGCATCTGGCTGGCCAGTTTTACCATTATCTTCCCCACACCCTGAGCGGCTCAGACCTTGTAGATCTCGTCGGATACTACTTCCCTGTAGTCCAGTACGAGGCGAATAAGCGCGTAGCAGCTGCAAAGGCCTTTCAGGCCCGAGGCTTTAGTATATGATGTATCCCTGCGGTATATTGTAGTGTGAAAATATAAAAATGTTAGCATTTGACATGGTCGGTAACCTGGAACAACAGACTATGATAAGACAGGGAAGCAGAGGCGATGATGCAGAGAATCCGGAACCTCATCGCTATCAAGGCCTAAGCCACCACATAGAGATAGATTGCCATCTATTTTGCTTCCCAGACTCGTCCCTCCCTAGCTTCCCCTCCTTCTAGCATACATCGTCGCTGCCCAGATCATTACCGCTGACCACCACCCAGGAAGTGGTTGATCTGGAATCCCTACAGTTAATTGCGACCCTTATCCTCACGACAGACGATATTTGGGATCTGGTCAACCAGCTGAGCGCCGGACACCCTCAGTTTCGTAGACCTTGACGCAGTTGCTTCCATTAACAACGATATATCAAAACACCACTATAGCTCCAGGGGTTGGCCCTGACTACAGAAGCTTGAAAGTAATTATTCGTGGTTGATTTAGTTTCAGCACGAGGATTCGTTCGATGTCTGCTCTACACTATATATCAACACTAAGTTTAGGACTGGACATAGAGTCTATGTATCTGCTTAGGTAGGCTAGCGTGTGGCTCTTATTTCAGGGTCTGACGCTCATATATTACTACTGGGTGATTACTATATAACTACTTACGTATGTGTGAAGTTGCAGATGGGCGGTCCTACTTATCCAATAGTCCTAGCAACTCCGTAATGGATTATACAGGCTTAATGATGGATCAGAACATGCAACTGGTTGTGATTCAAAGTTAGTCATGTGATGTGTATCCCAGGACATGTAGGGGAATCCTAATCGCACTGTAGTCTACGCCTCTGCTTGATTGAAACAAAACCTGATAAGTTATATTGATAACTTGTCGTAACTAGCCCTCCTTCAAGAACATCCTGGTCTAGTCCGTATATCATACTATTAGTTCCATATATCTGCTTCATCACAAGCATTTCCGGCGTCGTCCAGTCATTCGACAAGTATTTAGCAGGCTCAGGCTCGCCGCCGTCGATGGGATGTTAGCGAATGGATCTCTGGTAATGTTTGCAGTCGTGGAACCGATGTTCCATGCCAACTCGAACTCCACTACAACGTGTCTTCATTCCTACGGCGTGTACCGGCCAACGGAGGTTCCCCAAGACCCCGTGAAATCCGGAGACGTTTGGATGTCTGTTGCATCCGCCAAACGTAGAGCTACCTGCGTGTTCTTAGCGGTGAGCCCAAAGCTTTGCAAGTTCGAGGGCGTCGACTCGATCCAATGCATATAATCTGTCGTTATTTCTCAGTGTCAGTGGCGTCCATGTAAGAAGTTTCCTTTGGACTCACCCTGACAGACTTCACCATTGTTGCCGCAGGAAATTCCAGGTCCGCTGTAAAACACCCACGACGCAGAGGCATAGGTGTATATGTTTGAGCCGCCATTTATATAATTAGCATACCCCATCCGGCAGCGGTTATCACTACACCAGCCCATATCCGGATCGCCCCAGCCCGCCGGGTCAGCGGTCCACGGCGCAGGTGCTGCTTGCTCCGTATCGATCCCCTGGTCGTAGTTCGTCTCGGACTGCAGGAGCGTGACGACCACGTTGCTCGCCTTGCGCAGGTTGAGCTGGTACAGCCAGAAGTGCTCGCTCCCCAGCCCGTGAAGCCAGGTGCCCCCCGCCGTGGCCTCGACGAGCATGCCGCCCTTGGCAGCGATGTTGTGCCCGCCTGCACTGGACTCGGTGAAGTGGTCCGACACCCAGTTCCAGACGTTCTCGATGTACACGGACGATGTCGTCGCCAGGTGAATCCCAAGGAAGGCGGCCCTGCACTCGTTGCTGGGGTCGGTGCAGGCGGCGGCGAGGGCGTCAGCCCCACGCGTGCCGCCGATGGTCACCAGCGAGTTCCACAGGGCGACGTCGCCCGGTTGACTGCCGGCCATTTTGAACTGTAGAATTATGGCGCCGGGGAGGACGTCGGACACGGTGAAGCGCATATCCTGGATCTGCGCCGTGCCGACGTCGCCTGCGTTGCCCACCTGCACGACTGGTCGAGGATGGGACGAGTCCTGAAAGTTCTTGCCGTTGCCTGTGATCGTAGCCCAGGCCTCACCGACGATGCGGGAGCCTACGGGGACAAAGAGGGTGTCGTCCACCCTGTACTTCCCAAATGGGAAGTAGGCTATCTTGCCTTGTCCAGCCGCATATTGCAGTATACTGTTGAGGACGCCAGACTCATCTCTGGTGTTATCTGTCCGTGCGGGCTCTTGTGTCAGCATCTGAATAGCTGACCTTGAAGATGAGAGCAGCACTGAGTTAGAGGAGGGAACCCAAGAGCCGAGATAGGTTCTGAACTGACTTCTGGGTATTGCCCAACAGAGGAGATATCTGACCTACCACCATAGACAGTTTGGCCTCCGTTCTGATTGGGGTCTTTAACATTGATGAAATCCAATACAGTGTTCGAGGCGTAGTTAGGCGCAGAAAGAACGGGATATTTGCCACCGGGTGCTAGAGTAGATGGGCGGATGTTTGAAGATGAGACAGGACCGTAGATTGGGTCACCTCCAACAGTGTTTCCGTAGGTGAAGGTATCAACGTGGCTTTGGCCACCAAGCAGTGTGCCACTTTGTCCCACGGCAATGGCCGAGCTGGTGTCTTTGCTCAGGTTCTCAATCATGAAGGATGCATCTTCGTTCATGGTGAAGGTCACGCCCGAGTTGATAGATGTACCATCGATCACCGCCACCCAAGGGTAGCCGCTGTCGACTAATATACCATAGCCACAGGTGTCCCATGTAGGACCAACGAGGCTGATTGTGTTTCCCCCCGTGACCCGCAGGCCAATAGTGTTCTCGTAGAAGTATATACCCTTATAGAGAACCTGTTGGTGACCGTTATGCCAGATCCCATACTAATCAAAGGAACAGACGTGTTTAGCTTGTTATCTATATGCGTGTCTTGGAATTATATGATGGCCAAACTTGCCGTGGGCTTCACTCACCTGACCCCTTTCGATACGTGCGTCAGCAACTGTAAGAGTAGATCCCCTGTTGAGCATTACTCCGGTGTGTCCAGTCCCACCGACAGACGATGGCATTGTGATTCGAACATTTTGCAGCTGGCAGGCTTGGGCAACGCCCCACTGGAGTGCTGTGAAATCGACGCCTGTCGGAATAAATAACATCAGTGAGAACTCCGGCAAACAAAGGAACTGCCATGCTCCAGACTCGCTGGCTTTTTCTTACCTCCGCCAATAGCAGTTGTATCAAGGATCAAATTTTTGAGCCCAACAGCAAAGGACAACTCTCCCATGATACCAGTCGCAGGGTCTTGTCCCCTGATGAGTATGTCACCAGAAAATCCAGCCGCGGCTTTGATAATGGGAGGCTATGCAAAAGTTAGTCCTCTCAATGTCTTCTGTCGTGTGACTTTGTACTTGTACAGCTCCTAAAACATTTTGCGCTCACATTGGTAGCATCTCCCATCAAGATCGTATCAGTAGACATGTTTAAGGTCTGGCCGAGAGTGTAGGTGCCGGGGGGGACATAGACGACCTATGTGATATATCCCGAGTTAGCATCCGAAATCCCTCACTATCAGGACATCAATAATAGTTATCAGACTGTCGTACCCGTGGTTCAGATGCGAGCCATTGTGAATCTCGTTGGTTGCCTGATATGCCATCGTCATTGATGGCACCTTGGAGAGCATCTGCGTCGCCAGAATCCACGGCTTTATAGACCGAATAAGTATAATCTCCGTCCAAGTCCGGAGCGTAGCCACGAGCCGACCCAGTGTGGTCCATGTTAGCATACCAGAAGGATGTAGCTCTGGATTGGACTTTGTTCTGTAGCTGAGGGGGTGCTGGTGAGGCAGACACACAGGCTAGCGACCCGATGAATACTGCCAAGGGCTTCATCGTGGACTTCATCTCGTGGTGTCTGGAATGGGTCAGGTAGGCTGATTATGGTGAGAGAGTCGTCAAGATGCTGATGATTCGCTGTGGGCAAAACCCAGAAAATTGATGCGTTCTCTAAGAGCAGAATAGCATCGAGCATATAAGTAAATACCTAGGTATGAGGATCAAGGGTTGCATATATTTATACCCAAGTTGTCTGAGGTCGTTGCATGTTCGATATCTGCAAACGTACAAGAATCTCGGCCACTTCATTTATTAATTACTCGTATCGTTAGCCTTGCAGGGGTCTAGAAAATACATCTGATGTCAGCAGACGCAACAGTATCGGGAATAGGTGCGTATAACGTGGCTATAGAATGATATGATAGGTTATATAGGCAAGCCTTTCGGTGAGACGTTCCACAGCCAAATAAGCTGGGGCTGACTACGGAGAATTACTCGCATTTCCTCTTCGGGCTTGGATCGAGAGTCACCTGCATGTGTAGTTACTCATCTGTGTCCTTACTCAGCTTTGATGAGGAATCATCCTGCTCTATCACCAAATGAAACGGTTGCGTATTGTGCAGATCTCGTTGTTGGCTCCATTTATGTCAATCAAAATCTTCCCACAACTGGGCATACCTCGTACTGAATTCGAAGACCTAGTTCCGTGAGTAAGTAAATATGGTCACAGTGACAGTGAGGCTTTGGGCTCTTCCTCCATGCTTCTTTGGGTACCATTATCATGACAATAACGACGCCGACGCTGCTGCCCATGGTGGCTGTTAATGTTGCTGTTGATGTCATTGTCTCTGTCCTCACTGTCGCTGTCACTACTACTACTACCCACTGGCTGTTGCTGTTACTGTTCTTCTTGCTGTTCTTTGTACTGCTGCAGCTCCTCGCGGGGCACAATAGTCCATTTCCTGCAGAGGCAGTCTAGATCCGACTCGGGTATCTGGTATTACAACTCTATCTCCTGAAGCTGGTACTACAGGGCCAAAATCTTCCGCGTTATTCTTCCCACCTTATCCTGAACTAAGCACGACTTTCGGTGTTGCCACTCAAGCTCCTTCGAAAGGGCGCCGGCGGCATATATATACCAGGCTAGGGCTCCTATTCTCGATCCAGGTCCTGATCGCGCCAGAGCAAGATTATCAGCTTCTGGATTCCGGTATCAGTTATGCTATACTGCCCTTCTTATTGCTGCAGCACTTGCTATTGCTGTTGCAGATGCTGCTGTTGTTATTATTGCTACTGCTGCTACTGCCTGCTATTGCTGCTGTTGGAACCAGTTGGCCAGCTCCGTCACGTATATACAAACTCTCGGCCCCGTGACCCAGCATCTTTCGGCATAAGCCACCTGAATTCAATACTTGAGTCTGAGAATTGATTTCTGAAGAACCTATAAGCAAACAGTATAGATGGACAAACAGTATCGTGAACTTTACCAAGATCTTGATGGATAATGAGAAGAGATTGCACCAAGCTAAGCTTGCGTGAAGGGCGAGAACATTGCGTTTAACGAAAAAGCATGAGAGTGTTACTCTCGGGGCCAGCGTATATACAAACATGGTATGCGGGAGCACTTACAAGCAACGTATGTGTTATGGCGCAGGCGATTGTAGATACATAAATCGATTATCCAGGCTACTGAATCATCTCTGACACTAACGAAAAGGCTCCTGATAGAACACATATCAACGGATCAATATCGTTCTACAAGGCCAGAGATCCGTGCCGGCTCGGACAGCTAGAAAGACAAGTGAAGACGGGGAAAAGGAAAAGGGAAAATGGGAGAGCTACAAGGGATGAGGATGAGGATCAGGATTGATCAGTATCAGTATCAACATCAACATCAGCACCATAACATCTCATGTTATCGCGGGCAGTATAGGGAATAGGACAGGCAGCACGCAACCGTGAAGGTATATAGGAAGACCTGAGGGTCACCGCACGTGGCGCTGCGAGGGACGGCCAGACATAGTGGAACCATATAAACCTACCGAAGTCTCTAACACTTAGCACAGCCGACGCAAAGCTGAAGCCGGGTCGAAGGACAGGGCGCTCAAGTTGTGCTCAATTGCTCCCAGGGGCTTGCTTGTTTCTTGATTTGCACAGCTCGATGGTATGCTTGGATTTGGCTTTTCTATAGTTTTGCGTAAGTAAAGTATGCATCTCTCTTGTCGGTCGGCTCATCTTGCCTGTTGCTATTTGTCTTAGTACCGCATTGAGGCAAATATACGATATGATGTGACGAGGCGTGACCACTATCGCCGCCCTTTCCCTGGCAGCTTCGAGACGGTACGGTGATTTGGAGAGGCAAAGGCACACGGGAGGGAAGCTGGAGGACCGGTGAACGAGATGCTACTCATACACTTATCTTCCTGCTATCTGAATGTGCCTGATGCTTATGTATTCCGCTGAGCTGTGGATCGTTGGTATGAGGATGATCGTCGTTGCGATTCGTGAAGAAGAGCGCATATATGGGTGCCCCGTAGCTTAACGCAGACACTATATGTTTACAAGTTATCTGCAGTATAGACATGTCATAGAAGCACCTGCTAGTGAGCTATAAGGTACGAGATAGGAAGGCGAAGATGAAGGCAGGGGTCCTTAGAACGGAGTGTTTCACTACTGCTATAGTTAGCAGTACCTAGCATCTACTGCCTATCCCCCCTCGGTCCTCAATACATTATTATAGAGCAGAGGGTTATCGAGACATTTGTATGGCAAATGCATATGCTATTGTCGAATTTCCGGTAAGCTAGTTCTTTACACTATCTGTTATTTCTGGGCAGCTGCCTTCGATACTAGCTAACGGACCAAGGAGTCTGCTTGGAAGCCTGTATATCGGTGGGTAGTATAATCTGGCAGGAGACGCCGCCTCGAAGTGCCCTGCCGGTGGAGATAATAGTGCAGCAATGTAAACTGCTGTGTGAGGTCGTGATAAGGATCGACAACGTGCACCGGTCCTTCTGCCTCATGCTGCCCGTCCAGGGTGATGAACATATTGCCTTAATCCTTACTTTCTCCTTCTTCTTCTCCTTCTCCTTATGGTAGAAGCTATAAAATCTAAACGTATATAAGAATCGTAGTTATAACCTTATCTTATTTCTTCTCAATATAGTAAGTTAGGTATTACCTATTTATAGGTAGTCAGATAGGGGCCTAAAACTAGGGCTAGGAGTTCCATTTCCATCCTTCTTCTTTCATCTTGTCATCTCTTGCCTTATACCAATCTGAAACGCCCTTCCATATATGAATACCCGTGGCTTCCGAGACCTTAAGCCACCAGTCGAACGTCGCGTCACTCATAGCCTCGACCTTACCGTGGAGGTCTCCCATGACAAGTGCCATTATATTTCTGGGGGGCATTCGCTCCCGGCTGTTACAGGACAGCCTTGGTTTCTCCTCCTCCTCCTCCTCTTTTCTACCAGTTTGCGCATCATGACCGTGATTGTGCTTGTGACCTGGCTCATCAAGAGTGTCATCATCACAGCTCCACCAGCCTCCTTTATCTCCACCGTCCGCTATAAGGTTTTCTAGCCCTCTGGCTAGGTCCTTCTACATCCCGTTAATATGTAGTACGCCAGCCAGCGCGTTGAGCACGACTTCCTCCTGCCTTTTGAGGCCCGTTAACTGGAGCTCTGATAACTTGGTGGTTAAGGCGAGTAGGCTCGCTAGTGTCTTCGACCCGTCGCTATCCTCTTTTGTATTCTGACGTTGTTTCTGTTTCTGTTGTTTTTGTTCTCTTCCTGGTCACCGTGAAGGTTTGCGCGGCTAAAATCGGGACTAAACCGTGCTAATCTCCTCGTCCTCGTTTTCGACCTCCTCGTCCCCTATAGGAGGCACCTCTTGTTGTCTGCTGCTGCTTTGCTGCTGCTCCTCCTAAGTATTTTGCTGCTCCTCCTCCTAGTTATGTAGCCTTTTAGGATGCCTTCGTGATATTTTCCTGCCCCTATAATGTAACTTGTCGGAATCCGTGTTATAGCATCGAGAACTGTATTCAACAGGTAGCCAGCTGCAGTCAGGTGTCGAGCGAGCGCGAGGAGCTTAGGCTCTTCCGCTACCCCGTCCGCTACCGTGAAAGATAATACTATATCGTCCTTCCAGTTATAGTGTTCCGGCAGTAGGGGACTTCCCGTGCCTCCCCTCCTTCCTATCGAGACCTGGTCCAGGACTCCTATTCTGCTGGGGTTTTGGCGAAGGGAGCACCCGGGGAGCATGCAGGATGGGCGAGCAGGCCGGCTAGTGGTGAAGGAGGAGGAGGAGAGGAGAGAGGGTGGCAGACGTGTTCTAAAAAACCTGCTTCTTCTAGTCCGTACCTCGGTAAATGTCTCAGGCTGCTAGCATCGATTCGTGTAGCCCTGAGTAGCTTAGAGTGGAAGAGGTCGAGTAGCTGTATAACTTGACTAGGCGGTGGTTGTCCTTCTTGGCTGCGAGTAGGTGGCTACTTTATGCAGAGCTCTGTCCACCGGCTTTCGGTCTATTGCTGCTGCTGTCTTTATTGATGATGAGAGTGATGATGGTTGCAATGATTATGCTTGTTGTGGCCTTGCTGCTTATTGTTATGATCCGTATAGCAGCAGGAGGACGAGGAAGAGGCGAAGCTTAAGTTATAGTCTTTTTTATCAATAATAAAGAAGTCGTACGAGTCTCGTCGCCCTTTGCCCTCTGATTTTTCCTCTAAGGAGAGAGGCCGTGATAGCCTCCAGAGCTGGTGCTCAGAATAAGATGCCATATCGACTGCCGCAGACCCGACACGGCTCTAGAGAAGCACGGCGTTTTGGAGATATTTCTGGGCAGCATGACAGAGCTGACGGAAGGACTTGTAAGTCGGAGGCGCTGGAAGGGAGTCGTCGGTAGTACCAGTATTAGCAGCAGCAGCCGAGAAGAAGGAGGAGGAGGAGGCCCGGCTGGAACGTTTCTCAGCCCAGGAAAGGGTCTGGCTGGCTACCCTGCAGGTTGGGTATAATAGTTCGCGGATGTGGTCGAGGGGTGCCGGACGGCTGGAAGCCTTATAGACGGCATAGTTCTGTGCAGCGTAGGGGAGACCTCAAAAGTCGTTGGGGTCCATGCTAGGAGGCCTTACAAAGGTGCGATACATGTGTTGATTATCACTACCGTCACGATCGGCGGTACTGTTAGGGAACCTCCTTAAGCCCAGGAGGTCTATAGGGATAGCAGACCACAGTATCACCATGTCGTAGATGTCGTATACGAGACTGTGGGAAGAGAAGGTAGGGACTGAGGGCATCTTCACTGTCACTTCCTCCTTCTTGACATCGTTTCCAACAAGTTGTCGCCGTCCCTCTCGAGGCGTCCTTTAGTTGAGAAGCGAGATAAATAAAAGCAACAGGAGCGTTATATAGACCCAGTCTCGTCGTGTAAACAAGGCGATGATGCGAAAATGATGCGCGATAAATGAAGCTGCTCCGGCATGTTGCTGCTGCTGATACTGGCTACTACGAGCACTAAGACTATTCTCCCTGCTACTTCCGTTATCTTCTTCTTCTCCTCCCTCATTTTCTTGATTTTCATCATCATCATCATCATCAGGATACAAGAGCAGGGTATCGTATTCGACGAGGTGGTTTGGAGGTGTTAGCGGAGGGATCTCGGGCATATTAGGCGCGCGCCAGGTTGTAACTGAGTTTTGGTTGCCGAAATGAAGTGAGTGAGTCTTCCGGGTATACTGGGGGTATTGTCTGTCCCTGTCGTCTTCTATCTCGATGGGAATCCGAGCCACTGAGGAGCCTTTTCCGGTGATACTGTGGTGACTGTAGTGGTGATGGTCGTCATTACAGCGTCTTGGGCTGATAGGGCCTTGTACTTCGCTGTGGACTGAGGGAACTGAGGCTAGGTGGTCGTCTCCGTGGTCATTGTCAGCCTGTCGAAGGACCGGGGTTTCAGACCGAGGCTGAGATGGAGACATGATAATTGTTTTTATGAATCAGTCTTGACGGCGAGGTTGAGATGGTGAATATTGAAAAAGAGAGGCATTCAAAGCTGAAAGTCCGAGGGCGAGCGCTCTCAATTTAGTACGCCCCTTGTTCTCTGTCTTTGTCAAATCAGAACAAAATCAATAAGGAAGCCGTAGTAGGCAGCACAGCGTCAGGGTAGGGCCTATATAATATAACTTAGGGTAATCATGTGAAAAACGTACATATACAAGTGGCCCTAATCCAGAAGTTACTCACTCTTTGCCTTAAGTATATAAATATAATTAACTACATTTGTCTGTCTCTGGAGCCGTGCGTCGCCCGGAAGAACATCAAATGAACACCCGCTGCTATATCACCATTCTCAGCCTATATATAGTTAATTATCATATATATATCTATTCAACCGCAGGTATAACTATGACTTCCTCTCCCCTGCCCAGTACTGGCTAGACACTGGAGGTGGGAGGGAGAGAGGTTGGGCAGGCAAATAGATAAACACGGGAGAGACCTGAGACATATAAGGTCATAAGGCTTATGAGATGGAGAAAGGGAAGATAGATAGAGAGAGAGAGAGAGATGGGTCTTTTACCTCCCAACATCCCAAGTCAAAGTGCTGGCCAGACAGCAAGACTCTATAGCTGCTGGGAGGAGAGGAACTAAGCCAGCCCTTATCGACAGATTTTTTTCTTCTCTATAATTATCTCTGTCGCTAGTTGCAGGAATGAGCAGCCTGCTACTCGATTCATTTAAGGAAGCTCTCTTGCCTCACTCGTTTGAGCTCCTCTCACCTTTTCTCTCTCTCTCTCTCTTCCCTTTGTCTATGTATACCTCCTCTGTATTCCCTCCCTACGTGGAATCATGGATAAAGCACCAGGCCTGCCATCCATTTCACATGCCCACGTTTCCGGGGCAGACCCGCTAGTTAATCCGAATGAACACCCTTCATTCTTCATGCTCTTCATCTTCTTTTCACTCTTTCTCTTGTTCCGCTACTCGTACTAAGCAGCTCTCGTGTATTCTGTATATATCTCGTCCCATGATCCTTTAAGCCTGCCCGATCACAGAGCCTGCCGTCAAATTATGCTGAGAATCTCTTCTCTCCAGCTCTCTCCACCTATTCGAATGTAGTGATAACGCCCAACATTTGCTGCACCAAGTCCGTGAAAGTAGGACAGGTAAGAGCTAGTCCTTCTTGTTTATCCCCCTCTGCTGAGATATTAAAGAGTTGCTCTATCAATCAAAAGCCTGGCTTTTATCTAAAGTGGTGACTGACAGACTAACAGGGCCAGAACAGCAGTAGTTATTCCAGTAATTATATCACATCAAGCATAATAGCTAAGATAGCGTATATAAACTACTAAAATACAGACTCAGTATCGCAAATAAATACTAGACTCCTAGCAGCACAGTAGAGCACAGCATAAGGTCTTGATAACGAAAACTCTGCTATATATAAGCAGAAAGCTCTCTAAATGGGGCGCATCTACGATACATCTAGACCACAAACAGGATGAGAAAGATGGTAGAAGAGACCGAGGAAGAGAGAGTGAGAGACTAGTCCGATCTCCAGCCCCGAATCCCCTCCTCCGGCCTGTGTAATCGCCTCCTGTCACTGTTGCTGAAATATAGCCTGAAGGATAAGGAGGTCGCGCGCCCAAAATAGAAGCCCTTAACTTACTGACTGATATGATTCTAAAGCGTTGATCATGCTTTTCGTAGTGTGGCTCTCTCTGTGCGATATCAGTAGTGCTGTGCTGTGCTCTCCTTGGTAAAGACTTGTATACACCCGTATGCGTGTATGTGTCCTTCTTCGTTCCTGAACACATGAAGCATGTTAATGTCCGGTAATGCGCTCATAGAGGCCACGGGAAACAGAGCATAATGAGGTTTAATATACCAGTGAGCAGTAGTAGAAGTATTTCTCTCATCTCATCCTCTCCTCCCGTCCTTACCTTATAGCCTTCTCGTCCTCTCGACTAACGTTGGCTCAAGGTGTGAGTAATAATACTGATCCTTTGGTGGGGAATATAACGCTCTCAGCTAGAGAGGAAGTGAGAGAGGGAGTATGTATATGCGTGTGCGTATATATGGGAGAGAGAAAAAGAGGGAGAGAGATAGCGTATGCAGACACGAGATGAGAATCAATCATCAGGGTTCTTGGTTTTGTTTCTCAGACTAGGAGAGAACGATAGATACGATAGAAAGATAAGGAGTTTTATCAACACTTATGTTGTGGGTAATGGATGATTGAAATACTATTCTTGGTATTCCTTTTTCTTGTTTTTGCGGGAAACGGGTATCGAGTGGTGGGAGAGGAGGTATTATTGATCTATATAATCAAGCAAGCTACAAACTTCTACAACTGCATCTTCGATACGCCTATCAGCAACACAAATTGCTTGAACTCTCTAGATCGTACGAGTTTGAATGTGTGTAGCGAGCTTGTCTTTGCACCGTTTGTGTGACTGGACAAGATAATGATGGATAATCTAGTGATAATGACAGATCAGATATAATATAGCATCAATTGAAGGCAACTTCGCTGTTCCCTGATCCCAGTCCCGGCCCTACCAGATTTCCAGGATGTGTCTGTTTCATCACACTCTGGGATTAATCAGTCCCCTTGCTCGGAACCGTGCTCGTATTTGTGCTTGCCGTCCGGACGAGAAAGAATGAAACGTTCCCAAGTGTCAAGAAGTTCCATATACTACTGCCTCTCACGACGTATCTCGTCTTCGATACCCACGACTCAGTGCATTGCTGTCTGCTACCGGCGATTAAGAGTGCCGGAACGCTCAGCATATCGTTGGATAGCGTTATAAATCAGTGCAAACATAGCCCCTTGCTTTTGCTCTCCCTCTCCCTCTTGCTCTTGCTCTCCCTCTGCTCTCTGTCCCTGTCCCTATCTCAATGTTCTTGGCTGATGCAGGAGAACATGCACGGCGGCGGGGCTGTCTAGATGCCTTTGTTGATGTTGTTGATATTGTTGATGATTATAATGATGATCATGAGGAGTATGGTCACGATGATCCTGGTTTGGAGCTTTGACTAGTGTCCCCAAGCTGAAGGACAACAGCGGTGGGCCGCTGTCCTTTGTTCCCGTCTGGGGCGATGGTGTGAGCGGTTGCTGTGCCACATACCGACATAAACCAACCCGAGCAAGGCAAAGAAGAGGGAGGAAGAGGAAGTGGGGGAGAATGATTGCGTGCGCATGCTCGTGGTAGAGGCCGATGCCACCGAATGTATCGATAAACTGGAAGGGCAAGGAGAAGGGGAAGAGGTCGGTAAGGGGAAATATCCGGCCGTCTCTCGCAGACTACCGATGTTTCATTCTGCTGATTTGGGAGTCAGGGATTGTACGGTACCAGCTGAAAATATTCTCTTCTTCCGCTGTTATCGTCATGTCATCGTCCTATCAGATCGATACCCTGTCGACCTGGGGAGACGCTATGCTAGCTATCTGCAAGGTTCAATTTGTTATTTGAGTCGTTTTATTAGTACGAACTACTACTAATACAGAGCTACACATCCCGGATCTTTTGCTACGGGAGCATGATCTTCATTATACATGTATATGTATATATATATATATTGTATGAGCCTTTTGCAGTCCGGTCTTCCTAGTACTACTAGATGAATAACTTTACACGCTGACCTGACCTGCCTCAAAGGGCATATAGAATCTTCGCACTCTAGCATAGACCTGTAAGTTACTACATAGATTATGCAATTTCGATAATGTAGGACTACACTGTCTGTATGGCTGTGCTAGAGGGAGCAGAGTAGCGAAGAGCAGAGCAGAGCAGAGAAGGGCGGAGCTGAGACACTGCGACTAGGAATATGTGGTCGGGAGATTCTCCATAACCCCTTCTCCTTTGTTCTCCCCATGTGTAATCAAAAGTGAGTGGTAATTAATGATTCGACTTGGGGTGAGATGAAGCCGCTTTATGACAGATACGCATCAATGATGAGACAGAAAGTCGGTCAGCCTGGTAAAGCGAGTTGTTCCATGATCCCCATGGATTCTCAGTATGAGAAAGAGGAAGGAGAAAGAAGAGAGATAGACAGAAGAGAGCGGATGCTTTACTTGAGGTAGAAACCACAATGACACACATACGTTGGCATCTCATTGCCAGGTGCGATTAATCTCCACCCGACCATAGCGATGAGATGTAAGTATTGAACCTTGTGTGCTGCCACTTTTGAGGTGACTGACTCCGCCTCTTGCTGATATTGCAGACTTATCCAGCAACAGACACAGCACCGGGTCAACTCGTATGACGTGTCCCCTCTTCCCGCCAGCCCCCCAGCATATACACATACCATTATCTTGCCTCGAGAGCTGCCCGGCTGACTGTGGCTGGATGGCTAGCTAGCCCTTCTAGGTGAATGGCTAATTAGAGAGAAGCATGACGCCACCTGTGTTCGAGGGTGAGGGGGACCAGATCAAGATTCTGGGCCGGTATGTGGAACAAATCCGGAGGAGCCAGCAGATACGGCTTCCATGGGCAGCCCACCATATCGTCGCCTTCAAGCGATTCCTCGCCCGTGGACAGCACTCTCCGGACTCGGTCAAGGCCGAAACTGAGCCGCAGCTGCGCGGGCTTGCCGAGTCGATTGGTATCCCGACTGGACGGCTCAACAAAGATCAGTGGGGGGCTGTCCGCAAGAGGATCCTGTCAAGCCTCCTGTACCGACTGGAAGAGTTCAGGAAAGAGGGTGGTGATGGTAGTGGCGGTGGTGTTATCATCCTGGGTGACAGACTGGATGTTGAGAACAACGTGAGTTAGTCATTCCTGTACTTTTTCTTGTTCTTGTGTTTGTTTTTCCTATTATTCCTCTCCCTCCATTAACACCCCTTTCCCCCCTTTCATTCTGCTTGCTTGGGTAACTTCATTCAAGAAACTCTGCTCATTGGTTGTTATTCTCCTTCTTTTCCCTGCTCTTCGTCGTCTTCTTCTGGGCCTCCCTTCCCGTTGCTGACTTCTTGCTCTGCTCTGTCCCAACAAAGATTGTCAGGTGGATCTGGGATGCAGGCCAGGTTCAACACATCCTATCGAGAGCCTATATAAACGGCGATGATATCGTCCAGTATGAAGATGTTGGGCTTAACGACGTTGATATTGATGTTGATATTGGCACCGAAATTGGCAATGATACCGAGTCCTACGATGCTGGAATCGTGGATACTGATGTCGATATCGATGTCGGTCTCAGTGTCGATCACGACCTGAATTCTGTTTTCTCTAATTCTGCTGACGATGAATATAACGAGGATGATGATGATGAACATAGTGATAACAGCGGAGAGGAGGTGGAGGAGGAGGAGGGTCTGCACCAAGAAGAAGAAGAAGATCATGTGGATGCTATAATCCAGCCGCCAGGTTTATCTAGGCAAGAGGTTCGGCAGGAAAGGGAAATGGAACATGGCCATGGCCATGGGAACTACAGCCTTGACCTTGACTCTGAACTTGAACGAGATACACGGCTCGAGAGCAGGGAAAGCCGACGTCGTCGTTGTCGCATTCAGCCTGAGGAGACAACAGTCCACATGAAGCAGCATCAGCAGCAACAAGAGCACAGCCCGATAAGATTCGGATCCCAGATACAATCCTCATCCGCCAAGCCTGTCGCCAGCCCAGGAAATATCAAGCCGTCTTATTTGATGCAGGAGATGAACATCGCTGCTGATACCCTAAAGAGGCAACAGGGAACTGATGCTGTTGCTAGTCCTGAACAGCAAAACAACAACCTCTTTGGGAAAACGAAACAGAAAAGGATAGAGAGTAAGAACGTGGGCACCCCCTCAGGCGGTAGCGACAGTGTTATCTTCCTCACAGGACCAGGAATAGGACCAGGGTCAGGCGACCAGGGCCTTGCAGCATCTCGCCATGCTCCTCCTCACGTTATATCTCAATCTCAGCTTCATACTCAACCCCAAGTCCGAGCGAGGGCTTCTCCTCCTCTCTCTCGAGCAAGTAATTCGTCATCATCATCAACATCCTGGAGAAGTGGGAGAGCTGCAAGCAGGCCTCAGTCTCCATCCCATTCTCCAGAGGGCCTTCACTTCACGAGTAGTCCTTTGACTTTAGGACAAGGACGACAACTACAACAAGAGCAAAAACAACAAAGATTTCCCTCTCCGAGAGCCGGACTTTCGACGCAAACACCACAATCCACCACAACGCCCGTTGTTGTTGAGCCACTACTGCTAGCATCGCCGCTGGCACCGCCCACCGTGGCGTCACGTTGGCCAGATGTTACTGGCATTGCTGCTCCTCCAGGAGAGGAAGAGGAAGAAGAGCCTGGAGATATAGGATATCACCTTGAAGGAAGAGGTCTCGTTGTAGAGGCGTCGGGCTCGCAGAGAAGAGACTGGGCTAAGGCCTCTAGAGCCTGTTATCGATCAGGGCAACGCCTGACTTTCCTGCCAGCGTCAGACCGGGGCTCCAGGCTTGCTTTTGGTAGTCCCAATAAGAAGGAAGAGGAGGAGAAGAATATCGATACTAGGCGTTTGTCCTCGACGGGAACGTCACTGCACACCTGGCCACAGCAAGGGCCCCCTACTCATCCTATTCCTCAAGCTATGCGGACAACAATCACTACCACTGACACAGCGACGATGGCGAACATACCAGTGGTACATGATGGCATGAAATCGAGCAGAGACATGGAGACAATTGCGGCGTCGGCGTCCCACGAGTTTCCTCCCTCTCCACCGCCAACGAAGCTTCAACGTACATCACGATACACTGACATCCTCGGGGTCTCCAACATCAGTCGAGGAAACAGTCGACAACCCCCAATCTACGGAGGTCTACCAGCCCTGAGCGGGCAGGCGAAGCAGGCCCACCAATTCTACTCACACTTCGACCTACACCGAACCTCTATACCTGCTCTCGCAACACCCACGGTGCAAACACAAGGGCAGGAGGTCACAGCGGTTGGGTCCCGCCGAGCAGAAGACATACCAATACCTAAACCATTACCATTGCCATCATTATCACCTCCGCCTCCACCTCCACCACCACTACTACTATTATCACCATCCTCGCACACTACCTTCAGGCAGCAGCAGCAGCAGCAACAACAACAACAACTGCAACAGGATAGTAGATCGTCCAGAGTCAAGAACTTTGACGACGACCAGGACAGCACGGCTGTGAGGGAACTTATAGACATAAACGCACAAGAGTGGCGCCTTGCACTGGAGGGAACTCGCCTTCGCTATCGCTATACGCAAGAAGATGAAGCCAGAGGGGCAGCAGCAACAGGCACGACGTTGAAGAACACGACGACGATTGATGACTGCCGTCGTCGGAAGAAGGAACTCGAGCAGAAATTGGCAGGGCAAGTGAAGGGCACATATAAGTCTCTGCTTTGGCGAGACACGTTCCATCCATCACTGGGGATTTGATGATGATATGTGAGGTGTATTTTCAAATATCCTAGCCCGAGTTCCGGAAATGTATATGCGATATGAGCTTTCTTGGCTCTTGATTAATTAAAGTGTGGCCATTATTAGACTTCATATGTATACCCTCGACGAAACTCAAACCATTTGATATCACCAGAAACTTCAAGGTGGGAAAAGACTTAGAGCTTTTCCTGAAACATAAACAGAAAGACAGACAGTGCCCTTCTTGGGTGCTTTTAACCTGCGATGCAAAGGGCATAAGTGAGTCAACCGAAGACACGCCTCGTGGGATCGTCACAGTAATTGCAGGACGCACGTTGATACTTCTATGCGAAAGCAGTGCAAACGTGTGTGTTAGACATGAATTGAAGGAGCTCGCAGGTTGTGGAGGACACAAAAGCCCAAATAAATCGTAATGGCCCATATGAACATATCTCACTAGACTTGATCAAGTAACGAAAAGACAATCAAGCAACCCCCGAGCTGACTGACTGACCTACTGCCTTTCTGTCTTTCTGCCCTTGTTTTTTGCTCATTGATCTTTGTTCATGATGTACGAAGGTCACGAACAGAAAGGCTAGGGTAAGTATAAACAATAGTGAGAGGGCAGAGAAGAGTAAGGCGAATTCCTTTAAGAAGGAAAAAAAACACATAGAGAAGACAGACAGGTCAATGGCTTCGGAAGAATCAAGCGAGAAGGAGCTGGCGGCAGCAGAAGCAACCGCAACATCAGCAGCGGCAGCAACAGCTAGCTGGCGATGCCTCAGCTTCATCCTCCGTTCTGCACTACATGATGTCGACCAACGCGGCCGCGACTCGCCGCATTACACGCAGTATTGCACGTTCCTTAGTCGCGCAGACGGCTAGAAACCAGCAGCAGCAACAGTCGGCAGGACCTTCTTCTCTCCCTCCGGGGATTGCTACAGCAAGTAGCGCAAGCTCTGTGAAAGGAACCGTGATTCAAGGCCATGGCGGTGAGCATCTTCTCCCTCTTTCCTCTCTCACACACACTTCCTATCCATATGGACTTCTTTACACAGATGCCCTCGCAAGGTGTTGACTATGTCGTGACCACACCAGGGACAGTTCAGGATCATGCTGCTGGCGTTCTGAAGGAAAAGAAGAAGCAAGGCCCAGCGAAAACGACGGCAACCACCGTTTCTGGAGGATCTTTTGCCACCCAAGAGGGAGTAGACATGCGCCTTCGCGCCCGACAGCTACTGTACTTCATGTCGCAATCTCTTTCTCGGCGCATAGGCGACGAGCCATATGCTGATGATGACGATGGTGGTAGTGCTGCTGGTTTCAGGGCCAAGGTTAAGGCCGTACGCGGCGCCATCGACGAGATTCCCCAAGGCTATGTGAGATTAAAAACCCTAGCAGCCATGAGAAGCAGTAGAAATGGTAGCACCGGGGGGGGGGGCGTTCCTTCAGTCAATGGTGATAATGATGATGATGATGGTAGTGGTGGTGGTGATGCAGGATACAAGTCTATCCTCGATAATATGATACCTAACCAGCTCGTGGAATATATCAGAAGAAATATCATCAGGTGGCTGGACTCGCAGGTCCCTCTACTAGAGGAAGACGACGCTAAGTCTCGAGACCAAAGAGGAGAGGTAGGATCTCTAAAGTCAAGCCCTTCTCCTCATCATCCTTCTTCTCTACTCATGGCGACTTCTGCTTTTGCTTTTGCTTCTGCTACTATTGCTGCTGCTCACGAAGCGTTGCGCAACGGAGTCTTCGCTGGTAGCAACAGCAGCAACAGCAGCAACAGCAGCAACAGCAGCAACAGCAGCCTCCTAAGCCTGACTATAGGGCTTCAGCAGGCTCGTCTTCACCTACACCAACAGCTACTCCTGGTTCCACAATTGCTTCCACAGCCCTAATCACATTTGGGCACGATGGTGACGAAGCTCAGGAATTAAGGCAGAGGAAGATGCACGAAGAACATGAAGAAGGAAAGGTGTACTTCTCTGGACGACGGCTCTGAAACATCCCGCTTCTGCCTTATAGAGTGGGACTGGGCAAAGCGATACAAGGTCCTCTCATATACCGAATTCCAACCTACCCCAAGCAACGGTGATAACGGGATAGCTACGCGGTATACTTCATGGATACGGACAGAGAAACCGGCGGGCGATTATAACTCTATACTTGGGAAGGTGCGCGACGAGGCATACGAGAGGGCGAGGCGTCTTAACCTACTAGAGATAGAGTATAGTATGAAGATAATCGATAGTAGTATCTCAGGGCTACCAGGAGGTAGATACGGAGCCTAGAGGAAGGACAGTTATAGACGATAATTAGGTCAGAATCCTAGCGGGCGGCAAGTGTGTAGCACCCAAGTATAGCGTGTTCGCCCTGACTGGGGACTGGGGTGCGGGCAAAATAAGAATAAGAGGAGAGAGAGTGGAGGAATAAGGAAATGCAAGCTGTTAAACAAACGGCGAATCCGTGCTGGAATTCGGTTTGCGTACTTAGTACTTAGTTAGGTACGGTAGCTAGAGTCTCGTTGTTTTGGGGAAGATCTCTTTCGCACTTGAGATCTGTCTGCTATTCTTTTAGCTTGTAGAACTATAATACTTATATGCAGAGCAAGCAATTGATGATGAGTGAATTATTACTTACTACCTTGACATGCAGGATACGTGCTATAATATATTCGAGTATAGTTGTACTATAGCGGTCCCCATATCTCTTCTACCCGTCTTAGGTGAACTAGAGAACAGTAATTCCATTTATAGGAACCTTGGCAGGTCGGATGGGTTTCATAGGGGCATTAGTTTGTAGATAGATATCTGTACATGTATGTTGTACATTTTATATGAAATGTTAATTGCTCAATTACTTGTAGTACCCTATATTCACTCTCTTCTCTACTAGGTCCTAACCCCCTCTCCCGGCTAGACAGTATCATCTCTGGAAAAGATCTCCTCCTTGAGGTGTTCCTGGTGGAGCAGAGTATCTATAGCAAAGTCTCTGATAGCCTGCAAGTCGTCTGCAGTAAGTAACTTGCAAATACCGCTGCGTTCCTCCTCGTACGCTTCCTGCAGGCGGCCATCATCCAAGAGACCGAGATGATCCTGAACCTCTCCTAATCTTTCCTCAAGCCAGCCAATGTTCGTCTCGAGTCTCGACAAAATGTGTTGCGAATGGTCAATCATCGGCCCGTAAGCCAGACATGCTAGCTGCGACGTTAGACTCGACGTCTACGAGCTGCTGCTGCCCAAGTCCCTCGTCCTCCTTACCGCCATCAAGTCCATTGTTCTAATCCCCTTTCCATTGCTTTTGCCTTTGGTCGCCCGAGATTTCGAGGATTTTACAGCATGCTATCTCTAGGCTCTCAGCCGCCCCGTCCTTTACTATCTCTGAATATGCCCTCTTCCACTCCAGCCGGTGCTGTAGCACGTCGGTTAGGTGGCCCAGCTCTTCATTCAACCACCCATCGATAACAGAATGCGTCTCAAGCTTGAAGGGGTGCTGCTTCTTCTCCAGCTCAACGACGCTGTTTGAACCATGGACTACACCACCACCACCACCACCGTTCAGCATCGACCGCAGGTACTGCCAGGTCCAGCATAGAAGATTCTTGAGCCAGCCCGGGGAGGTAGACGCCTCTGCTGAGGAGGAGGGGGCAGAGGAGGAGCAGTAGTAGTGTTGGCGTCCTTGCAGCCTCAGATCTGCCTTTTCCCAGGCCTCTTTCCCCAACCTCGCCTCGGCCTCTTGACTCTCCAACATGGTTTGTAGGTTAGTATGGAGCACTTTGCGCACTAACGCCGAGCGCGCGACGTCTCTCTAGCCAGGTCCGTATTGATACGGTCTTTGAGCGCCGTAGAGACCTGGTACGTCGCCTCGAAGCTTGTCAGCATCGACCTCGCTGTAGCGAGAGGTGCTGCAAAGGCGGCGCCGGCTCCTCCTCCTAGATGGACGACAGAGCTAGCTATACGCATATACCCACCACCCTAGAGGATAGCCGAGGGGACGGTTAGGGCCGCGTAAGATAGTGTCTTAGTGATAGGGGAGAAGCTGTGGGTATTTGCGATGGTGCTAGAGTGGTGCCCAATTTTTGAGCTGACGTAGCCTGGAGGAGGAGGAAACAGAGATTGCAGTTTCTTGATCGTGATATCTCTGAGCCAGAGCCATATTGACGGCGTCGTTGGGAATAGGTGATGTAAAACCGTGTAGGGAAACGTCCAGATTCGCGACCACCACATAGTGAGTGCCCAGAGCCCCAGAACGGTTACAACCAAAATCAAGAGGAATCATGCTAACCATACTCCCTGGAACACCAGCTGGAGACATGATCTGACGATCCAGCTGGTAATGGGAACCTGCAGGATGCTCCTGAGGAGCCAGACTACCAGCCTGATAGCCCACGTCGGGAATGGGACCTTGTTTAACCACGATTGTATCATGTGCTTATATTTCTCTTTCTCCTCGTTGATTTCGTTGTCGTCCTCCTTTCCAGACCCACCCTGCTGGTGCTGGTGCGTTCCATGTTGTTGCTTCGTAGCTCCTTCAGTCTCCTCCAGGGAGCCCTCTCGAAGCTGCTGGCCATAGACATTAGTGATACTGACGCTGTTGTGGCTGCTGTGGTGGTGGAGGACTGTAGTCGTCTTCCGGCTCCTGATACTGATTCTCCTGCTGCTGTTGTTGTTGTCACTCCCAAGCTGGATTCCATGATTATCTTCTTTCTGCTGCGGCTGGAATGTTCCAGCATGTCTCGGGATCGTTTTTTCCTTTGCCCTCTCTTCTCTTTTCTTATGAGCAACAGAGCGCGTCTTACTCTGGAAGTGATATATCACGGATGTTCTTCAACAAGGATTTGTAGTAATTAGACAACGTGTCAGTGCAGAAGTACCTCGATCTCTTAATATGGTATCCGTGCAACCGGCAAATTTATATATAAAGAATTACCTAAAAAGTCATATTTTGTAATACATGATCTTATACATTGCACATGGTACTAGGGCAAGGGTCAGAATATTTCATGATACCTATTCCTCTGGTCCTACTGAGCCCGCACTGCTGTAGAGTCGATAGCCTCTAACCTCAGGCACCCTCTTCATGCTTGTCTCTCTCATTATTGTGGCTACTTTCTAAGTCTCTCGGTCTAGACGCGACTATATACCCTTTCGATAAGCTAGGCGCGCTCGTTAACGGTGATCAACGCCGAATCTAGCATCTTTAAAAGCTAGTATTTGATGTGTTTATGTGAGAGACCGATCATATCTATCAGTCTGGCTCTAGTATCGACAAAGTGGTGGCTCGGAGGGAGAGGGTGTTACACCTAGCGCCAAGGTCTTCCTCGATATAGGCGCTAAGATTGAATATTTGCGTGAGGTTTAGCCGGCCGTATAGGAGGCGGCGAGGGCTTACAAGCCTAAGCACGGATCGGATTGCAGTCAGGCAAGGATGGTCGCGTTTATGAATCAATGGTATCAGAATCACGGGATCAAGGTAGTAGTGGATATAGCCGGGTGAAAAGAGGGTCTATTTTAGCGAGGAGGCAGGTATATGTTCTCGAGGCTTATCTTTTTTGTCCTCCCCTGACCAGCTGCCCGTGATGATGCCAGACAAATATATATAGATATATATATAGTCACGGCTGAGAGGCTGACGATTGCAACCGGTTCAATGTCTGGGGAACATATGCTCCTGACTCACCAAGTCGAGAAGGTTCACCAGCGATGCTCCTCAGAAACAAGAGTAATTAGGCAGAAGACTAGCTGTGAACGGAATCGACCATGCTGGGTGATACTGACAACACTGCCTACCTCAGTGCATAAAGGATTCCACTTAATCCACGCAATATCCCAGAGGACTCCAATTTCGATTTCTATCCCGACCTATCAGACCACATTGGCGAGGTCGATATACCCCTAAGGCTGCGGAAAAGACCAACAGCGAAGAAGATCTTACAGGTTCTATGCAACTTGACGAATAATAATGTGGGAAACGAAACACCTACTCGCAGAGTCGTTGTTTCCCCAGTGCTTCTGCGACGATGGTTGCAAGCTTCTTGACTCAATGGGGAAATTGGTACTGTTGATGAAGCTACGTGTAGCCAAGCGATTAGGCTTCTCGAGCTGCTAAATTCTGACGATGCCCTTGACGACGATATTGTGGTTTTCTGCGTGCCGTCAAAAGAGGGCGGATGTGGCGCTGCTGCCAGCGTAAACACCACATTGTTAGCCGCAGGAGTTTCAAATATTAGAGACCAATCTTGCTAATATGAAAATGACTTGGCCGCATTGGATTATATATGCTAGCCGACGTGAATAGTGTGGGCCTTCAAATGTTCTCTGCTTGTTCTGGTCACTTGCTCATCACCAGTTGGCGCAGACGTCGATGGACTGTGGAGCTTGACGTCGACTATCGAAAACGTCCATATCCAATATACTGTCAGCAAGGGAACAGAGATGTTGGTTCATTCATCTCGTGCTATCCGTTACACATCTTTTCATATATTGGTGGCGAGCTTCCCTGAAGGCTGAGTGAGGATATCTGTCCGATTCTCTCCGCCTGAAGTAAGTACAGAAGCACCAAGGTAAAGAAACATATCACAAATGACCCTGTGTGCATCGATCCTCGATAAAAAGACAGACAGCCAAATCTCGTGACACCCGTCGTCACTTACTCACTCACTCACTCACTCAAGTCCATCATCATCTGTGACGATGACTCATCCTCATCATGCCTCTTTGTACAAGAATCTGAAATTGACTTTAATGCAGGTGCTGCTCGATGTCACCGGCTACCCTAGGGTATGGTAGTCTGCCTGTGTGTGTGCTGCCTGGCTGATAAAATATCATCAAGGTGTTTTCATCAGGAAAAGAAAGGGAAGCAGTGACAGCAAGAAGTGGGTGAGTGAGCAAGTGACTGGCGGTAGAAAGAAAGAAGAGACAATACAAGATTTTTTAAAAAAAGGGGAAGGCAGGAAACGGGAGGTGACATGATGCATCATGCGGAGGAAACAATACAAGTATGGCCCTGCGCCTTACAAATACTAGGAATAAAACAAGCTCAAGTGCTGTGTCTCTCTCACAGCAAGAGAAGGCACAAAATAGGAATTAAACATCTTCTTCTCCAAGTGTTTTTCCATTCTCGTCCTCCTTTTCTCTCTCTCACACACATACACACACACACACAGACAGCTATATCCACATCCACCAAACACCATCATCGTGACTTTAGGTCCTAGATTTCCGCGGAGCGTGCTTCGTACCGTCAGTATTGGACACTTTCTGGTTCCATGGCTGATGATGTTGTCAGGTTGATGTTGTTCCCCTGCCTGAATCACATCACCAGCTGGTGTTTTGTTTTTTGTTGTGTTTTGTTATTTTGTCTTGTCTTCTGTCTTTTGCCATATACCTTATTATGTTCTGCTCTACATTAAAGACCTGACTTTCCCCAGTGGGATAAGGATGGATAATCGGTTGACCAGTCGACCAATCGACTATTAATTTTGACCTCGACAGGAACAGCCACGACTCCGGAAGCCCTCGACGACGAGGCCAACTTGCGCTTCTCCCCAATCTCCCCATTTCCCTTCTCCACCTTTCCCCTTACGCCTTCACTTTTCTTCTGTGATGTTTCTGCTGACCGTGTGAGTTCAGCATTTACCACAGGCCCTCATTGTCGACGAGGCAGTCGGAGCCCTCACGTCGGGTGAGGCCAGACTCTGCAACGTCCACGTGGTGGCACCTGGGGAAAGCTACTTGTTCAAGTGGTGAGTAGCCAGTGGAGAGACGTGGGTATGTATGTGAAACGTGGTTGGTAAATGAGAAAAGGAAATAAATCCACATTTCGTGCATCCAAGTCTGCCTCGTCCTTCTTTCAGATCATGTCCTCGCTATGCAAGGTGTGAGTGCATCCATCTGGAACTGACCTGATACTGAACCTGATATCTCGCCGCATACATAGGACGGCACTCTACAGTTAACTGGATTCTTATTTCGCCATACCTATCCAGGGCCTCAAGGCACTCTACGGCTACTCGTAAGCCATGCCTTTTTGCTTCGATGGCGAACGATGAACGAGATGTTTCACGCAGGCTAACTGAGCCGGCTAATGTCGCGCAGCCTCTCTGCACCGCCATCCAAATCGCAACGGTCGGTCGGCGCCCGTGCTGGAATCGCCTGGAAAAGCGCCCAAGCGGTCCTGACAGATTCGGAGGCTGTTGTGGCGGTCATGATATCGAGGTTCTGTATCGTCACCCAACAGTAGAGACGCCGGGAAATACGCCACAATTAACCCTTGGCATGGGCTGGACCAAGGCTGAGCGAGCACCTTGGTACTCCCTCGTCTCCTGGAATCATTTTCGCCTGTAATGTTCGTCTTTGAAACCTTCGAGGTCGCACGATCGAAGTTCGACTGCGTTATGGCCTTTGAGATCCAGCCGGTCAAATCCAGCGCCATCCGGAGAAGCAATGAGAAACGCAATATTACCCTTGACTTGGTGCCCGAGAGTCAGCATTGTCAGCGTCTTGCATTCAAGGGATAAACTTTAGATCTGATGATTCTTGGCCTAGAATGACAGTATGACAGTTCTAAGAAAGGGCACACATCCATCGAATCCCCTCCCCAACCGAAGCTTTCGATCCGACAGGACCCCCTACTACCAGCACAAGCATATGCCCTAAATAAGTTTCTTATCACGGGCCCAATCACCTCTGTACTGCACTTCGCTAGGCTCTACCTTTCCGGGTCCTCAGCCACCTCTCGACCCTGTATAAGAAACTCGCCTACGACCTTGAGAACCTTCTCCTTCAGCCCTCCACTCTCAAGATGGCACATATGACCAGCATCAGCAAAAGTGATCCAGCGCACACGAGGTATAAGCTCAAAGAAAGGCACCTGAGCGATGTCGTGCGATGTGTCGTACTCCCCGTTATAGACAAGGGTTGGGGCTGTGATCTGGGGGAGGTTTGGGATGCTACTCCATCCCATCATCGATCCGATCTGGACATGTATCGATGGGCCAGTCCTGGGGAAAGGTGGTTAGCCTTTAGTACATTGTGTTCTGAGAGGGTGGACATAGGCGGCGGAGAAGTGGTGGAATAGACAGGTGAGTCAATAAAGGCGAACGGAGAGGATGATGCCGAGAATGCGAGGAAAGATAACTCGTTGTGGGGCGTTTGCTTGAAGTGAAAGCAATAGAGTGTGATAGGTAACAACCAATATGGAACTGATCCAACGTGGCCATGAGTAGGACTGAGAAGTCATAGAAGAAACGCAACAACCTACATAGTCCCGTAGACCGTCTTGTCCTCGCTCAGGTTCTTGAATGCCGGCATGAGCAGTTCTGGCAAAGGGTCTTCTCTGCACACAAACGTCTTGTTGAAGACCATTAACGCCTCCCGATAAGCTGGATTGTCGTATTCGCCCTTCTTCTCGTACTCTTCGAGCACTCGCAATGTCTCGGATGGAAGCTGCTTCCTTCGTAGCTGAATGCTCCGGACGGAGAGATCTTTACTTGCCAGCCCACTGGCAAGTATGAGCCTCTGGAGGCCCCGTGGCCGAGTAGCAGCGAAGGTCGCACCGAACATACCACCCCAGCTCTGACCTAGAAAATGGAAGCCGGGACCATCGCGAAGGCGAAGAGCGTCGATCAGGTTGTTCAGCTCCGCGAGGAACAAGGCTTCGTGCCAGAACGTTTTATCTCCCGCCGTTTGGGGAAGATGAGTCGACGCACCACAGCCGATCTGGTCATAGAAGACAACAGGGAGGCCGTACTGCGGCCAAAGTTCCGCAAACGAGAGGAGGTACTCATGACCAGCACCAGGGCCGCCGTGTGCTACCACAACAGGCGGGGAACCACTGCTGAGGTCGCCAAATATCTTGTAGTATGTAGAGCAGAGGAAGTCATGTCCCAGCTCCCGAGGAGTCTGGAATGGGACTTTGCCCTCTTTGGTTGGAACCTGTTGTGTCATAGCTGGGAATGATAGGAGAGGTAGAAAGCACAGCCAGACATATGTCAACCAGATACTGTGGCCATGACTTATGTGCAACAGCCAGACAGATATTGCTGTGTCCAAGCAGACTCAAGTCTCTCTATCTATCTGCATGTCTCAGATGACACGCAATTCCAACAACTTAGCCCCCAACAACCCCGCCACTGATACCACCGAGTACAACATTCCACAACTTGGCCCCCAACACCCCCGCCACTGATATACTACGGAATACAACATCTCCGTGAAACAACGGGCAATATTCCACAACTTGGCCCCCAACATCCTACCACCGATGTTACTCTATCCGTCAGATAATGCAAACTCCACCAACCCAGCGCCTGAATATCTGGCGCTAGATAACCTAGAAGGCGAGAAAAGTCAACTGCAAGAGGTTAAGATCTGCTGATGATAAAAGTAGTAATACCGCGAGATCTGAAGTAGTTACATAAGCTGAATCGACAAAGGTCTTCTATAGAAATTAGTTGAGAGGAGCAGTACAAAAGGGCAGAGCTTCTTATCAATCCAGGCAAGCATAATACTTATTAGTCCGGCGACCTGTACCTAGGCCTGGAAGCCCTTTCACACTTAAAACAAACAGGCCACTCTCCTACATCATCCAAGTTACCAGTTTAGTCCCCCATACCAACAGCAACCAGCATGAAGAGTCGCATGTCCCAGGGTTACGATGCAGTCCCTCGGGACGAATCCAACACAGATGAGAAAGAAGACAACTTTCGGCAACTGACCCGCTCGTCATGGGTAGCACGACTACGGACTTGTGCCTTAGCAATTCTGAGCACGCTTCTTTTGGCGTCATTGATAGTAAACATCTTACTCATTCACCGGCAATTCATCAGGCCATGGGATCTTGCGAGAGGCTTGCCTTCCCAGTTCGGTACCGTTCTTGACTTCATCCCTCCTGTTCAATATAGGCTGAAGCATTACTAAAACAAGCTCTGGTGGCAGCTCATCTCCGCCGGAATGTTCCCACGGAGATCGTAGCCCACAGCGACTTTGACAGCACAAACCGCACCGTTCAAGACACAGCATGGAATGCCCCAGAAATTGAACCGTGGAACAATTTCGTAGCTCTCGATGAAGACTACACCATCGAGATGGGATTGCCACACTCTCAACGCTGGCCTTGGGACCATACAAAGGGTGCATACATCCTAACTAGCGCTCATGAACTCCACTGCGTGGTAAGCTACTACTGGGGACTGAGCAATTATGGAAGCACGGCAACACTAAGAAATATCGCAGCGCGTACTCCGTGTCTCTATTAATGAGAACTACGACAACGTACCCAACCCTCAACAGACATGGTCGTATGAGCACTTGATCCACTGCCTTAACGTACTACGGGAGTCAGTCATGTGCAACGCGGACGACACACCGCTGTACACCGGACATCTCCATGCGAATGCGTATACGACTAACCCGAAGGCGGGCATTGGGACTATCAAGATGTGTCGTGACTGGAGCGCACTGCTCGACTGGTCGCGTGAGAGGAGTGCGTGCTATCGCCCTGTCCATTGGCACGAGGACTACCCCGATGTTGAACGGTATAAGTTTTGTCCAGATGGATCGCGGCCGTGGGAGCAGTTGGAATAGAATAGTCTTAGCTTGGAGAATATTTTAACAGTGGGTTATGTTAGTAGCATCGTTTCTAGAATAGGCGACAACTGATTGTTAACATGTAGGCGCGTTTTCATCAGACCGAAATAGCGGTAAAATATACGTAACCGCTCCGTTAAATTTGGTACCCTCAGCCGTAGCTGCAGGCTTTTATATCCTATAATGGAGTGGTCAATGAATTAGCGAAGCCTGTAGGTACCCGAGGCGCAGAGCGTTCTCGAAGGGGCCTTACAGGCGGAGCGTTCTTACTAGTTAATATAAGCATACTGGGTAAATATAATAATAGTAGTATAGAAGATTTTCTATCGTAGATATAAGGACGTAGTATATATCTAAAGTATAAATCTCGAGGGCTTATTAGCGCAATAGTAGCGCGTAAGACTGCTGATTTTAAGGTTACGGGTTCGAGTCCCGTATAAGCCGGCTTTTTTTTTAGATCCTAAAAACCTATAACAATATATTAGAGGTGTTTTTATTTTTAAGGGTTAGGGGGGGAAGGGGGGGGAAGGGGGCAGGGGTCTTTTTTTTTTTAATTCTATAACCGGTTAGTAAACCGGTTACCAGATTATAGTAACCGGTTCACCAACTAGTCATACAGACCTAAGTATATACCAGCGGATAGACTATATATTATTCATATTCTGATATAGATACGCGATATAACCGGTTAGGATATAACCGGTTAGTAAACCGGTCACTAAATTTTAGTAACCGGTTCACTAACCGGTTATACAGCCGAAGTCCGAGCATTATATAGAGATATAGGTATAACGGATAGTAACCTTAAGATCTTAATTCAAGTATATATCTCCCTTATACTTCGATCTGCTCATTATATTAGCTTACCTGAGGAAACGTCTTATATATAGTAATACCTTTCGAGCTCCTTTCTCGCGCGGTATTATACTACTCCTTTACCTAATATTTATCCTCTCTTATAGGTAGTAATACCTTTCGAGCTCCTTTCCCGTACTATATTATACTACTCCTTTACCTATTATTTATCCTTTACCTATTATTTATCCTCTACCTATCTAGATTATAACGCCTTTTAAGCTCCTTTCCCGTACAGTATCGTACTACTCCTTAACCTAGGAAAAGAGTAGTAGGTTTACAGACTCCTCGTCGCTTAGTAGCAGCGGTATAGTAGGAGAAGGATACCTATAGCATTTAGTTAGTAGTCGTTATAGTAATTATTATAGTAAAGCTTACCTTTCTCTCTCCGCGTTATTAAGTATTGCTTTAGTATCTAAGCTATCCCTTACCGAAGGATAAGCTAGGTAGGATAAACTAAGCTATAGTTAGGTATAGGGATAATTTCTCGACGGAGGTAGACGAAAGTAATCGAGAGAAGATAGAAGATAAGAAGATAAGAAGATAGAAGATAAGAAGATCTTAACTATTAGGGATTAACTATATACTTAAGTATATAAGCTATAGAGACCGTACCTTCCCGGGCTATTATTAACTTCCCGCGATATATATATAAACAGAAGGAGTATACGCAGCCTATAATGAAATACGCTAAAAGACCTAGCGAGACTATTCGATTAACTATTAACAGAATATAGCTATTACTGCAGGGCCCCTCTAGCCTTATAGTATAGTAATTATTCTCCCGGTCCTAAGCAGCTATATCGTTATATATTTCCGAGTAATAGGCTAGACTAGCTTATAGGTAACTAACCCCTATCGCTACTACTATTACTGCGTTCCTACGATAGCGACCTTAATATACGAGGACGTAGATAATCTAGACGATAAATAGCACCTCCGGGCCGAAGCGTACTAACCGACTGCTTTCTATACCGTTCCTTAAGAGAATAATATAGTCGGACCCTGCGTATAGGTTATTAATAAGAAGTCTGCTCTAGTTCCGGTATAGAGGTACGATAAAGGTAACGTCTTCTTATCTCCCGAGTATATTCTTCTATTAACTCGCTAAAGACCCGGCTTAGGATAGGCTTATTATTACTAGTAGTCTCGACCTTAATCTCGACGTAAACCTTAGATTTAGGAGCTATAAGCGGTCTAATAGTAATATTACTTACTGTATTAGAATTATTATCCCTATCTATAAATATACTATTATTACTCTAAATATCTCCGTTTTTACCTTCCTCGTCTACTATAGGGTCGGTAGGAGGAGCGGGCGCGGGAGGTACCTATTAAGGAGTAATATACTAGGTACGAACTACCTGCTAAGGCTGCTAAGTAGGAAAGAGAGCAGGCTACCGATAATAATATGCCTCCCCCTAGTATATATAGTTCGTATAGGTATTACTAGTATAGGACTTAATCTCTAAACTATTTGCCCTCTTTAGGTTAGTATAGTATCTAATAAAAGGATTATTACCTTCTGTATACCGTTAGTAAGAACCGAGAGCGTAAATACCTGTAATCTAGGCGAGTAAGGTAACGAGGTTCTTAACTTAACGGGTACTCCGTTTATTGCTTATATTCTAAGGACGGGAGCGGGAGTTTTAGCGAGGGTTACGAACGATCGCGTTTATAGCTAGCAGGTCGAGCTATAATAATATAGTTAGTTAGTATAGGCGATATAGAGGGAGCGATAGTACTTGCTAATTACCTAACTCTATAGTTCGTCGGGCGGCGGTTACCCGGAAATCTTATAACTAACTCTAGATACGCTCCTCTAGTAATATCCTAGGCAGACTTTAGTATAACCGGAGCCTCTAGATATATAATATTATTAGTATTATTAGTAACCTATCGGTAAACCGGTTACGAAGATATAATAACCGGTTTACTAACCTGGGAAAGGGAAGATTAACGCGCTAGAAAGCTATTAGGCGTAGTAGAGTTAGTAGTCGGGATAGCGGAGGAGGTTATATTAAGTAAATAAGTAATTAATCTATACGTGATTAGCACTATATCTATTAATTAAGCGCGTTATACTTATTAAATAAGTAGAGAAAGTTATCTATAATTATCGAGAAACGTTAAACCGTTAGTATTTTTAAATATTATAAGTAAGACGGATAGTAGTGTAGCCTTTATATAATCGATGTAACCGGCTAGGGAACCGGTCGCGTTATTATAGTAACGCGTTTCTATTTAGGTTACTATAGTAATATAGCTCTGACGGTTAACTAGTAATCACCTATATACTTGACGAGCATACACTTGATTACGAATATAGTAGTAATAGTAAGTATATACTCTTAATTCTAGGCTATTAAACAGGTTAATAACCTTATCTATAGACTTATATATCTACGAATTAACCTATCTAATTAAGAACCTCGCTAGTAGTAATATAGCGCTGGAAATCTTTACCCCGACGAAGTCTAACTTTATCCTTCTTAATAAGGATATTAGCTAGAGTAAATAGTACGTTAAATATTAAGCTAGATAGAGTTTTAACCCTCGAGACTATAACGTAAGTAAGGCTAGAAGCGAAATTACGACCCGAGATATCGAGGATAGTACGCTCAAGAGTCTAGCCCTATACCTTATAAATAGTAATAGCGTAAGCGATCGTAAGAGGGAACTATAAACGGAAGCACGTAGTAGTTCCCTTAGTAAAGTTGCGTAATAATAGAAAAACCGGTATAATATTACGAGGGATATCCTTATCTTTAGGGAAGTAGGGAGGTCTTAAATAGTTATCTATCTTAACTAGGATAATAAAAGGTAATATCTTGCGCACCTCTTCTAGTTTAATAGTAGAAACCTATGCGATATCGTAGATATAGCCTATAGCGCTATTAACTAGGCTAGCCTTAACTTAAAGATTCTCTATTAATATAATACGCCTATTACGGTAGAGAGGAAGCCGATTATAAAGATTTCCCGTATCTTTAAATTCTATAGAAGCTGTATTAGTACCTCGATTCTCGGCCTAGATATCGAGAATAGGAGAATCCAGCCTCTTAAGATAGCTAGTATTATACTCCTTAACGGCGGCGTTAGTATTATAGAGGCGAGGGACAGTATCGAACCGTTAAACCTCGTTTAAGGGTAAAGCAGACTAAACTCGAGTAAATAGTAAAGCCTAGTAGTTACGGGTAGACGAGTTATTCCTTAGAGCCTTAAGGGCCTTACGGAAAAGCGCCTGATTATCGCCCTATTATTATATAACCTAGGTTAGGCGAATAGTTTTAGTAAACTAAAGGTAGGCTATACGGCCGGCCTTACTAGTGATATCGATAATCTTAGATTCGTATATAAATAGCGCTATCTGCTATATAGGAAGTAGCTAGTAGAAATCACCTATTAGGACGATATTATAACTGCTAAAGAAGGTATCCGGGGCCTCGAAGATACTATAGAGACGGCTATCTATATACTATAGTATACGGCAGCTGATTATAGACTTCTTATCTATTATAATATATTGCAGGTAGCGAAGCGTATTATATAGGTTAATAGCCTTATTTACTATAAGAGCCGGAAGCTCGCTATTACTAAATATACGAGGGATATAAAGGAGGTTATAAATAGTCTGGCTACCTATAGTATTCGCTACTATACTAGTAGGGGTATAAACCTTGAGAATAGAGCTCTGGATACTATAGTCTGCAGAAAGGTAACGTATCTGGGATATAATAACCTTAAGGGTATACGATTTCCCGGTACCTCTAGGCCTATTAACCTAAAGGAGTAGCTAGGGAGGCAAGTAAGTATTATTATCGCTATACTTACTCTCGAGGACTGACTTCTAATAATCTACGATCGTATCGTATAATAAGCGCTACTCCGGGTTAAGGGTATTTATAGCTCCCTCTAAGAGGTCCTCCTCGTCTTGAATATTCTAGCTAGATCGTATATCCTTCTAGAAGTTTTAGTACTTATTAAAGAGGTAAGGGTATCGACCGATATAGGGGGCCTAGTTATAGGCCCGATCGATCTCTCGGTTACCCAGTAGATCGATATCCTTAATATTAAAATTACGGTTAGGAAGCTATATAGCGAGAACCTCCTAATCTATCTCGATAACCGGCTCTTACTTAGCGCTAGGGTCCTCTTTAAAGCCTTCCTCCTTAGGCTAGGGAAGGATATCGCTATAATAGTCGAACTTATAGGTACTAGCGTAAACCTCGCGATAGTACTTATATACATCTATAAATATATCGAAGTAGGTACCCTCGATAGCCTTAAGCTCTTCGAGGCTACGGTAAGGGTAATAGAGTATAAGCTTTATATAGCAGAAGTCCTTAAACTAGTCGCTCTAGCGCTCTAGCTTATAACGAGGAAAGTAGTTAAGAATTCGAGGCTTTACTTAAGGTCTAAAGAAGGCTTAATAACCTATCTTCTCGTAGTTAATAGCGGTAAGTATATCGAAGAAGGTAAAGTTATCCTACCTACTATTATCGGGACGCTTATAATACTTCTACTAGATAGAGCGAATCTAACGAACCTTATTAGTCTCCGCATTAATAATAGCCTCGGCTTATTAGTTCTAATTAGGCCGCCGATAGTTAACTCGCAAGAAGATATAGCTAGATTCGATTAAGGGTAGGCCGAGGAGGTAATAGGTAACCTCTATAGCCGGCTAATCTCGCTCTAAGAATAGCTTATTTATTATCTTCCTTACGAGAGATATTATAAGCTTAGCGTAGCTAACCTTAGAAAGTATCTCGCTTATTATCTTGCGATAGGTCTATATCTTTATCTCGGCCTTAGAGTAGTATTTAGAGATATAGTTAATAATAGCCCGGAGGGAAGTATAGGGCGTAGAATTAGTATTAGCTAGCTAGCTAAGAACGATACTACGGATATAGTTATTTATACGTCTATTATTACGGATACTATCGAAAACCTCCTAAAGCGGGGACCTATATTCGTTAATATACTTCGTAAGGACGGCCTCTAACTTATAGAAAAGGCGTTTAAAGTAGAACCGGTAGATCTTATCCTAGGATATATAGCTGTTATCTATCTTATAGCGACGAAGGTAGTACGCCTCCGTATAGTAGTACTTCTGGATATAATTAAGGATACGAGATAGTAAGTCGAATAAGATATTAGTACCTAGAGTAGCCTTTAGCGGGTTATCTTCCTAGGGCTATAGCTGCCGAGCTAGCTCGGGGTTAAAGGTGTAGATATATACTCCTTAAAAGTTAATAAACTCTTCCTTCTAGACCTCGTCCTAGAAACCCTCGTTAGGGGCTATAAGAGCCCTATTTATCTAGAATATACTATAAGTATAGGTACTACTACGACCCTACTACTTAAACCGATACTAATATACTATAATCCTAAGCTTAGGTATTAGATACTCCTTAAAGAAGATATAGAATCGAGTATAGAAATACTAAGCTGCGATTAGGGGGTTCTCCTTTAGGTTTCTCCTAGCGATAGCTATTTTACTATTATCGTCGGAAGCTAACTACTAGGTATATTTAAGTATAACGTAAGCTAGAGACTCCTAGTAGTTATCTATAGCAGAAAAAGTAAGGAAGATATAGGGGCACTTTAGGGCGTAGTATATAGACTATAGCTCTATACGAGCCTAGTTCTAAAAGGGCCGTATCCCCTTAAGAGTATTAGTAGATCTTACGATAGATACGAGAATAAACTAGGCCTTAGGGTTATTACCTTTAAGTACCTATCGGAGTTCCTCTACCGTTTATAGTCTATCCCGGAACTAGCTATCTAACCGGTTTATAAAGAAATTGCTCTTCTTATTAACCTGAGTACGTATATAGGTATTAAAAATTACGAAGAGAAACCGGTTATAATATATAAACCGATTATCGTACTAGAGCAGAGTATAGCGAACCTATATAAGCTAGTTATAGGCGCGTAATCGTAGGAGGCTAAACTTACCCTCTCCCTTAGGTATTAGAGAAGGTATAGCTAAGCTAATAAGGGTAAGCTTACTATTAAAGTCGCTTAGGAGCGTTAACCTAATTCCTAGTAGTTCGATATAGTTCTATATAAGCTAGGCTATATTAGGATTAATAGTAGGAAGGGGAGTACTAGTAATCTAAGTATAAAGCCTATAGAGGTTAGCGTAAGTAGTAATAATATTTAGGGCTATAGTAACGTTTTCGAAATTATCCTCGTCGTTAGATATATCCTTACTAGGGGCAGGGGGCCCCTCTATCCGGTCGTTAATATTAAGAATAATTACCTTATTAGCGATATCGCTATCTTCGAGTAATTAGGAAAGATGCTTATAATCGATCTAGATATCTTAGTAGCTAGGGTAATAGTCTCGCAGATAATATAGCTACTTCTCTATAATACGATACCGAACCTTTATTTCCTTTTTAAAAGACCGGATAGCGTAGGTATTATTCTATATACTCTTAAGGCGTAAGATAACTATATCGATATCTTAGGGAAATCGAAGCAACTAGTTAAAAAGGGAGCCTATATCCCGGAGAAAGCTAATATAGTGCTTAGAGTATTTATACTACTATCTACGGATAAGCCGTACGTCGATAAAGATATAAATCCGTATAATTAGCTGCTCCTTATATTAAGTTAGCTCGGGAAGCTCGGCAGGGATATTACCTAAATCTAGGTAATTATCTGCCGAATAGAAGTTAGGATTATCTAGCTGCTTCTTATTATCTCGATAGTAGTATAAAGCGCAGATACCCTAAGTAATACGCAGGTTAAACTACTTATACTTATAACGAGGATAAAACTTATAGATAGAATCGCCCTAAAGACGGTTCTTAAAGTTCTATAACAGCCCTTATTCTTCAGCTCGAAGGCAGGGGTCAGCTAAGTTACTATCCTAAGCTAGATCGCCTTTAGTTAACAGATCTAAATCTAAATTAGCCTATAAACTAGAGCGCAGGCTATATAGAATACTAGCCCGAGGTCTACGCCGAAGTTAGCTAGAGAGGGGGACTATAGAGGCCTAGCTAACGCTATAATAACTTCTAGTATCTTAACTTCCGCTATTATCCTTAAGACGATAGTTATAGCAATATATTAAACGCTCTATACTATTATAGAAATAATCGAGTAAGAACTCCTAATAATAGCGCCGATAGACCCTAAAAGTCTCTTTAGACTAAGGATTACTATCGTCGGTAAGGTAGTAGATATAAATATCCGGATTATATTATCGGTAATAGCGAGGGTAACGCGAAACCTAGCATATTATATAATTAAAGAAGGGCTTACCTCTAAAATCTCTAGTAATAGTAATAGCTTATCCCTATACCTTAGGCTATTAGCTTAAGAAGGCGGAAAAGGGAAGGGTAAGATCAACTTCCTCGCTATATCGGCGTAAACGACAATACTCTCGCTATAGAGCTTTATAACGGAAACGAGCACGCTATTCGGCTAGAGTATCGTTAGGGTCTTAGGTACGATAGAATAGGCCCTCTAGGCGACGTATAATACTCGAGCCGGGTACCCGTAACGGATAAAGAGACTAGGTTTATAGTAGGTTTAAGCTACTATAAAGCAGAAGTTAATATCTACTAATACCCTATATTAGAAGGCTATAACCTCGACTTCGACTAATAGTAGTAAACTAGCTAGATTATAGGATAGGGGCAGGCTAGAGGGTAAGAGGCCGAAAGGGAATAGGCTAGATAGGTAGTAGCTGCGATAAACGGCGTTAAAGAGGGTCGGCACGCTCTAGAGACGATATCTTAGCTATAGCGGCAGGGCGTTTTCGAATTAAGAGGGACGATAGGAGGGCATTTCGAATACTAGAACCCTTACTCTATAAAATTAATTAGTATACGTTTAAAAAGAGGGGTAGGGAATAGAGTATTATACGCGTTCTATTAACTACTTGCTATAGTATATAAAGTAGTTCTAGGTTAATTTAATACTGCGTTTAGGCCGAAACTCGTTAATACTCTAGATTATACTATAAGTATAATACTTCTTAGAAATACTAGCGATCTCTTTATTATAAGGTTAATCGTGTTAATAAGGTTAGAATAGGTTATTTCCTCTAGGTAGAGGAGGGGGCGGAGGCCCTACCGCAGTAGCGGATATATTTAATCGCCTAGCCTAGTAACTATAATCGTAATGCCCGATAACGGAGGTTTCTATAGTGTATTAAGTCTTAATTATAAATAGAAAAGAGAATACGTAATACTTATAGATTTAATAGTAGTAATAAGAATTCTCGATCGTTTATTTATTATTTATTTATTATAGGTAGATAATAGTTATTATAAAGTTAAACGGAAGGTAGGCCTTTTAGTAGTAAAGGTAATTAAAAAGGGAAGGTAGGCCCTAAGATAGGTTAACCTAATTAGCTAGAAATAGCCCATACGCCTATAACACTATTAACACATATATCACTAAAAACACTAAGTAAAGTTATATAATCGAATATATAACCGGCTAATAAACAGGTTACTCGTTTTTAGTAGTAATTTAACTAAATATTAATATATTAATTTATAGGTATATAAATTTTAATCGGATCTATTAAGTACTTTTCAGAATTCCTAGGGGGAGACCCCCTAAGACCCCCCTTACCTGCAGCGCTACCTGCAGCGCTTTTAGCCTATAGCGCTTTTAGCCTATAGCGCGTAAATACCTAGGTAGCCTAGTATAATTATATAGACTGCACGGGCACTACTAGTCGGTAAACCGGTTACTAATTTAACGTCACCGGTCTACTAGCTAGTAGTTTTAGAGAAATCGTTAGCGTTAATCTAACTAACTAATCTACGCATCGGGTTTTTTTTCTAGCTAATCTACGCACGAGAAATATACGGCACGCTTAAGCGGTATTAAGAACGCTCCGCCCGCAAGCCCCTTCGACGCTTCGCGCCTCGGGACCTACGGGCTTCGCTGAATAATAGCCAAATATCTCACATGCATCTGAGAGACCTCCGGTTCTAATTAGCCTGGGATAAGATGATGCCTATCTCACGCCTGCTTCACTTGACGAATATTTCTGACACGGTATCTACGTATATACGGAGGTTGGTTGCAAAAGTGTTGTCGCATCGATGTTCGGGAAAGTGCAGCAAGCCCCTTACTGACAATAAAGTTTTAAGTTGTATGGCGGTTATGTTGATGTCTCGACCCGAGACGCAGTTTTATTTCTTGATATGTTGGCGGTTTACTAGCCTTCTCAATGAGAACACGCATAATCTTGCTGGTTTCCTGTGAATTCATTCCTGCCCTGTGATCATTTCGTACTCGTCACCTGGGCAGCTGTTCGCGACTAGAACTCGCACAAAGGTTCAACCCCAGCAGCATCACTATCCACGCCATCTGCAGCCACTGCAGTATCCGGGGGACACCTTTCCACCACCCTATCCCTCTGCACTGCAATATCTGAGGTAAAAATTGTTAGTTTCTACAGTGTTCCCCGCGGACTGAAAAAGAACTGGGAACTTGCCTCGAGGTGGTAGAACAGGCGAGGCAGCAGATTTCGTCGCCAGCGAGGCGAAGAGTGCGAAGATGGAGATGGAGAACCGCATGATGGGCTAAATCGAATAATTGTTTAGACCTAAGAAGGTTGGATCTGTTTGAAAGCGTTGGATGTTCTGGTCTGATATAATTGCGCAGGAGTATCCGAGGCAGTACAGAATGGATCTCCTCTACTTTATAGAATTTCCTATCCGTCTTGCTGGCCCAGTCTGAAGTATCAAAACCTTAAAAATCTAGCATTGTTTCCGTAAATATGCATTGACGTACAAGTTCCATACTGTGATAACGTCCACGGTGCCACCACACCGCCTTGACCGTGTGAATCATACTACGTGGTACTGACTCAAAAGTTATTGGGTAGTGATATTGGGGGCTGAATGTATGGTAGCAATGGGCCTGAAATAGATAGTAGTAATGGGGGCCGAAAGACTAATATAACGAAAACAGTCCGGCTGATAGCAAGTATTTGAAGACTGGTTGGGTGTGCCCGTCCTGTGGAACATAATCAGTGACCAGGATGGTTCTTATCGTATTGGAATTCGCAGGGTTGATAGGGTAGTAAGAGGAGCCTGGGTTCACTTGACTTATTTCCAACCGCAGTAGCATGTTCAACTAACTACTCAAGCAACACAAGATAGCGACGCTGCAGCCTACTGCAACCCTACTAGGTACGGAAAGTCTTCTACATCATAGAAATCCTGGGTCAGAATATGCACTCGCCCCCATAAGCATGGAGCTAAGCTTCCTGCGCCTCCCAACGCCCAGCTACAGAGAGAGGAGTGTTGCACTGCATCAAGATGGAATTTGTTCTTAGTGGCTTAGTTGATCATCGATATAAGTGGAATGGTACTCTAAGTGTTGGTAACGAAGATGGGAGAGCATCATGCAGGGAGACTGGGTAAGTGGGTACTGATTGCTAATAATACCTACTTACATACATACAGTACATACTGCAACATTCGCCGCACATTGTTGGTATACAATACCTACCCTAAGAGGTAGGATTTTCACCTTGCAGTTGTTACCTTACCTCCTGCGTGTGATGCAGGTCTGCAATCTGTGCCGTGACGGCTTATAATATCGGAGACTAGGCTTCGTATAGTAGGTATTGGGGGCCTTGAGCAAAGTCTCATCTTGGGTGCGCTTCTAAATATATCATGCAAAGCCCTTGGATTGCTCATGATTACCTGCATTGTCATGCCCACTCCCTCTTTTCACTTCTAATCCACCGTTCCTTAGCCTGTCATCTGTCTGATATCCTCTCTGATCCCTAAGATCGCCATGTCAGATCAATCAAAGAACGGACTTCTTGCAGTCTGTGGCAGTCTGGTCGGCCTGTCAGGTATCGTTGTTGGCCTGCGATTGTATGCGCGGAAGCAGCAACGCGTAGCTTTTATGACCGACGATGCACTAGCTATCAGCAGTCTGGTAGGCAGTCACAGATCCCAGTTCTTGGGGATTTAGACGTGATTATCAGGGGACCTTTCTCATACTTCATGTTACCTCTAGGCAATGTATACTGGAGCCGCGATAGTAGTGTTCATAGGTCAGTGACTTTGACCTTCCGCACCGCCCCCCCCCCGGGGGGCCTTTAGCCCAAGTTTACTGACGAAACCACGAAACTAAGCTGTCCATTACAAAACCGTTGGCTATGCAGCCTCGGACCTCGCACCCGCAGATGAGGCATCCAAGATGGAAATATCGTCGAAGGTAGATATTCTTCCACAGCCTAGAACCAGCAAGGTGTACGACTGACCCAGTGCAGCTTCAAATCGCATGGGATATCTTGAGCACAACGTCTCTTGCCTGCACCAAACTCAGCGCTCTGTTCTTCTACCGCCGGATTTTCTGCGTCGGTGTAAAGACTCAGTGGTTCAATATTGCCAGCCTCGTTACGATTGTGATCGTGGTTATCTGGCTCGTCGTATTCCAGTTCCTGACAGGCTTTCAATGCGGTACACACTTCTCTGCGCTTTGGAACGGAACTTACACCGAGTACTGCACGATTTCTTTTCCATTTCTCTACGGTCTTGCCGTCTCCGACTTTCTCCTCGATCTCTTGATCCTAGCCTTGCCCATCCCTCGTATCTTACAGCTACACGCGTCTATAAAGAAGAAACTGGCCATTATCGGCGTTTTCCTCCTAGCTTTTGTCGGTCTTGGAGCCTCTATCACCCGTATGGTGAACTATATTGTGATTGAGAACGGAGGGCCACTCTATTTCATCCATCATGACGAGGAAGGTCAGTACCTGCGTTGTATTGCCTTCGAGCATCGACTTTACTGACCAAACCGTTATGCAGAGGCTGTCACCCGAGCCTTTTACTTCACCATGCTAGAAACAGGTATTTCACTCGTGGCCATTAACCTCCCGTCACTGTGGCTCCTTTTCACCTCCATTAAGCCAGAGAAGATTGTCCACAGCCTCCGCAGTGTGCTGTCACTTGCCTCCTTGCGCAGTGGCGGCAGCAGAGGCGACAACCATGAGCCAGAACAGGCATACGGGAACGGGGGCTCGACGACTCATATACGACCCAGCGAGTCTTCGACAGCCATGTTTCGGCCGAAGGTCTTAAAAGATGTCGAAGCGCAAGGAGCGTAGCCATTTCCCAGAGTTGCGATCCCGGTGGGCCGAGTAGCCCGGACACAAGGGGCACGAGTGCGCAGTACACACACACACACACACGGGTGGCAAGGGCAGGTATACGGACCAGAAACTCCTCAATGTTGATATCTGTACCGCTGTCTTTGATAAAGTATGTGTCATCCCCTTGATGGTATTGCTCGAGGTCGAAGGTGGAGGTTCAAGGTTAGTAGCTATCTGTTTGAGGGGGGGGGGGGAAAGTCACTGTGAAGAAGCCCCAGTATAATAGGTTGGACGACTTAGCACTGTTTGTCGTTTACTGCCAGACACAGTATGTTTACTGCACAATGAACGCATCAATTCTAGTCTGCGAAGGAAATATTAGACGTATATCCGTAAGTCGCTTGGGCGCGTAAAGGGCTAGTCGAGATCATAGTTTGCGTTCCTGATTCGCAGGTCGGTGTGTAAGAAGCCGCGTATGGGTGCCCTCTCGTGTGATGTGGTGGTAAGAGAAGGAGGTAAATCTGGGAGAAAATGCAAAAGATGTTAAATATAGAGAAGAAAAAGACAGAGACAGAGAGAGAATGAGATACGTATATCTTGGCCCGCAACACTGTGATTGACCACTTTATTTCTACAAACCCTCATTGTGCGCCTAGATTCTAGATCTTCTCCAGTAAAGAGGGTAGGTCGAATCTAGAAAACAGTGAAGCTGGTAGTTAACTCTGGAGGAGGTTCTTAATATAGCCGCAGATCTGAAGAGAGTCAGACTACCGTTGTAACATATATTTCGTGTGCAAAGCAGACTTGTGACAGTTCTGAAGACACAGCTGTCGGCAAGGAGCTATATATATATGTACTTATTTAGTACCCAAGTAATCCGTAGACACTCCCACAACGCAGTAGGTCTTCCATTAAGCATCTAATAACGCCGCCAACTGTATGCATAGATCGCGGTATCCAGCTATCCTCTATTCCCCATAGAAGGTGGAGGTGCAAAAGTTGTTTCCATACCAAGTGCGACCGATAGCAGCGCTTGCCACGCCACAGTCGTGCGCACAGCGGTCATAGCCATAAGTGGTCTGACCGCAGTGCTTCGAAACGGCAGTCTGGAAGTCAATAACAATAGAGTAAGTCAGGTAGTTGGCTTCATAATTGCAGAAGAACGAGGCTTCGTTGGCATAAAAGACCTTTCAATGCAGAATGTTGTTAGCTGAATTTTTGTTTTGAAAACCGCCGGACATTCATACGGAGAGAACATGACAGTCGAAAACAAAAGCAAGAGGAAAAGGCATAGGGTCTGCAATCAGCTCAATAGAACTCACTCACCCATCCCCAAGCATTCTTCGGGTAATACCCTGTTCCTCCATCATTGGCCGCAGCATTCTTAGCCAGTTGGATATTGGCGATGTCCATGTTACCCCAGTTGCCATGATGATCGCTATCGCATGTTGGGTCGCGCTTAACGATGCCGGCACTTCGGGCAGATACCTCGCTGGCGGGCGATGCATCGACAAATGGAGCGGTGGTGTTAAGGAGCTCGCTCATCGGGGTGAACTCAACATCAGCAGCCCCGTTGTCGTTGAAAATGGCCAGGTAGAATCCGTCGCCTTGGAAACCTACGTTGTGTATTTCGAGGCCCATCTCGGTATCAGTCCAGGTTCTAGTCTGGAATTTGTTGGGAAGGCCAAGAGCAGAGGTGACGAGAACAGTGGTGATGAAAGTAATAGCCTTCATCATCATAAGATAATAGGTAGAAGAACTATAGAACAAAGGTGTTAATAGAGAGGATTTAAGAGAGGCAGGAACTTGGGCTTGCAAAATTGGACCTGTGAACAACCTGACAACAACAGCAGTTGTAGGAACTGGCCGAGATGTTCTCCCATATTTATATAAAATCATTCACACAAAGGAACCTATAACTAACTGCCCTTACCTAGGTACTTATCGCCTTCTTTCGTGGCGTACATGACATGACTTAGAAGCCAAGTGCTTACATGTGAAACTTTTGGAAATGATCTGAAGACACTTTGAGTACTAGAAGCCAAGTGCTTACATGTAAAACTGTTGGAAATGATTCAAAGACAATTCGAGTACTACAAATCTTACTGCCCTAGCCCGCGTAGAACAGGTCTGAAGCCGCAGGCCCTCATCCATCATAGCTACAGGCAACTATATAGCCAGGATGCCTCCATGTTGTCTATGTTGGGCCAATGCACTTTCACATGTGTAGAGGAAGCCTAGACGTTGCCCCAGGGTGTGTAGGGAGCAACGGCGATGGTGGACTTGCATACCTGCTCAACACGGCTGGCCGAAGCGGGCTACCCAGGCCTACCCTAGGGTATGTCATCATCACAGCTGGATAAACGTCCCCTTGGTCCTCCCTTTGCCAGCATCAAGACGTATTGAGTGTGTATGTGCGGGGTGGGTACGGATGTCGATGGTCTGTGTAATTCAAGGACGATAACACTGCTCAGTAGCTCCCCTCGATTAACTGTGCTCCTCCTCTTGTGCGATGTATCAGGAGGACTGAGGTGGGGCTTGGACTTGGATCTGGACGTGGATGTGGATAACTGCTATATATTAAATCCTGAGACGAGGTACCCTCTTGTCGAAATGCTTATGCTTAGACCCAGAGCAGAGAGGCTTAAGACGTAGGAGGTTTTGGGTATCCAAAAACAGAGAACGATAAAACAAATTGAAAAGGAACGAGGTAGGCGGAGCCACCGCCTTGAGCCCAATCAACATATCCCAACGCCCTCTATTTTGGAGCACGTTCTGGTCCAGAGACGCACGCTGTAGCCACTACACCATCTATAGTGGAAACGAACAGAAGGGCAAAAGATCTGCAGTATCAGACAGAGTCTGATACGATGGAAGTTCGCCTTATAGGTACGTGGGCATACTGTACGGTAACACACGCGCACAGGTGCCCAGCGATGTTAGAACAATGACAACCATACCTGTAATAGGCTCGACCGCAGCTTTAGCCTCAGTGCTACCAGTTAGTACTTGAGAAATTACAACAGGAGGGACTCTCCTCCGCTACTTGAGACGGGCTACTTGAAGGAAGCCTATGATACCTGACTCGGTCGTCCGGCAGTACAATGCACGTAGAACCAGCATCGCTGCCTTGAAGCAACGGAGTTTCGTCGAGAGACCTAATTATTGCGAGGTCAACAAGCTATTCCAGGACCACATCATCATACTCTGATCTCAAGGACGCATTGCCCGGACACGTTGCACGTCTCGTGAAGACCGTCCTGTGGGACCGAAACCTAGGACTATCGGACGAGTAGGTTGGGTAATATGAGGAGCTCGGGTCATTCACGCAAAAGGCACCCGAGGAGGGTATCTTTGACTACTGCAGGTGGAACTTATGTTCTGCCGGACGGCCATGTTCAGCCTATCGAGAGACGTCCATTAAGATGCCGATCCGGAAAGGCGCTGTTCTACAGCTTGTTCCCGCGCCAAAGCTGCATGTGAGCAATCCTAGGTCTTAACACTCTGTACAGACAGGCATATACCATAAGGACCGCAACATTTATGCAGAAGAAACACAGGCACTCATTTGAGGATGACATACAGTGGGGGAGGTTGACTGAAGCCAAATGCAAAGCGTCAAGATCGGCACACAGGCGACCGTGTAGAATAGAGGAATAACAGGCTGAAAGTGCGGCTTTCTTTGCGTTTTATGTCGAGGCGGATGTCCACGGGAGCGCGGCCATCTCTTGAGATCCGAGCCAGCGGCATAAAGCCTCCAAAGTGGATAGATGATCGGAGATGAAACCTTGGGGGAAGATGGTGCTATGTCCACAGCTTGGGTGGGAGGCTGACGGGCCAGGAGTCGACGGCGGTAGTGTTGTAGTTCTAAGTCGAAGAGGTGGGTTACCCAGCTATAGGGGTTTATGGGCAGTGAAAGCCAGATACAGCCATGAACATAAGCCGACCAAACATCTACCAGATGAAGTAGAACCGAGCCATGTCTTACACACAAACGGTGGGCCAGGGACAACTTGGCTATGTCTGCCAGCTACTGCCAGTGTACTGGCGCACTTACTGCCCAGTTGTTCATGGTCATGAACGAGTGAATGTATCTGAACGGACTTCTCACCCAATGTACGTAGTATAGCCTTCTCTTGTGTAGTCTCAGTATCTAGCCAGGTATATGATCTATTTTTCTTGTTTTTATCTCTACAGCATCTCAGTAATAATCGATAAAAGACTGACAGTAATTCTCAGGGTTATCGTCGTGCTGATCAAAAACGACTCAAGTCCTCCGTATAATGATAGGATCTCTGCCCGGACTTGATTGGTCTTATTCATCTATTCAAGTAATATACTACCGTGTAATTACCCTAGGTACTCATGTGTGTACCACTTTCTGATCCTTCAGTCAGCCGTACTAGTTTTAATACAACCCTTCATAGCAGCAAAGCCTACTTACTATAGCTAATGAATACTGCAGGCGCCCACAGCAGCATCCACATAGCTTACAGCAAGATGCGAACCACGCTCTAGAGTAAGTAATGCCTTATGCACCTGTATATCAAGAGTCGAAAGCCAACGACCATTTCCAAGATACTTAGGGAGGCTAGTCGTCTTAATATAATCAGGGTCCTCATGTTAGACACACGAGACTAGGGCCTCGGGCCAACAGATCAGCGTCTGATAATATAGGGACAACGGACACCATATCTCTTCTGTGCGTGCAGTATACTACGCGGCAATGCAGCAGTGGTGGCCTTATCTATTCCCCAGATCAGATAGGCACTCCAAGATTGTCACAGTCCACCTCTGCCACCTACGAGCCCAGCTACATAGACGTGTCACGATCGAGAGCGACGTAATTTTGGTCCAGAGCATGGTGCCTTGTATGGCGACCATGGCCTATAAGCTGCCGTCGCTGGCTACAATTGCACGATAGCAGACTAAAAGTCGCGCGTGCCCCTCTAATCACCACATCTGCGGCTTCATCCCAGGTTTTGTCGCCACGCTCTCACGTATCAGTACCCCTGCTCTACTTAGCCATCCACGGTGCAGGATCCGCGCGATCTATGTCCGGGAATGACGAATGTCAAGGCAAGGAAAGGTTCTCTGCTCTCTGTTGTTAGCTATAAAGAATACGAAGAAAAGAAGGAAGGAGAATGGAGTTGATGGGAAGCGTTCGTGAAGACTTCAACCCTGAAAACTTTGCAGTCTTACCGCCAGTCAACTTAATTACTCCAAGACCCAGAACAAGCCTCACCTCTTCTATCCTCACTTTTTCTGGCCCTAGCCTGCCATAGCTGTCACTTTTCGCCCTTATCTACATTCTCGCACATACTTAGCCTCTAGAACTGACTTCCTCACCGTTCTGTTTCGCACCTCTGTCGGCTATGTTAAGCCGATTTTCCTCTATATCTCTGAGGCCAGGCCAGCGGGAGTGTCTCCCTCCGTCGACGATATACTGTACAGGTCATCCGGATAGAGCGAGAGGCTGCCCAGAACCGGGCTTCCTGAGGGAGGCAAGCACTACGGTGTATGCCAGAACCTATGCAGCTTGGCATGCAGTGCGGTGATCATTGAACTCGCATTGTGACATCTGACAGTAGCAGTACCATGAGCGGTTCCCTTTTAAGAACGCAGTCCACATATGTATGGACGGCTCACCCAATAAATAGAGCAACTTATTACAGAGGGTATCATCCGTGTCGCCTTCCTCCGAGGTTCGGAGATTCGAGGTTCTATTGAAGGCTTGAATAAGTGGAGGGGGTAAGGCAGAAGAGTGCTTAGGTATACAAGATGATACGGCCCACAGCAGGTATATATACACATAACTCCCACATTGCAAGCTATCTAAAGTCCAGAGCAGATGCTATATTTATAATAGAATAAGTTCTTCCTGTTCCTCAGATACGGTAGTCCACAGTCTAAAACTATTATCTCTGGGGCCCACACAATTATCTACCCAGCCATGCGCTGTTGATTTCCCTGGGAGGTATAATAGACGAAGAGGAGGTCTGGCCTTCTACTTGGATGCAGTAGTAGAGAGACCACCACAGCATGCATGAAGAGATTAGTTGCGTATGGAGTTAAGCCTACGGTATCTTTAAGTGACCGCAAGCAGTTCCCTTTCGAAGGATTCATCGGTCAGGTCTTATAGCTCTAATTACACGGTAGCATGGAGCCAATTCAACGTGGACCTCCTCCCAAACATCTATCAATACGCCTGTCAAGGGTGATGTGTCATGGAGGAAGCACTTGAGCAGACAAAACCTCGCGAGGCCGGGACCACTTGAAGACGCCTCTAGCGGCCCTGCGATCGAGACATTTAGACTCAACGTACGTAGTATGCAAGACAAAGAAAAAACATATATTGTGATTAGTGTTTCTTTCACCCTCCATGTGTGTGTGGCTGGTGTGACCTTTGATCCTTTGATAAGGCCGGTGATCACGGCCGGATCGCGTTAGCAAAGGGAAGACCGCTGCATCAGTCACCTGTGTGATCCCCTTCCCCTGGAGACATTGCGACTACGATGCTAGTACTGGTGCTCTACCTCGAATGCTGCCCCTGGGTGTGAACACTGAATTCTCAAGTCCGGACTGCACCTGGGCATAGCACGAATGGAAGAGGAGGGACGCGCCACAAGGATTGCCTCCCAAGACAGATGACCAGAGCCTCTGGAGCATTTCCAGTGCTCCCAGGGTCGATATGATGTGTATTGTGACACAAAACATCTCCACGGCCAGATGCTTCTTCATAGTCCTCCATCATTGAATACTTCCTGGCCGGACTGCAGCAGTGATATACGTTATCACAGATTGAGGCAAAAGTGAAGCTGCTCATGATTGAACTGCTGCACAGATAATGGGTAATTGAATCGTGCTGAGATGAGCTGACAGAGAGAAGTCCGGGAGTAGTTACAGATATCCATCCATTCGCCCGTGCACGCATACTTACTTCTTCCACCTCCCAACCCCGCCTCTCTCTCTCCTCCTCGTGTGTGTCAGTAATACAATACATGTCAATATCAGGAAGTCAGCTGTAACCTCTGTTTTGCCTTTATTCAGTCAACCGACCTTCAAGAGGACTTGTCGCCCGCAACAGGCGCTCTTCAAGCCCTGCCCGTGTCTTCGTAACCTCTTCAAGCTCTGTCTCTACCTTTGCCCGCACGGCCGGGACCAGCCTCTCCGACGCGGCGATGAGCTGTGCGTAGTTGCTCCAGAAGATGTCGACCTTCTTCAGGTTGCTCTTTTGGCGTCGAAACTGCTCGGTCAGGCCGGTCAGTCTGTAGGGGTGTTCGTTTAGAGACTGCGATAGACCTTCTAGGTGGTCAATCTGGGCTCTCGCCTCGGAGATCTGCTCGTTGATTCGCGCGACAGCGGGGCTGTGAAGCAGCACCATCTGCTCCAGGAAAGAAGACAGCTCTCGTAGCTGTTGTTGCTTCCTCCCTGCTTTATCTAGACTCTGAGATACAGCCTTACACAAGGCCTGCGATAGACGCCGCTGTTCCTGAACCATTTGCTGCTGGAAGCGCAGGACATCGTCTGCACTGAGTGGTGATAGCCCCGGGATTAACGGGACCGAGATGGCGGTATTTACAGCTACATTTGGCTGTTTGTCACAGGCATCGAGAATGTCAGGCAGGCCTGGAGTGATATTTTTGCCAACACCATTGACCTTGCTAACGTGGTTCACGTTGACGCTGTCGCTGACGTTATCGCTGTCGCTTTGGCCTGTACACTGGCCAGCAGCTGTAAGGAGACACTCTAGCCACCTGCGTACGACGAGACTATCGGTCTGGCCAGGCTGCACGTGCTCGCGGCCACAGACCAGCCTGAGCGCCGCGGTGATGACGAAGACGCCACAGTCCCACGCATTGTCCTGCCTGGGCGATTCTATCGATTCGAAGGTCCAGCTTTGCTAGAACTGCCCAAGAGCGGACAGAGGCTCGTCCAGTAGGAAGCGGCTTATGAAGCCATGGGCTGTCGACTTGGCGTGAGAGATATGCGACCCGTCTGGCATGGAGTCGTATAGTGAAACTTTCTTGGAGGCCGAGGCATCAATTGCGAGCAACACCCAGTGGTTGTTGCGTATCTTGTTACGGCCGCCGGTGTTGAGCGGCAGGAGGACCTTCTCTGCCTTTTGCCAGTGCAGGGACACTTCGAACCCAAGCCCCCCACCATCAGCTGGCCCCCCTCCGGCTCGGAGCATGTCCAGTTCCAGACAGTCCGCAACACGCCAGGCAGGGCGGTAGCTTACTGCCCACCGGAGGAATGCCATGATCGTACTGGAGTCCAGCCAGCCTTCTTCAGAACCGGCTGCTAGGATGCGCGTGCGGCTAGCTGCACAGAGGCCCAGCTTATCTCGGTAGTCTGTTGTTTCCATCTCAGCTAGGAATGCCCCCTCAGAGGCGGCCAGGTTGTCGTCAACGGTATGGACGAGGGACTGTTGCTGTGGCTGTGAAAGTGCGTGCATATGGGCGTGTGCATCCTGTGCCTGTGCAGGTTGCGTCTGTGCAGTTTGTGTCTGTGCAGGTTGTGTCTCTGCAGGTCTTGTCTTTCGAACTGGCTCTGGAGAGTGGACTTCTCGTGGTGCTATGCTAGGGAATGTAGGTGCGTTTGCGCAGCTGCTGGTTCTCCTGTCATCGACAGCGGGAGGGATACCCTCGACCTCGACCCCGAACTCGATTTCGTCTTTGATCTTTGTCGATGCTAGGGAGAATGATGCCAGGGTAAATGACTTGTCGACCTGGAAATCATCCTCGAAATCGCCCCCGTTGTACAGTTCTGAGCGGTGGGATTCCTGGAGCTCCTCTGTATCGAATGATCCGTCGACACCGGGGGCTTCCTTTTCTTGTTCTTCTTGCTCTTCCGATTGCAATTGCGATTGCGAATGCTCCGATGTGTTTCGTCCAAGCTCTGGCCAGCCTTCTCTCTGCCCTCCTACCTCGTCATCACTACTACTGTTATAGTCGTCCCTATCTCGTCCACTCGGTCCATCGACATGACAGGTCTGTTCGTCTTGAGGGTCGGCTCGGGCCTGCGATACGGCCGTTTCTATATCCTCTCCAAGCTCTTCTGATACCCCCCCTGTCGACAGCAGAAAGGTCAGCCTTGTACATATAGCATAGGTAGATGTAAGTGGAAGGGAGACTTGCGACGCAGAAGTTGCTGTTGCTGTTGCTGTTGCTGGAGCACGGACAGTACGTCGACAGACATCAGACTGAGGCGGTATCGCAGGCGCTTCTCCTCGCTGAGACAACAGGCCAAGAATGATGGGCGGCGAATATATCCCCCTCCTGCCCTGTCAAGAACCCCATCTAAAGGTGAGTGGATACGGTCGAGTGCGGCCTGGAGGATGGCGTCGTAGTAGCCAGCAACATTCTTGACGTTCAGACCTAGCGCCTTGGTGTGGGTCCAGAACGCCGTAGATATCAAGGGGGGTGTACCGAAGAAGAGAGCGAGGATGTTGAATCTGTACTGCTCAGAGGTTTCGTCGACATTGAAGGCCTCCAGATGAGCCGCCTCTGGGCCAGAGGGGGATTTTCGGCCACGGCGAGGGCGCACTGGCGGGGGTGCAGGGGCCGGCCAGGCCTGCAACAGCACGTCGGCGGTGTGCAACATGGTCTTGATCCCTGTGGAGGGGCGGCCGCGAAGCTTCGAGGGGAGGAACTCAGCCTCGATGCAGTCGTGGAGTAGACGTCTCGGCAGGTTGGTCATGGCCCACGGGGCAAAGGCAGACGGCTGCTGCGGTGGTGACTTGGTGGTCAATACGGAGTCTGAGATAGAGCGCATATCTTCTGCGTCGTACTCAGGGCTATCCAGCCACCCCGTCTCCTGGTCGCCCTCGCCCCTGGCCACGATCATGTCGCCGTCCACCACCTTCTCCTCCAGTCTCCTCGGATCTGAAAGCTCCTGTCTGTCATCCTCGCCCTTGTTATTTGCCGCGACAGACTCCCTGGCAGATCGGCAGAAGGCTCGCACCAGTCCGCGGAAGTAGCTGCTTAGGGACTTGCGAGACCGTTTGTAGTTGGACGACCATGCATCGCAGAGCTGTTGCACGGCCGTGTCCAAGTCCAGAACCTCGTCGTCGTTGTTCCCGTCTAGGTCCCCATCCTCGTCTCCATCTTCGTCTCCATCCTCGTCTCCACCCCCGTCTCCATTCTCTTGCTCACTTGTGGCCTTTCCTTTCCTTTTGTAAAAGCTTCGCAAGCGCTTGGACGTGGTGGGCGCGTCGCTGAAGCTGAGTTCGTCAATACTCGTCTCGCGCACGCGTTTGCGCCTGTTCGCAGGGCCTCCAGAAGCAGGTGCAGAAGCAGGTGCAGATGCAGGAGAGGATGCCGCGGGCATGATTTCGGATAGAGAATATCAGCTTAGTATCAGTACACAGTCGACGATATGCATGAAGGGGGCTGTTTGGTGGAATGTTGCGATACCTAGGTAGTGACAGACAAAGAAGGAGTCCTAACCCTAACCCTCATAGTGCCTACGCGTGAGCACGTGATTAAAGTGAACCACGGAAGTCAGTCACATTACTTACGTCATCGGTCATTTGAGTGAAACGGTGTCCATACTCTGCCTTTTCCTGACTTACCACCGTACCATGACTAATCATACCAGATAGTGTGCGTTTCACCACCACCAAGCCCAATCCAGAAAGAGAAGAACAGGGCGACATAATTGTCGATAGACATGGGGACTTTATACCTTGAATATACAGCGGGTAGAGATACATCGTCGAAAGCAATTCCGGTGTCTCTAGACCTAATTTCCATCGAGAGCTTGACCATACTGTGCGTAGAAGCACATATTGCCACCAGAAACCTTCGAACGACGTTCAATACAGATGAATGTAGCATCAAACCATAGGTATTGATTCAGAAACCATATTTCCCCTCATGTCCCAGGTCATCAGAGTCTATCTTGCGGCGACGTTGTCGAGATACTACTCAGTGCTTGCTATGTGCGAGGGACTGTGCCTCCAAAATTCCAGCGGACTGCCCAGTGCACATTGTTACAGTGTGAACTGTTTTCTCTTACGTTTGATACGGAACAGACGACAACGGGACGTATTACGTCAGCAGGGATCTGAGCCCATCTGGTCCTTGAGTCCTCATTTAATTCAATACGATTGCCACAATATCAGGACGGGCACAAGCACTGAGATAGTTTCACACACACAAAACACACCACCCAGAACACACCCCCACCCATCTTACCCTTTCATTGTCCATAGTTGAAGGCCGCTGGCTGGAAATGTATTATCATACCTAACTACATGTGCTGTTCTCGTTGCAGTATCAGTCTCTCCCGATGCATAATTATGTGCTCGCAGCATTCTTCCACTCCAGATGTCAGTCATGGCCCATCCACATATGCTCAACCTTGTCGGCCTGAACAGCAGTAAGTCGGGGATGGAAAAGGAAGCCCGCCGGTTTCTTGAAGCCGTCCATGATCTCGTTTACTGTCGCCAGTCCTCCTGGCTTGAAGATGTCTCTCCAGTCGGACGAGTCACCCCCAATATGGACAATGTCGAAGGGGTCGACATCATGAAATGCGTCCAGTCCTCCAAAGGCGTCATGGAAAGCCTGTTGAACACGGTTCTTGTAGGCTTGCTCTTCGTTCCCATCCTGGTCATGGTACACATGGTAGCCGTCCTCATCATCCGAGTCGTCCCCATACAGACCGCTGAACATGAGCCAGAAACCTCCGTTGCGCACCCGGTGGCCCGAAGAAGTAGGTGAGGGAGGACTCGGCGAAGAATTCGGAGAAGAAGAACAATGTTCTGTGGTGCTGTACATGGGAGGGGTGGGAAAAGGTGAGACAAGGACTGCATAGTCTGTACGGTTGGACTTCTCACAAGTTTCAACCCTGAGATGACCAACACAGACAACAAGCCTGGGAGGGGTGACTTGAGGCTGGGGAGCAGCAGGCACGGCATTTCCAGCTGGAGCGAGACGCGTGTGGAGCCGCTTGATGTACGGGTGAGCCACGTCTGTGTACTTGCAGTCATCATCAAACGTGATATTGACCTGACAACAGGCAAGCCCTGTCTGGATGGTGAGTCTGACATTGCAGAATGAGTCCGAGACGGCGCCTTTCTGTGGTATGGAACAAATATCCAAGGACATCTTGTTCTCACTCCAGGCAAAGAGATCCATGAATGTGTCCAGGCCCTCCTCCGTAGTCAGGTTCAAGTTCTGGACGCGTGGCGGTGTCGGTGGGGGAGACTCCTGTTGCTGGGTATTGGTCTCTGCACGTGGGCTGTAGGTCTCTTTGGTGGGAGTAGCTTGAACAAGCTGGTTTGGAAGGGGATCGTCGTCGCAGTCATTGTCGGAGTCACAATGGGCGTCAATTGAGTCTGGGCTTGTCTTTAGAATGGGAACATGCGTGCACGTGTAGGTCGAGTCCAGGGCTTGAGACATACCACGGTAACCACCACCACTCACAGCTGTGACACGACGCAAGAGAGGTCCTACTTCGAGACAATATGTCAGCCAGATATCAGGATCAGAGCATATAGAGGAGAGTCACTCAGTATTGCTTACCTGGATCGTCGCCGTGACCATCAGACATGGTCTGGGGAGTGAGATCAGGCATCGTGATGTCCTCGTTGCATATGATGTGATGTTATGAGAGAAGAGAAGCTTTGATAGACACGACTTTGATAGTACAACCAGCCGAGGAAGGTAGAAATGGATTCAGTCATGAAATACCTAGGTATTATATACAATAAACTGATGGTCCGTGCGTGAGCCATAGTCTGTGGACCGTGCACACGTGCACTCTATCGACAGCAGGTACCTGTACTTCTATTTTCTTGATCAGGTAATTACCTAGGTACTGAGGACTTGAAGTAAGTGTGCAAGCTTCAGCTGCATTCATCTACTTTCAAGATACATGTATACACAGGTGGGTAGCTGATCTGATGATATGTATGTGATTGGCCATTAATTATGGGTGCCTTGGATAGAGTCCTGCTGCACACCCTGGGGCATTGTATATGTTCTCAATGAAATACCTGGCACAGACTTGGGTAAGACTTCTTGAGCCAAATGTAGCCTGCACATGTATGCTTGGACAAAGAAGGTCATCGAGGGATATCGAGCTCTCGAGTTTCTACATCAATCGATGCATATCCTTGCTCCAATGTTTCTTTCTTCATACAGGGAACTGTTACTCCGGTTCGAGGGGGCAGGCTACAGTATTGTCTTTGTCTCTCCTTGTCTCCTTTGTGTGTTTGTCACGTTATCACCCCAGGCAGGCTGGGAAACTGAAGGCATCCCAAGTCCAGACAAGGCCAGAGAGTGAAACAATAAGATACCGTTTCTACACCAGTCGGTATCGAATCAACTGAGCGTCTTATTGCAATAAGGATGGCCTCACCTGTGAGGTACCATGTTAGTTCCTACCTACCTAGGTAATATTCACGGAAGAGTCACAAGATGGATGTGCCTTACTCGTCGAGTTGTACCCTGACACCCAGCTACACGCCTATAATTTCAGGCAAAGTAAATACCAAAAATAGATGTATTGGGTGCAGAAAGTTCTTTTTAATATTATTGGATGTTACACACAGTCAGGCACAGGTATGCCTGGGAAGATAGGCAACCAAAGTAAGTAACCAAATGCCTACCCAGCTATATCTCAGTGTCAAGTCAACCCAGCTAGCTACATTGATATCCGTCCTTTTGCAGCAGACACATGTGTTGTCTGGCATGTGTGGGAGACTGGACCTTTCTATTCCCTTTCATGTCGACCGCATTTCGTCTTCTGCCTGGTACGTACTGATCCTCAGACCGATATGCCTGCTGATCTCGCCAACAAAGAGGGCCTCGTGAACGAGGATAACCTCTGGAGAGAGGACGATCTCCCAGGCCCAGGTGTGAGGGAACAGTTCAGTAAATGCGACCATACTATGACCCTCAAATGGGCAGCTAAATGCTATGACGTCCTTAACACCATGTATCACGAGCACCATAGCACCGCCGAAGGGAGTCTGCATGAAACACCACCCAAATACAACCAATATGCTCAAGAGTTTTACTGTCTTCTGAGATACAGCATCAACCGACTTCTCATGCCGGCTGTGAGCGTCCTGAAGGAGCAACATGAAAAGCTTAGGCAACTGCCTGCGAAACAGAAGCCATGCCAGAATTCGTTCCAGAAGACGCTTCGAGTGCTGGAGGCCAACGTCGGTGACCTTGACAGCCAGATCCAGAACTGCCTCATCCCGGGACAAGCCTTATCATGGTCACGACCTCTTGTACAGCTGTTTCTGTTGATACTAGCCATATCAAGAGGCATCAGGGAGGCAGAGGAATACAGAGACGCATACCGCATGTTCCTCGACAAGCTGGAAACCAAGAAAGCAGATCCGTTACCAATACTTCCCTGCACTATCTTCACTTGCACCGGCCCCCACAGCAAAACTGAACAACAAGATACACCAGGCAGTTTCGAGTCCCACAGCATCGGCACCAGCGTTGAGAAATGGTTTCGCGAGCTCAACACAAAGGGCAAAAAATCGTCAGATGGTGTGGACCACCTTGGCAACTGGACTCATGAGACACGCCGCAGGCTGATGCGCCGTCTTGCAGCAACCCACCCGGAACAGACTAGCCAGGACCCCCTGGCCCGGATACAGAAGGCGGGCGACAGAGCCTCTGAGCTCTGGGGACAGTTGGCTCTCTCAGGGCAAGCTATCAGGGACCGTCAGGACCAGGTCAACCGCCAAATGGTGCTTGAGTACCCCGACTGTATCTCGGATCATCCTGATGAGAAAGCCACCATATTCGACGGGATTAATGGGAAGCTTAAGCCAAGGTGTGCCAAATGCCATGGCCTGGTTAGGCGTCAGTTCCCGCCGGAACTCATTGCTCAGGAAGAAAGCTCGAGAGGAATCTTCAAAGGGGGTGCGTGTGCCGAGGACAACGGGGAGCTGGACTGTGCACGCCTGCGTGCTGGCTAAGCTACATAGCTAATTCGACCTGAAGTATTGCCAACAGAGTGGTTTGGGTGGCAGTCAAGTGTATTGTACGTGGTGAGGAGAGAGGCACGCACGCTCTGCAGTGCAAGGTACCCTAGGGTAGACATGTAAGAGGCCGTATTACGCGGTCTTGATATTCTTGCTTTCATCTCTGTCTCCTAGTGTCAGAGGAGGTACTGAAGTACTGGATATTCACAGACGCACAAGTTTAGTACGGCAAGTAGAATACAGAACACTTGTTGAGCACCATGGCGCATAGCCCTCATGTCCAGGACCTCATCAGAGGTTCCCACGCTCGACTCGAATTTGAGTTAGAGACATCCACAGTGTAGCTACGACGGGGATCCATTGGCAGAACGGTTCTATAAACAACCCTACCCATTTCTCCCTTCTCTCTCGATCCAATATCTTACACCTGAATGCATGTGGCCTGTTTTTGCCTCGAGTGAGAAGATGATAGTCGACACATGCGTGTTGTGAAGCGCGGTCTGTCTACTACTAGAATTGGTCCATGTGAGACATGAAGACATCAAGACATGCAGTAGTTCACTACGCCGGGTTGGGCAGGCAGAGATGCCCTCAGACAGAGCCTGGGGTGCCACCTCTTTTCCTCTTCTGTGTCTATCAGTCAACCGAGCAAGGTCAGCCAGTAAACACTTTCAACCAGTAATGTCAGTATTTGCTTGTTAGAGTGTAGATAATGATTACAGTTCCGTCTCATCCATCACATGCATATCACCTCAACGAGAGAATGAGAGAGATGGCCACAACCTCTATTACGCTGACCTTTAAATACACAGGTGGTAATGTGAAGACTTTGATGATCCCCCAGTCATTTGCTCTCGAAGACAGGGGGAGAAGAAGAGAACAAAACTACAAATCAAACCAGGAAAGACACAGCTGACGAGAGACGCGCGGTTGTGGGGATATCACAGAAGATCTATGGCCACACCATCAACGAGCCGATGGAGATCACCCAAGGCGTTCTTGACCAGGCGCAACTACAGAGACCCTTCGAGGACAGGGATACGTTCTGGAGGATAGCCTTATATCCCAAGCTGGCGAGTCTTACAATCGCCTGGTGGATCGAGCATGGTATCAGGCCCGACAATATAACGGCCAGGCTGAGCCGCATGGAGCCCGGCGACGAGCTCCCGAAGATCATGCACCGCCTGCGCCTGCTCGAGGCGATGTCAAGCTCGAGGTTTCTCTAGCAGGGGTTCACGCTACTAGGCTAGGGCCATGCCGGTCTGGATGAGGGCGCTGATTTAGCACAGCGTCGTCAGCGCCTCGAAGCGACGTTTGATGCTTACGAATCATTAGCCGACGCAGTATATCTCCGGATACGAAGCAGCCCGCATTGCGGTCGCCTGCTTTCGAGCGGGCTACAGCCACGGTCGTGGGGGCAGTCATCTGCCAACCAGGAGGAGAGGAGGAGGAGGAGGAAAAGGAGAGTGATGAGCAAGCTCAGCGCGGAGAGCCAGGCCAGCCCGCGAAGCAAAAGACGTGGCACATGCTCAAGTCCTCTTCCTGTATCCACCGCTACCTTGACGGATCCGGCAGCTCTCACGCCATGTCTCACCCGAGGGGGCTCCTTCGGGGGCTGTATCGCGGCAGCCTTCTCCAGACGGCACAGGAGCTGTTTTGGGGCTTATATCTCCCCGTGCATGAGCAGGTCCAGAAGCACGTCACTGCCAACATCAAGTGGAACATCATCAGGGCGCAGCTGGAGCGAGTGACAGTCCGCCCCGACAAACAACACCCGGAAGAGTGTACTTCTTTATATATCAGGCTGAGAGGGACCGCATCGGGGACCCCAAGCAGAACACTCAAGGTATGGCTGCCCCCGTCGATATCGGAGAGCGTGGACTCGGCACCACCAGGAGCCAGGGCATGAGCCAGGTGCTGTTGTCGTCGCCGCCTCTGTCAACACCTGTCCCTGGTCATCATGTCTGTAGCCATGTTATTCCGGTCAACATTAAGAACAAAAATAAGATTAACACCGCCGCCGCTGAGTTCACTCCACCGGAATTCGGGCCTTGGTCGCGTCCCTCTTCGCCTCGTCTATGCGACGTTTCCTCGATACCTTGCGATCTACACGAGACTTGGTTCGGCTCCCAACTAGGTCAGACTCAAGCTATCGTCACTGCCGGTAATGAAGCTGACGGCGGTGAGGTAGCGGTGAGGTATCGTCCTCGCCCCTTTAACTGATACCTACCCTAGGGTATCAGCATCTCTGGCGACGTGCATGAGGCCTCTTCGTTACCTACTCTCATCAACACTAGCAGCACCCAATTGGGGTCTTCACCCGCAAGTCAGCGCCAGCCTTTCATTGTATCGTCAAAAACAAGTATCAGCCCAGTCGGCACTGGCACTGGCACTGGCACGTGCATTGGCCCATATATTGGCTTCGTCCTTATTGCGTGTGCACACTCGCTCTCGTGCTCAACACGAATCATCTCTAGCCTCAAGGGAGACTAGCAGCAGCGTTGAGGTTATTAATATTTTGTCATCGCTCCCGACGCATCTCGAATTTGCCTTCATACTCCCGTACTTGAGTTCGCCTTGTATCAAGCCTCGAACTGGAACTCGGTCCCAGTTGCAGCTGCAGCATGGCACAACAAATACGAGACGCACCTGGGCAATGATATGAACTTCTATAGCAGCTAAATAACCAACTAGTTGATAAGACACGTACGTGTACCCGGTTAGACCGCGATCCAAGATGGAAGGTAACTGACTGGTGAAGTGTATACTGTAAAGTATAAGTCTAATCGGCTTAACTTACGCATACAGTAATACAGTATATACGCATGCGGTTATTGTACGCATGCGGTAACTATACTAATTACTATATCCGGCCCCTATACAAATATATATAGGGCCCTTCTCGCCCTTATAGTTACTCTAGTTAATTAATTCTAATACTAAGGAATTTACCTTACTCTTCTCTCACACTCTCGTTTACACTTACCCTAGCCTTTCTATTTGTGACCTTCTTACATATACGTGATTAGATGACCGATGTACATTGCTCATTTATCCTGCAGGTAATAATGAGATGGACTGACAGCTTGGCTCGTCAGGACGCATGGAAATATAGTTGTTAGTTCCTGCAATATGCATCGACCGTCTCCTCGTAAAATAATCCATGGATCTAAAAGACCACAGTGGACTTTTGTCCCTGGGCTATATAGAGCTCTCAGCTGACACAGACAACACCACTGGTGCTAGATCTGAGGCTGACGATAATGTGGGAACCGGTGGTGGCCCGAGTCCGGAGCACTTATCCTGCATTCCTCCCATCGTTGCTCTTACTAATAATAGGATGATTACAGCCCGGTGTTATACTTGCAACAATAGGCACCCGCGATACTATAATCAAGGACGAAGTGCTACACATAACCAGGCTAGCCAACCAATCAATATAATGTCTATGCTGGATGCAAGCATAACGTAGTCAGCCCAGAGATCCTAAGGGCGGATGCATGGTAGACCCTTAGCAAATAAGATGAAGATCTCTTCCGGGCATTACGGAGTGAGCCGGTAAGTAGAGTTCAACTTCCACGTTCTTCCTGCTGAGGCAGGGTGGATGATATAGGACTGCCGTGCAAGGCGCAGACACTAAGGTTGATCCGCAGTAATTCAAGAGAAGTGGACCCGTGAATGGGAGGCGCCATTCTGTTTGAGAGTCGAAGAGGGGGAAAGTAGAGTATGATTCCGAGATCGAGGCCGACGTATTTAAAGTCAGCATGCTGTGTGCCAAGGAAGTATGATATAAATCTAATACGAGTATAAAGAGGTGGTTTTACTGCTGCCGGTGATATCATTTCCTAATAAGGTGTAAAATAACTTTGGTTACTACGGGCAGAATATAAGTCGATAATGTTTGCATAGAGTGGTCCTTGTGGTGACAGGCTTTGATTGCGCACCTCTGATGAGCACATGTAAAGCATGATTGCACTATTTGCTCTGAAGTATGCCACCCGAAGAACAACTTTGACTATAACAGCTTTGGCGCATTACTCTGTAGATTGATTTAATTCGGACTAGATTAGATCAGATTAGATCAGATCAGATTAGATCAGATCAGATTAGATTAGATGGCAGTCTTATCTAATCTTCACTTGTCCAATCACGTGCCTAAGTACGTACCTGGCCTATCACCCGGGCAACGACGTGTTGTCGTTGTCTATATCAATGGTATGTGCCCCCCGCTGAAGTAAATACTGTAGATACATGATGAATCAATAGTATTATTGCCTGGTTGTCTTCGTCAACTTCAACTTGATACAATATAGTACAATACATCGCTATAAGGATACGCCCTGGCTATGAATAGATAGTTAAATGCTACACAACTGCAATGCATGCCCGTATCATCAATGCTTGGCTCCAAGACCTCGATCATAACGACGATTTCGACTCATACGGGCAGTCCAAAGACGTCAAGGACAAGCATCATCTTCGAGAGTCAAAACGACTACGAGAATCCTCTTCACACCGACGACCCCTTCGACCTCGAAAAGTGCCACGACTCTCTCGAGACTCCCAAGAGGAGGTTTATAACAATGTAATAATGGAAGAAGACACGGGCCATGAGCATAGAGACGCCGCAGTGCCTCAATCCGCGACATCGAGGTCTACCCAGCGGATGCTGCGCAGTAATAAAACATAGACCAAGCGGCAGCAGCAGCAGTCCACATCCCCGACGCCCATATCGACGAGGTTGCGCGCAAAAAGAACAAAAAAGGCGGCGACCAGCATAGCTCGACATCCCAAGCGGCAGTTGCAACAGTTGCTGTCTAGCTCCGATACTCTTGTCACCAGCGAGGGCGACAGTGACACCAACGATCGCAGTAGTGGCGATGGAGAGGGACCAGCAGGTCTGGATGGTGATGATGATGATGACCAAGGTCAAGAAAGCGACAATGGCGGCGACCTCGCTGGAACAATCCGCCCGGCCCGACCAAAGTTCATCAATGCTCTTGCGACAGACCCAACATACCTCCCCCCGGCCATGTTGTCCAGTGCAGCATATACTCACCCGGCCTCTTCTGGCTTATCCTCTGCCTCCTCGGTCACGTCCACGTCTAGAACCTCACTTTCTCCTAGCAGACGGTCTCGAAGCCCCGTTAAGAACGTGCAGGATCTCAAGACACTGCGGGTCCCTGTGACCTGGACGACTATGAAGACGAGCAAGACGGTATCTAAGGCCCTCTTCGCAGGCGCAGACGGTACAGATACGGGCACAGGTGCAGAGCATGACGACTATGGCCTCCGGCGGCTCGTCCAGGACCTCGCTAGTATCGCCACAAGGAACACTGCTTTTGTGCCTGAGCAGCTGCGGGATGTGCTCGCTGATGATGACGATTTTGAATGCAACGACAATGCGTTCGGGCCCGACATCTACAACCAGGAGTATTGGGGGGGAAGGACAACCACCACCCCTCCTCCTCTTTCCGGGCAGCGGCAAGGACAAGGACAATGCGAGGAAGACATAGATGACAACAACAACAATACCATAATTCTCCACGAGCTTGGCCAGCTGCGAGATATAATCAACAACACGGTTCGATGTCAGGACCTCGATCGCTCCGAGGCGGCGTGGAACGACAAGGTCCACAGCCGCATGCTTGACCTAGGTACCAAGCTCGTCGAGGAAAGCGTCCAGGCAGAAAACATTACCCGCGCAAAGATAGCCAGGCCTTTCATACCTGATGGCCCTGCCTCGATCTTGTCCTCCGGCGCGGCCTCGGCTCCTCGCGGTATCGTCGATAGTACCGGTATAGGAGGCTCCTCCTCGTCGACCGTTCCGGCTAAGCTGGTCGACTACGCCCTCGTACTGCAGCTCAGTGACCCTCAACACTCACTATCCCGCCGGCTAGTGCAGTTCGTCGCAGCCCAGTCACGAAAGCCTTCATCTGCTACATGTATAGCATCATCATCATCATCAAGAGCCACTCGACCTTCACAGCAACCTCCTCTCCTTCAACCTAGCGGATCCGGCGACCCTTTTATTAGCAGTAGCAGTGCTGTTGGTACCTTCCACATGTTCAACCAGACGCCCTATAGGCCGCTGGTATATGCTCCTGCCGGCGTCTTTGTCGAGACAAAGGCCGAAAGCGGAAGCCTGGACGAGGGAAGGCTGCAGTTGGGACTATGGGTATCGGCATGCTTCAAGAGGGTGTCTATGTTCGGCAGCCTTGCAAGTGCCGCCCCTCAAGCTGGAGGGCAAGCTGGAGGGCAAGCTGGAGGGCAACGCAGCAGCCTGCCACTCCCCATCATCCCTCTCGTTCTCGTCAAATCAGATGCCTGGGAGGTCTTTTTTGCCAGACATTCGAGCATGCTTCTCTCTTGTTCAACCTCCTCCACTTCCTTGGCCCAAGCCCAAGCCCAGGAGGACGAGCCACGCATCGATATCATAGGCCCTCTCAAAATCGGTAACACGGGTGATCTGGCCTCGGCATACCAGTTATTGTTAGCATTACGGAGACTGAGCTTCTGGGTGCAGGACCGCAGTGGTTTTTGAAATTAGGTTGAGCGAGTTGTCGAAATGTGATGCCTTATGAGTCTGTCTCTCTGCTGGCGTCCGAAGTTAGAGTGTGCAGTAGAGATAAGGACAGAATATAAGATATGATGTCTTCCCAGCTTAGTGTTATAATCACAGTCACAGCCACAGTCACAGTCACAGTCATAGCAATATGCAAGTCGAAATAATGATCGAAGCAATCGTGGGGCCTTCGAGATTACGTAATAGCCGAGTCACGGTATCACGTGACCCCCATGTTCGCTACCACAGTCATGCTTCGCGCAGTTCATGGATAGCATCATACTGACTATATGCATACATACCTAAGTACACAGCAAACTCTCCTCACCGTGCAATGAGGGAGCCTGGGCCGTAATGATGAGACATTGTGCGCTCTCTATAGAATCTCGAGCTGGCTTCGACTTGGACAGTCAGTGTCATCTCTGAAGTGCATGTGTGGCTGCCAACTCGAGAGCACTGCTACGGACTTCTTGCCATGCTTCCCTCAGCCTCGTCGCCGACATCGACCTACGTTCACATCCACGTCCACGTCCGTACTAGCACGGCGACGCAATCAAGGCTAACCAATGGAGAGCAACAACAACACACCATTGGCCCTCCCAGACGAGCTGATCGTCCAGGTGCTCGATCATTTGGTTGCTGACGATGACAGCAGATACAGCCGCAGCTCCTCCTCGTCCTTCTCGTCCTCCTCGTCTCGGCATCTCCTCTCGACTCTTGCCGCCGTATCAGCTTCAAGCCGCAAACTGCACTCGATCGCGACACCGCTCCTCTACCGCTCTGCTGTGCTCTCCGATCTATGCTGCACCGTACATCTCGACCTTCATCCCGATCTCGACGCCGACCACAATCTTGACCTCGACCTTGATCATCTCGACCACGGATCTCCCCCTCCCTTACCTCTCCGCCTCCCCGTGCTCCTCTCTGCCTGCGCATCTGCGGACACACGCCTCGTTAGGAACCTTGCGCGAGCAGCTACAAGTATCTCGATCTCGACCAGCCAGGCATACCTGACCGCCCGTTACCTTATAACCTCCGACTGCCCTCAACGTCACTGGCCGGCGCTCTTCCCGGCATTACCATCATCATCACCACTGTTCACCGCGACAAGATGCTGCTACTCGACAGCCCTCCACATGGCATCCCAGTATGGACATCTCGACACCGTATCCGCCCTTCTTGAGCTTCTAGCTGGGGACGTGGGGGAGGAGGAGGAGGATGGAACGGCGGTTCGGGCTGCGGCGCCGGCTATGGAAGAAGTGCCGTCGTGCCCACCACCGACAATACATGCACCACAGCATATCCTCTTCACCGGTACCGTGTCGGCATTCGCGTGTCCGGTACTGGCCGACGCCCTCGACGCCCCTGTGCCGATGGCGTGTCTCTGCCCCTCGCGCCACCTACACGCGCTGGTGCGCTCAGACTGGGGCCTTGGTGCCGATGCCGGGCTGATCTCGAGCCCCTCGCTCACAGACTGGCCCCTTGCCACGCCGGTAATGCTGGCCATCGCACACGGGCACGCCAGCGTGGCTAAGCTCCTCATCGCATCGGGCGCATCCTGGTGCGTGCCGGCCTTGCCGTATAGCTCGTCGCGGTCGCTGGGCGGCGTGACGGCCGCCCACATGGTCTCGGCGAACTGTATGGCAGACCTGGCCGCATGGCTTGTCTGGTGGTGTGGTGAGCAGGGCGCCGGCCAGCGGCTACAGCAGGAGCAGCAGCAGCAGCTAGGTCCTGTCAATACCAACAAGGAGGACGACGCTCAAGATGGAGGAGCTGGGCTATCATCATCTCCATCACTGCAACTACCACTACGACGACCACCGTGGCGGCCAAACTACACCTTCCTTGACTGGCCCGACCAGCAAGGCCGCCTTGCAGCACACTATGCCGCCCTGAGCTGCCTTCCACGGCCGGTCGAGGCGGCAGCGGGGTCCTCTCCTCCTCCACCTCCACCCGGGCGCCGTGACATCCGCCGTCTCCTGTGGGCACTTTACTCCTTGGGGGCTGATCTGCACGGAGGTCATGTTCACCAGATCGGGACCGACCTCTTGGAAATGGTAGACGACTGCAAACAGGAGGCACGCCGTCAGTCGCGCGAGCTAGACAGACCAAGAAAGAGACCATCATCATCATCATGTCACCACTTGTTGTTTTCAGCGCTCTTGCCGTCGGCCCAATCTATCCTACATCTCAGAAAGAACCCAGACAGCATCTGGGGCGACGCGCTGAGGGCAGTGGTGAGGCGCTGGCAGATGCGGCACCGAGTGCCCCTTCGGCTACTAGGACAGTCTATGCGAGACAAGTGGGGACGGATGCTGGGCACGTCGGCCGAGGTTGCAGCCCTCTCCCGGAAGATCAAGGAGGTGGAGGATATGGATACAGGCACGGGCACAGGCACAGAGGGTGGGCATACCTGGATGAAACAGGAGGTGGAGGTAGATGCGGCCTTTTGCCAGACGTACCTCGATATGCTGGAGCGGGACCTCACCGAGGTGATGGAGCTGCTCGTGATGGAGGAGGAGGAAGAGAACGAAGTGGATGTGTTGTCCCTGGCTGAGCAGTACGGGAACACGAACATGGCGAGTGAGCTCGTCCAGATACAGCGGCAGCCGTGTTTTGATAGTAGGTAATTATCATCATTATTGACCAGGCAAGCAGCCAGTCATGAAGCCTTGCGTTCCTTATTGTCAGTCGAGTCGTCGTCGTCGTCGTCGTCGTCGTCGTCGTTATCTATCCCATGTTTGGCTGCCTGTTCAGTTGGCTGTTGATTCGCTTACAGCATTTCGTGATGGCTTCACTTTTGTCTCTCTGCACGTGCCACACGTGTTGCAAGCCCTGTGCTGCTCAGGTGCATGTGTGCTGCTGCAGATGTACCCTCTACCTTCGGAAAATCCTGATAGGTTTCGCCGATAGAATTTGGCCACCCAACAATTCTATCGGAGAAACTATGCAGCCTGTCTGATTGGCCGAATTACATTTGGGGGGAAGTCGACTCTACTTCTTGTCCGATGGTCTCCGGTACTAAGGTACGTAGGTACGTACCTGGGTAAGTAGCTACGTACCGACCGACCTATGACCAGAAGGGGGAAGGAAGTGATCAAGGAAGGAAGGAAGGAACTCTTGGTTGCCTACCAAATTCAAGTCTTATCATGCGCGTGTGCGTGTGTGTGCGTGTGTGATGTCCGGAAGGAGAAGGCATCTCGAAACACCACCAACACCACCACCACCATCATCACCATCATCACCATCGTCGCCGTCGCCGTCGCCGTTTTTATTCGTCTGTTGTGTGTGTGTGTCTCGTGTGTCTCGTCTTGTGTCTCGTCAAGATGCCTACTCCTGTACGTCCCTTGAGCCTTGCCTTTTTCTGTCTTGTCTGCCCATCTGCGCTGCTCTCGTCTCATCTGTCTATCCCCTCTATCCTCTCTGTCCTCTCTGTCCCTCTCCACGCCCAATGCTCTGTCTATCCCCGTGTCTTCCCTATCTCCCACACACATCATGAGCTATCTTCATCTTCCTCTGCTCATATGCTCCGATATTCCCACCACGAGCCCTCCCTCTGATCATCTCGGAGCTACATCCTCTCCTATCTCGTCCCTTGCTGCCCGGTTCCCCAGCTTCCCTATCCCTTGCCCTCTCCTGTTCATTATGGTCATCACCCTCAACTATACTTACGATATATGTTAACCCTTTATAGAATTTCACCCAAAATTACCCTCTCGCCCTCCCCCAAACCGCCCACAACGTCGCCCAGTATGTCGCGGCCTCTGTCGTCCCTGCCGCCGCCCAACACCCCCGTGGCTCCTCCCAGGCCGCCGCCATCCTCCAGACCAACCTGCAGCACGCAGGCACCAACGTCGCCGCCTCCCTCGCCGCCTCCAGCTCCACCTCCAAGAAGCACCTCCGCGTCGCCCGCCAGCTGCACGCCCTGCGGGAGCTGATGTCCCCGGAGCTCGCCGACTTCGCCCCGCCCCACCTCCTGCCCGCCGGCACCGGCGGCAATAGCCTGCCCGGAGAGGAGCTCGTCCGGATCCTTCTCTCCATGGCCCGGAAGATCATTGCCCTCGGCCGGCGCCCCGCTACTATGTGGGATGCTGGCGGCGTTATGCCCCGCGCCCTGGCCTCCCAGCAGTCCGCCTTGGTGACCACCAACGTGGTCAGGACGGCCAGGGACTACCTGGAACTGGAGATCCAGCAGCTCCAGCTCCAGCAGCAGCAGCAGCAGCAGGCTCAGGCTCAGGCTCAGGCTCAGGCTCAGGCTCAGGCTCAGGCTCAGGCTCAGGCTCAGGCTCAGGCTCAGGCTCAGGCTCAGGCTCAGGCTCAGGCTCAGGCTCAGGCTCAGGCTCAGGCTCAGGCTCAGGCTCAGGCTCAGGCTCAGGCTCAGGCTCAGGCTCAGGCTCAGGCTCAGGCTCAGATACAAGGGCAAGGGCAAGGGCAAGGAGAAGGGCAAGGGCAAGGAGAAGGGCAAGGGCAGGAGCTAGAGGAGGATCAAGAGGAGGATCAAGAGGAGCCAGAGGATGGTCGCGGTGTTAGGTTGAACCAGCAGGACGTAAGTTTCTACTCCTCCTTCTATCAATGCTGTGCATGCTCAGCCCGGGTTTGAATACCAAATGCACAAACAAACCAATACAGCCCAGCTTTCTGACTAACTTACGAATTATAATAGGACGAGGGACACTTCTTCGGAGGTGGAGACAGCCCGCCGCCCCCTTCCCTATCTGCTCCCCCTTCCCCTTTCCCCCCGTCGCCCGCCCCCCGGTCGCCCGGTTTAGGTGGCGGCGATGATGATGACAACGACGATGACGATGAAGATGGAGATGAGCAGGAGCAGCAGCAACAACAACAGCAGCAGCAACAACAACAGCAACAACAACAACAGCAGCAACAACAACAACAGCAGCAGCAGCAGCAACAGCAGCAGCATCAACAACATCGCCGCCGTCGCCCTCGCCGATTTGGCAGCGAAGCCGAGTTCGCCCGCGCCGTTCGGGCCGGCACAGATGTCTTGACCCGCCGCCTGCTCCGTACCCGTGGTCGCAACCTCCTAGAGAGGCGGGATGCCTCGATCGATGAGGTGACTTCCCGCGCTGCTGCTGCTGCTGCCTCCGCCGCTCTGGCCGCCCTCCGCGGTACCGAAGACCAGGAGGAGAAGGATGGTGATGATTATGACGATGATGATGACGACGACGACTTCCCTCCCCCCTCCCCACCTTCTCCTCCCCGGCCTCGTAAGCGCCGGAGGTTGAGAGACCTTACCCCCGGACCCCTCGACGACAGTCCGGACGAGCTGGCTGCGTAGTCTCGCTTGGGAACGTAACCCCGGCTTGGGAACCGTGGGCCTCGCAGCACCCAGAAGTTACCTAGGGCGACGATTAGACAAAAAAGGAGAGAATATGGAAGACTGAAAGCTGCACAACCACAATTGATACCCCCCGCTGGGGTCAATGTGGATACGGCCACTTTCTTCCTTCCTCATCCTTTCCGCACTCTGCAACCTCCACGTGGTGTCGCCTGGAAACCCAATCTGCTTGATATGTCAGCAGATCGGGGCCAATAGCAGAGGCGGTTTTCTCTCCTTCCTTTTCCTTTTCCTTTTCCTTTTCTCTTTATTTTCCCTTTTGCTTCTCTGCTGATCAAGTGCTTGTATAGTGTTTCCAGCTAACATATACTGATGTAGAACCGGGCTATTCGTCTAGACAGCTGTCAACTGGTCTGTTGTCTTGATGAAGAATAATGCATCTGCGGTTCGGCATAGTATAAGGTGAGATCCCACATGGCATTCGTCGGTCACCATCATCCACTGCTAGCAGGAATCAGATTATATGTACCCAAGGCTTGAAAAATGCGTTGGAATTCTGGTTTGAATGGGTTTGTGTCTTGGAACCGGGTTTACGATCTGCTCCCTTACTATGGGTTTGATATATTGATAAGTATTAGATCATTTGCTACATATGTAAACTCCCTACTTCTTTGACATATCATTTCACCTCCATTGAGATCAAATAGTGCGACCTGAAGGCAGTCCACTAAGGTGCCCCATCGCACTGATGATTCAAGGGACCGTCCATCTCTTGATAGACCGATGATTGCTACGAGGCTGAGTCTAACGCATAGTAAAAATTGCTTGGGGTGATGCCTTGCCGCTGCTAACCCTTATTGAGATGCCTTTACTTCAAACCTGATGCTATGCAGAGTTTCTAATCATAACCATTGGATTAATCGTAATCATCATCGTCGATGTCAAGTGAAGTCGTTTCATGATTACGCCTTAACCTTTCGTCTTCCGCAACTCGGTCCCAAAACAATTCACATCAGCGTAGTTCCAACACTTCCCACCACCAGCCGAACGTCACACGTTCTACAGCCTCGACCCTGGCCCCGTCTATATCCCCGTTGCCGTATCCTGTCCCCTGCATACCCTCTATCCCGTTTCTTGATGGTCGTTCCGGTCTCGAGCAACATGTTCCCACGCGGTAATCAATTCCTCGTAGTGCTGTCGCTCGCGACGGACCTCGCCCTCAATGTCCACGGCCCGATGCATTGCCGCCTGCCACTGGTCATTCAGGGTGTCCAGATGATCAGCATGCTTCTGGATAGCGCGGTAGACCATTGTCTTCATATCCTCATAGGTTTCAGGTACTGGTAGACTCCGGAGCGCGTGCGCCTCTTGGTCGCCGTGGCCTTGGCTGCCAAGCGTGCTTAGCTGGTGCAAGAGCATAGCGATGTGACCATCCGCACCCGAATGATGGCCTGGGTTCTGGAATTCTGCCATGCGTATGGGCGTCACTGAGAATGGCGGTGGCCCAGCATGCCCTGGAGGAGACCTGGGGCTGTATCGCATATTCTTCGTTGTCATCCCTGGCGATGGTGTCGTCACGGGCAGCTGAATTGCATGCCGGATTGGGCTGGTCCAAGGAGGGGGGGCAGAAGGAGGATGTGTATAAGGATGAGGCTGCACGATTGGCCTGTTGGTTGCCCACAAGCTGTCGACGGCGCTGCGATCTGCCAGGGATTGGTGATGGTGGCTGACCCCTGCTCCCACTCCAGGAGGTTCGATGCCAACTGAAGCCACCCTCGTTGGTGTTCTGGGTAGGCCGAGTATCGCCGCCCCGTGGTCTTGACGAAAAGTAAAGTGCATGTCTGTCGGGGAGGCTGATGCCATAGACGAAGAATGTGCATGTGAATGTGACCGGGAAGGAGGAGGCGGCGGGAAAATATCCGGGCGTCTCTGCCGGAGGGCATCGATACTCTCCTTCTGTTGCATGGAGAGCTGCGCGTCGGGAATCGTGCGGTACCAGTTGAAAACTGTCAGATCTTGCGCTGTCATGATGTCTGTGCCTGAAGCCCTATGACTTATAATGTTGCTGTTGGTGTCCTTTTCCATTTTCCCGTCCATATCAGTAGGCGATTCGTTTGCATCTGGACCCCTTCCGAGAACGATTCCAAAGCTGGCTGGACAACTCAGTTGCAGGAGCGGCGACCTCTGAGCCGATACGAGGCAGGTCTCCTCAGAGAGTTGTGGGTTAAAAGGCTGTTGAGTAATGCACGGGACAAAGAAATGTGAAACTTGGGCTGCGTGCAGTAGTTGGGGATGCCTGATGAGCCCCTTGTCTAACTACATTCTTAGTAATGCATCCCAAAGCCAGGCGATCTCATGCATGCTTCGTACAGGCGTCTGTGCGTATGAGAAAGTACTGAGGTATGCTTCTGTTGCATGAGGTCCAATGTCTGGACACACACATATACGCACACACACACACACACACAGAGAGAGAGAGAGAGAGGAGAGAGGAGAGAGAGAGAATGTTGTCAGAGACACCCACACATATGAGAACCACAACCTCAAACTTTCATCTACTGCTTACTTCTAGATTCGCTGGGGTATGGCACCAGAGCGCTACCTGAACTTCAAAGCGAGGAGAACCAGATCAGAATCCTGGGCCGGTACGTGGACCAACTTCGAACATATACGGCTTCCATAAGCAGCCCACCATATAATTGCTTTCAAACGCTTCCTTATCCGCGGAAAGCACTCTTCAGACTCGGCCAAGGCACCTGAGTCCGAACTACAGCTGCGTGAGCCCGCCGAGACTACCTATTAGGATCCCAACGGCCCGGCTCAGTACAGACCAATGAGCGGCTATTTATAACTGGATCCTATCGAGTCTCCTATACAGACTGCACGAGTTTGGGAGAGATAGTGTTATTCTAGGTAATAGGCCGGACGTTGGAAGCAATGTGAGTAAGTTGATCTCTGAGATCTATCGCGTCGGCGTGTGCTTTTGACCCACGCATATCTATCTTATCTTCTCTTGTTATTATTGTTATCATTACAGGAGCCACCCCTAACACTCAATCTGGCACTGTTATAAAACGTGTTAGGTGAATTTGGGTACAGTGCAGGTCCGGTATATTCTGTCAGATGCCTATTCCGGCGGTGATGCTGCCGATGAAGCTGAATTCCATGACGTCCACGTCAAGTTCGACGCCAACATCGATACTATCGACAATATTAACAACAACGACGGGACATTGATAAAATCCCGAATCTGACAATACTGATGTTTACTTTGAGGTCGATACAGTCTCTAGTTCCGCCGAGTCCCATGATGTCTATAGCAGCGGTGTTGGAAGAGAGGAGGAAGAAAACAATGGGATCATGAAGGATATAGGTCACTTCAAGCCTCATTCATCGCTATTGCCATCGAAGGCAGAGATGAGTTCAGCAATAACGTTCCAGCCTGGGACCCGCCGGTATAGTCAGGAGGAAGTAGTCCGTGGGATCCTGCAATTATTTTCTCATCGAATCAACCGCTTCGATAGCAATAGCCGTGAGAGGAGATGTATTATTCTCGGCAGCCACCAAGCCCTGGACAATAGGAGGAGGAGAGACGGTAAGTGGCCCAGGACGACAACTTGGACCCTGGACAACATTGTCCGACCATCTGCACATCGGCGTCAGCCTCAGTCCCGAACAATTCTTTCTCCAAGCACTCAGCTGGAACCAGCGCAGCAGCAACAAGGACAGAGACCATCTACTAGAGCCAAGCCATTGCCGCAAACTGCTACTGCATCGCCGCCGCCCAAGTCCCCGCTGTCAACGCCCCGAGCCCCCATGACACCAACATCAGCAGTAATAAGTCTGCCCGAAGCACCTGCTGTTACAACATCGGCAAGGCTTAGGGAACTGCTGCCGTTTATATCGTTGACAAATATATCTCCAGAGCAACCGATCCATGCCGCTCCAGAGACTGGTGCCCCGGGATATCGCCTGGAAGGATGGGGTCTGGATGTAAAGGCTTCGAGCTTTTTGAGACGATACCGGGCTAGGGCCTGCAGGGCGTATAGATCACAAAATTATATAACCTTCTGACCAGACTCAGACCGGTGTCGCCGGCTCACGTTTAGTACTGACTGACAATAGCAATCATAACTCGCCAGAAACGTCCGTCACCAAAGCAGCCGCAACGCCTGCGGGCAACCACGGAGGCGAGACACATAGTGCTTGATGATAGTAGTATGAGCCTCCGAAGCGATAGAAAGCCGGCAGAGACAGCATCACCGCGTACATCAGTGGCACGAGCAGAAGGAAGAGGCCTCATGTTGGCTCTTCCGGCAAGACTCGAAAAAGAATAGCAAACAACATCCCAGCTTCCTCCATCGCTGCCTCCCTCTCCGCCGCCGACAGAACCCCCTCGGACGGGGAGATTTATCAAGGTCTTTGAATCTGATATACATACATCCGAGGACATCTCAGACCTATCGTTGGGTGGCACCGGCCAGAACAAGGGCGTTGGAGCTCGCTTGTAAGCTAAAGCCCGACATAGCATGGACGGTGTCTGGAGCGCCTCGACAGCTCACAATGCTCTAGGGCAACCGGAAAATCAGCACTGTTATAACCTACAATCGGCCCAGCCCACTCAGGTCCCAGGCCGATTTTATTTTCCAAACTTCGAACTACACATTCCCAGCATAGCCGCCATCGTAATGGGACAAATGGCCATTGCGGTTTGGCTCTCACTGAGCATCAGCAGCAGGCACACCGTTCTCCCAGATTACCATTGCCACTGACACTACCACTACAAAGCTGTGTCAATGGCTGCTTGTAAAAGAACCAGATAATGTTGACGACCGAGATAGTAGGATGGTGAGGCATTTTGTAGACATGAAGTCAAAAGGATTGCGGCTTGCATTATCAGACATTCGCCGCGCTACGAAACACAAAGCGGCGGCATTCGACATATCGAGAACTGTGCTGGAAAGTGTGAAAAGCGGAGGAGGGAGCCTGAGCATGACTTGGACGGACGACCAAGGGCGTGCTTGAATTCTTACTCATGCAACCTCACGAGCCCCGGGGGTTGGGGAGATTCGTATCTTTGCTCTGTGTTATTTTTATACATAGGACAGTATCAACGTCTTCTTCCTACACGTTGTATAGTTTCGGGAGGCTCGGTCGTTGTTGGGCAAGTCGATGGTCCCTTCTGCCGCCGCCGTCTAATTCTGTCTTGGGGCTCCTCGACTTCTTATATCTGAACTTAATCCGTAAGTGGCTGGACGGTGATAGGGATATGCCAAGATAACTTTGCACATGACTCCCGTCACCAGTAATGAACGGTAGAAGTCGTGAGCTCTGGGCAAGTGGAACGGAGTAGGGAAACTATCGTACTTCTCAAGGGTTTTCAGAGTAAGTGTCCGACCTGTTTACGCTTGCTTGATATCTTACGACGGCCGGGACTTCCTAGATACTCTCCGGCATGGTAATAGGGCGGATCCCTATTAGTTGGATCCTGTAGGTGCTATGAAATTACACGAGCATGAAGAACAGGGACTCGAACATACATAGAAAGAGGCTCCTAGTAGCAAGGGCATCTATAAGGAAGACTCATCCCAGGAGCGTCTGGTATATGAGCAAAGTGACAAACGAGGGGGAGGGAGGAGAGGGAATGGCGCGAGAAGAATGAAAAGAGAGGGGAAGGAGAAGGAAAAACAGTGATAGGAACGGATTAGGAGCAAAAGATAGTCTTGTTGACATAAATACCCAACCCGTCGACAGAATGTTGCAACCCCTCCCATAAAGCCTGAGCCCGAACCCGAGGGATTGACAAACAAGTTCACGTTCAGGGCCACCAAGACGAACTATATAACCAGGTCTCACAATAACACTGGGGTATTGCTAGCTAGCGTGACCCTCATCACCGCAGCTGTTATACACCGGGCCCTGGCTAGTCCTATTGGCTAGCTGCGCGCGTTGTGGTGTGGGGACTGGTGTCTTGCATGTCTCTTGAGGACCGTGACTTCGGACGCGTTAAAGTGTTGAGATTTGTTCAGAAGGCGCTGATATATATGCTGTCTCTGGCAGTTGAAGACGGAGGAGGAAAGGCTGGGCGACAGAGGGAGGAAGAGGACTCCTAGTTCATTAGCTCCAGCTCCAACTTGGAGCGATAGCATCGACTCTGGTAGCGGCAGCAGGAAGAAGAGAAGGAGAAGGATAGGGAGAAGGAGAAGAACCCCCTGACTAGCAATAGACTGAATGTACCTACAAAACCTTTCAGTAAATACATCGAGTTGTGTTCTCCCCCAAGGTAAAAGGAAGGAGGCTTTGGCCTGATTCCCAACAAATGTCTTGCTTATCGAGCCTCTCCTTTTCGGTTTTCAGGCTGACTTGTTATGGCTCATATGAGCAGTCTCTTATCTAGTCTCACGCCTCCCAGACCTGAGGTCGCCTGGCTCCCTTTTGCCTGCTTTGTTGGCGGGATCCTGTAGCTCGAATTGGGAAGTACTCTTCTATCCCACCCACCAATTTCTTCTCTAACAGCCCCTGGGAGAACAGATACGGAGCCGGCGCCACTAGAAGATCTCGAGACACGCCATACCCTCCTCAGACATATCGTATGCTAATAGAGGCTGATGATACCTTCCTGAGTCTCTTGAGGAAGGGGGTTACAAGTTCAGCGATGCCATACTACCGGTATACGCAAGACCTCGCGCTAGCGACGCCTGTATGGTAGGACACATATATCGTTGTCAGGAGCTGACCGAAGCGACTACCAAACAGCGTAGCAGGTAAAATCACGGTGAATATGGTGTTGACGCTCTCACATATGCAAAGCCGCCCCTGTCGGGTATGCCGACTTGAAAATCTACTAAGAGGGAGGGATTTGGCATGCCAACCGACCATTCGTAGATGATGAAGTAGAGAATTATCCACATCGCCATGGCTAATTCGCGATCGAGGAGAATAATTGCCCCAAAACAGGCCATCTGAAGGGCGAAACTGACGACATGAACTTTCGACTTGAAGCTTCCAAACGTGCTCACCAGCATCCCTCAGCCCTGTTAAAGCAGAAGGTAGCCGCAATGGGAGGAAGGGTTGGGATTGGGACTCCTGAACGGGAGGGGGGATATATCAAAAAACACATCATGTATATATTGAGAGGACTGTATAAATGGGTCGACGGTGCGATAATGCTGTATAATGAAGATCTTTGCTTCTGAATTCATTTTCGCTATTTCTCCTTCTTTGTTTTACTTTGCCTCGTTTCTTTTCCCTTCCTGCTTTCTTTTGCTTTTTAGTGTCTCTTTAGGTCTAGATCTCAGGACCCCCACGCTCTCTGGCCTCGAACGACCCGATGTCTCAGTGCGCACTGTAAATAGGTATATAAGAGAGATGATCAGCTGGGACTTCCTGCAGCAGGACACGCACCTGTTATCGTCGTGCATGCGTGGGGGTCTCATTGCTACTGCATCTAAGCAGAAGGCCAGAACAACCCCCTGCCTGTTATACGGATGCCGGTGTCCTTTCCGGAAATTACAAAAAAGGGGCGGTAGCGGTATAGGTAATTATTCCTTGCCGCTCTCCTTCCACATGCTTGTCAAAGAACACCGAGTTGACAACCCAGAGCCTGGTCAACACCAGCCGCCTTCGTGAACCTGTCCTCTAATATAGCCCGCGTAACTACCAGAGCACCGAACAGTTGCATCGCTGTAACTATAGCAGCCCGGTAGGATCTTCTGAAGGTGCTCGCGGTATGCTCGAGGGCTATTAGTAACACTACGGCCGGCTCGTAGTCTACATGCACCTGTGATACGTCTCCTGTTTACGAAGGTAAGAAACATCCAAACATCTTCGCATTGGTACTCTAGTCGGAATAGAACTTCAAGTGCCCACAACATCAATATCGAATTCAATGCACAAAGTGCTGGCATTTCGAAGCTGCCTGCCTTCCAGGTTGATATGTCGCCGTAGATCAGAGTTCGGCTGCGGGGAAGACCAAGTGTGGAGAGCTCATGTCTCCTTCCTGCTTCCTAGTAGTAGGGTAGTCAAGATATCAAGACTAGGACCGGGTTCTATGATGATAGGAATGGACGAGTATCTGCAGCGTCTCTCGATGCCAGACAAGCCCGACAGTCGAGTGACACCGCGGCATGCATACATAGAATGCAACATACCGGGCATAAGCTAGATTTTGGGTCTGTAGCGGTCAAGGGTTGCAGGCTGACAGGACGGCATAGTCGCACGCTGCAGGGCCCAACGAAGGTATAGAACCGTTTCCGCCATCAAGGGATAACACCCAGCCTTTTACCGCACATGGCGAAAACGGGACGGAGATGGGGATATGATCACCCAGGGACGAACGCCCAGCCTTCAGCCGCAGAAGCAGCACCGCACATGGCGAAAACGGGACGGAGATGGGGATATGATCACCCAGGGACGACGCCCAGCCTGTTGTCGAGACACCGCACATGGCAAAAACGGAGTATGTCTGCCGTACTCCATACGCAGGGCTTCCGAGTCAACCAGGGAAGACGACCTGCAGGAGATGAGCCATGACATGATGGAGACAACCACACACGCCACACGCGTAGACACACACACACATACACATACACACACACATACAGGGAAACAGACATAAAGCTTTCAATATCTCTTGTTCACAACTGCTGTACTCTCCAGGCTGCAGGACTTCCGAGTCAACCAGGGATAGGTCCAGGAATTACTCACCCGCGGGTACCCACGGGTACCCATGCACAGACCAAGGGTCCTTTTACCCGCTAGCCTAAGCTTTTACCCACGGGTACCCGTAAGTAATTAGGTAATTAGGTACCTATAGGTACCTAGGGATTTAGGTACCCGTAGGTAATTAGGTACCCGTAAGTAATTAAGTACCCGTAGGTAATTAGAATCTAGATATCCTAATTATTATCCTTATCTGAAAACTCTTCTTTCTCTAAACGGGTTATTTTTATTTACTAACTATATAATACTAATCCCCTAGCTTCTAGTAATCTTCGTATATCCTAATCTCTATCTTAATCCCTCCTATTCTATATTATATTATAATTATATTAAGTCCTCGGCCTACCTTTTAAGGATATTCCCTATATTACCTCCTCTTATACCTCCTCTGCCTCTACTATTAACTAAGTTATACCCTCCCCTACTTTTCTTTTCCGTCTAAGCGGCTTAAAACCTTATAGGTTACTTAAATCTTTCTTACTAGGCTTACGCTTCTGCTTATTTTAACGTACCTCTCGAGCTTTATTTATATCTTTATTTAATCCTTACTATATAGCCTTAAGTTTACTTACTATAATATTATCTATATCTTCTAATAGCTAGTAGAAGTATAATATCCGTAAATTACGGAACTCCTTTTACGATTTTTTAAGTCTCTTAAAGTAATATAGTTAATACTTATAATCGTTAATCTATTCCTACTTTTTCGTAATCTCTTTATTATTCGTATATAGTATAAGATAGCCCTTAATATTTACCGGTAATATATTAGCTTAATTATTATAAAATAAGTAGTTTTTAAAGCTCTAAATCCGTTCTAGAACGGCTAATAATAGAAAGGCGCTAAAGATATTAGTAGCTATATTTGCGATATATAGAAAGACTTTCTTATTTATAACTTAAAAATCTCGAATAGTTTAGTCTTAGCGTTTAGTTATCCTAATCTTAGTCCTAATCCGAAAGCGTTATTTAGTAGTTTATTTAACTTACTTACGCTAAGAAACCTTTATATCTCCTAAGAAATTAGTTAATTATAAAGAGTAGTAGTACTCCTTAGCTTAGAGGGATTATTAGAAACTTCTTCCGTAAAGCTCCGGTATATAATAGTAGGTATTAGGTCGGTATCCTTAGGAGGAGGGGGTCGATAATCCCGGTATTTAGTTTTAAAGATATCTATATAAGTATCCTTAATTCGGTCTAGTAATCTATAATATTCGAAGTATTCGAAGTTCTCCTACTAACGATTAGGCTATCTATCTGAAAGCGGTAATAGCAGAATTACTAGACCGAATACCTCTCGAAGCCGTATAAATTTCTTAATATATTCGTTTATCTTATAGTAGGCTATAATAATCCCTAAGAGGAATTACTCTAATAAGGTATCCCTATTCTTAAATCTACTTAGGTAAAGCCGTTTAAATTCGAGTAGCCTTCCTTATATAAAGCTAAAGTTAGGGAAAATAGTATCGAGGTTATACTTAGTCTCGTTATTAAACTTTATAGTAAGAAATAAGATCGGAAGGATATACTCGATAAGGTTATTAAGAAGGTCCTAATCTCGTTTAGTAATTCGATAATATAAGAGATAATTCTTATTACTATAATCTATCTCTATCTCGAGAAACTACTTAATAAATACCTTAATTATTAATTTTAGTTTAAGCGCTCGGATCGTAATACTTATAGTTAAACTTTATCGTATAGATATATTAATTTTTAGGTTAAGCGCGCGGTTATAGTTACTAGTATATTCTAGCGATTCCGTTTATATACGTTTAAAGAGATCTTATCTCTTAAGGCTTAGATTTATATATACTACTAGCTAACGAATCTAAGATATATTAGTTTTAATTAGGATATAGATTAGGATATAGATTAGGATATAGACCTACTCGGAATAGAATCTACCTATAATCTATCTTTCCTTCCTCTAATATCTCTAAGATCGTAGGTACGAGCTCTACTAAGCTATAATCTTTAATCCTAGATTTAGTTTAAGCTTTCGGGATATTTATCTCGTTATAGAATACGCCCTCTACGAGCTAGAGTAAATAGCTAATATAAGGAAGTTAATAGATATAGCGGATTTATTTATCGAAAGGTAGGAGGCGGTTATTAATTTCTTTAATAGTAGCCTCTATTATAAAGAATTTAGCGTTATTAGTAGTAATCGCGTATATATTAGTCTTAAGACCTAACGATATAAGAGTATTAGTAGTTAATTCTACTATTTTTTCTTAACTAGAAGCTGCGTTATATTCTTAAACGTTAGCTAGTATATAACGGAGATTCTAGTCTTTATCGATAAACGTAATAACTATACCCTAGAGGATATATTTTAATCTAACGAAAGATTAGCTATCTACGATATAAGATACTTTTATATTCGGTCTTTTTATATCTAGGACTTCTTTAACTAATCTCTTAGCTATTCGCCCTAAGGTATTATATAGGGTCTTAGGGTTATAGGCAGTACAGAATAGATCGCCTAACTTATAGAGTTCGAGGAAAGTAAAGTCTTTTACTCGGTTTATTCTATAGCTAATAGAAAGTAAGTATTTAACTAGGTTCTCTTAACGCTATATATTATTCTACGTTAGAGATAGAAAAAGCTTAACTTATTTAAAAAGTTAGTAGTATAATTATAATAGCGATTAGGATAGGGATTAGGATAGAGGTTAAGATAAATATTATATATATACTCTATACACTTCCTTTAATAGAGACCTTCCGATAAGCTTTAATTACTATCCCCGGCTATAGCAGATAATTATCTAGTTATCTCTTAAGTTAATATAAACCTAGAGGGCCTACTAACGTACCTCTTAAACTTTAAGTGCTTTATTATTAACGATATCCCGGAGTTTCTAAAAGCCGGGTAAGAGAGTTCTATATTATAGCGCTTATAGATAAGAACCGGTATACTACCTTTAATATAGGCGCTTTATAAGAACCCCTCCTAGATTACTTTCCTATTATTACTACGGAAAAACTTTCTATAATCTTCTTCTCGATCTCTAATAACTCTATCTAACTTATATTAATAATCTACCTATAGCTAAGTAAAGAAGAAAGAGAAGAATATATCTTCGGACTCCTTTTCGTATATATAGATATTACTGTTATATATTATTAAGAATAGTAGTTAATCGTCCCTTTAACTACTTTACCGTATATTAGGTATAGAACTAAGAAAGGAGTCGTATAGCTAAGTACCCTCGTTATCGTTATTATAATCGGAGTAAACGTCTTTAGTACGGCGATAGATCTCTTCCGTTATACTAAGTTCGCTTATTTACTAAGGGCCTACTAATATATTATTAATATCCTTTAAGCTCGTTATCGATTTACCCCCTTTATTATAAGGATAAGATATTATAATAAATAATATAATAGTATAGAATAGTAATAAAGAAGAGAACCTCGGACTTCTTCGAAAGAAAAATAATATAGCGGATATTTTCCTTAAGAATATTTAAGCGGTATAAGTACCCCTTACTTATAAAACCGACTAGGATATATACTATAGTATATAATATATTAGTAGAGAACTAATAGCCGCCTCTAGTTAATTCGCTTTCGTTAGGGTATTCTTTCTCCGTATTTTTACTTCTTCCTTACCGGTAAATTATCTTACTTCTACTTATTTCTACCTTACTCGTTTTTTCTCCTTAATACTATTCTCTCCTCCTAGATTATCCTCGATAGTTATTAATATACTTCCTATATTATCTAACGATAAGAACGAGGCTATTATATTAGATATACCCCTTAGGTCTCGGGATAAGATATCGTCTTTACTACCTTCGGGATAAAGCTAGCCTCGAGATAATCTGCCTACTCTAACCCCTTAAAAGTTAACTTAATAATCACGTTATTTAAATATAGAACCTACTCGACCTAGAAAGCAGCTACCGACTAAGGAGAATAAGTTTTCGAAAAGGATATCGAAATTACCTCTAACTCGGAAACTAATAATTAGTAATAATCGTAAGAAGAAAACTACCTTTAAAAGTAGCGTAAGAAGAGTAAAGCTAGGTAGTAAGTTTTACTCTAATTAGGATATTAGTTAGGATAGATACTTACTATACCTTAATCCGTATACTATAAGAGATTAAAACCCTCTAACGTAATATAGATCCTATTCTGCTATTTATACTATTCGCTCGATTTATATATAAGATTATAGAATATATACCTAATATAAGTTAAAAACGCTAGTAAAGAGATACTATTCTTTATATATAAAAAGCAGCGGAATATTATATAACTACTATATTCGATAGTAAGATTCTATAATCTATAATCCTAGGACCTAATATTAATAATAATTTAGCTGCGTACTATTATACTCTTTATATAAAGAGGGTTACTATAACTCCGGACGATATTAGACTATTAAAGATAATTACTAGAAAGTTAAATAAGTATACTTTATAATTAAAAGTCTATTTAATATCGAATTTATCGCAGTAATTACTTTTCTAAGCTAGAGTTTAACCTAGATCGTAATAACGTTTAGATACTAGCAGTAATCTAATAATCTAGACGGGAAGAATATACTTCGGTATTATTAACCGTATCCTTACCTATATCCTTACCTATATCCTTATCTATATCCTTATCTATATCCCTATCTATATCCTTATCTATATCCTTACCCGTATCTTTATAGGCTTTATATAAGCGAAGCTAAAGATTATTTCCTATAAGAAAAATATCTAAGCCCCTATAAAAAGTAAAACTAATAGTATTCTTACTATCCGTTATTTTTCCGAAAGCTAATCTTAACCTAGCTTTATACGCTCGAAGGGTTAGTAAGGTTACGGGTAGAAGAATCGTACTACGAAGGCGAGAGGTATATACTTTCCAGTTTATACCTTATAGCTTATCGAAGCGCCGGATAAACTTAATCTTAGCGTTAATCGAGAGGCTTTATAGATAGTATTTAGGAGGCGTCCGGAAGCGGTTATAGTAAACCCGCTAAATAAGTAGGTAGAACTTTAAGTATCTGAATAACGTTAGATTAGGATAGAGATTAAGATAGACTTAGGACTTATACCCGGTATCCTTAACTATTATATACTTTATAAACCGAGGCTTCTAGTATACCCTAGTTTATACTAGCTCTCGCTATAGGATAGCCTCTAGTAGGGTAAGAATTTCCTAAATAAGTAGGAAAATCTAAATAACCTCTTATATAGTAGGCTAATATAGGGGGTTATAGTACTCCTTAGAGCGTGCTTTATTAAGTAAATTCTAGAAAAAATGCTTAAAAAGAATCTTATACTAGCAGGCTTCTCGATTTCTGCGATTAAGATTATCCTAAGTCTACTCTATATCCGGGATTTACTAGCAAAAGTAGGCGTACGCCTTAAAGTAAATAATTAACTTCTTAGGGTACTTCTATATAGCCCTAAGCTTAATATAGAGCGAGTCGAGCTAACTCTACTAGTAGAATTAAAAAGAGGTACTAAGACCCTTCTACTCGATACGCTACTTATTCGTTAATAGGTAATTAAGATATAAGTTAGGATATATTCAGCTTACCTTAGCCTAATTTAACTTCTCTTTAACTTTTTCGTTAAGTTTAGTAAGTATTAAGTAAGAAAGCTCTTTAGGGTATTTTTTCGCTAGGTATATATCTCTTAATAGTTTAGCGATTTACTTAATAGTTAATAGAAAAGTTAAGGGGTAGGCCGCCTTAATAAAATAGCCGCTTATTATCTTAATAACTAGCTTTACCTAGAACTTAAGAGGAGTTTAAATCTTAAATTCCTTTACCGTACCGCTAATCAGGTTATTAGTATAGGTAAAGTGCTCTAGTAATATCTTAGCTAAAAATAGCTTTTCTTCTTTACGAAAACTAGCCTTATTATTCTCTTTATCTACCTAATTATCCTCGTCTCCTATAGCAACGCTATAATTAAGAGCGATTTAATCTAGGTACTTACCCTCTCGGTAGCTATAGAGCAGGTTAGGATACGGGTTAAGATAGTTATATTTAAGTACTTACTACTTATCGTTAATCTCGGCCTTATACTATTATTCTATTTACTCTTATATAGCTACGTTTATAGCTATATACTCGCTCGTCTACTTTAATTTCGCTATAGTATAACTCTTTACTTTCTAAATAGCCTCTTTAGCCTAATAAACTTTCCTAGTAGCCTCGGATATATTTTCTACCCGTTTATAGGCTTTCTAAGTATTTTTATTCTCGGAGTACTTAATACTCCTCTTCCGCTTATAGCCTACTATATTATTATATAATAGGCGCGGAAAGGATTAGGATAAGGATTATAATACGAGATCCTAAATATATAATGCGTAAGGTATTATATTAGAGAAAGTTAAAAGGTAGGAGGTTATAAGTTAGAAATTAAGGAGGTATAGTTTAATAAGGACGAAGTTAGAAAGTACGGAAAAAAGTAAGTTAACTCTAACCCTAGCCCGTTTATAAGCGCGTTCCTACCGTATTTCTCGCTTTAGCTATTAAGCCTAATCGAGCTTCAGCTACTAAGCCTAATCGGGCACTTTTAATAACCTTAAGTACTTATAGCTTCCGAACCTAACTAACTATACTTAAAAGAAATATACTATATATACCTATTAGCCTTAACTCTTTTCCGCTCTTATAGAGGTTAATTTAAGTATATTACACTTAAATTTACTCTAATTACTTCTACTCTATTAAGTTATAAAAAAAAATCAGTTTTTACTATATAAAGTTTCCCGTTTAACTTAAGACTTTCTAACGTAAAGGTATACTTAGATTTATCCTAACTAATATCCTAATCCTAACTACTCTATAATCTTTATAATAATATAGAGTAGAAAGTCTACCGGTAGAAAAGGATATAAAAAGACTACTACTAAGTGCCCTCGATTAGGTAAGAAGCTTATTAAGCTTAATAGCGGTAATTAGCCTAAGAAAAAGCGCCGCTTTAAGCTAGGAAGTAAGTTTATATTTTTTAATTAATAGAATTATATACTAATATTCTTTATTATAGCTATCGTACTCCGCGAAATTAAGAAATACTAGAAGTCTCTTAACTATCTTATCCCGCGGACTCCTTTTATCCGTCTCGTTCGTAAGATTACTTACTCGTATAATAAAGAGCTTTATATAACCGCGAGTACCTTCGATACCTTTCGGGATATTACCGAAGACTATATAATCTACTGCTTCTAAAGTAATATCTATCCTAACCTATATCTTAATCTATTTTCTAATTAATTTTAGCTACTAATTTATACTACTTCTATAATAAGCGTATTATTATTATATAGAAGGATATATAGCTTATAGAGGAAGTTATTAAGATTATAGGATTTTACGCTCTAGGTATAGTTTAGCGTATAGAAAAGGCGTAAGGGAATAAATAAGATATAGTATAAGGCTATAATTTAGCTATTAGAATATATAAATACTAAGAAGTTACCTGCCTTAATTTACCTTAATACTACTTAGATTATAATTAAGATATAGATTAGGATACGGGTACCCGATTACCTATAGGTATCTACGGGTACTTATTTACTTAAATACCTAAATACCTACGGGTACCCGATTACCTATAGGTACCCGTGGGTACCTAATTACTTATAGGTAATTAGGTCCGCGGGTCTATTACTTACCCGTGGGTAATTCTTGGACCTAACCAGGGAAGACGACCTGCAGGAGAGACAAGACAGATCATGACAAGATAAGACAATATAGAGGGCTCCCAAGTCAACTAAAGGAGACGACCTCGAAAGACTGTACTTGTTTGATGCGATGTGATGTGATGTGATGTGATGTGATGTGGTGTGGCGTGTTGTGGTGTGGAGAAGAAAGAAAGAGAGGGTCGAAATGGGCAACAGAGGAACAGAGTTGGTATCTATGATCAGTTTCTGGTACGTATCTATGACGCCAGACTTGCCTACCTATTAAGCGTCAACCATGACCAATAACCGTCAGGCAGCACCAGGCAGCTACAATGCTGTGTAAGGATCGGATCATTCAAGCCCCGGGTTGCCGGGGGCACTTGGAGAGGTACGTACCGTGCCATGCTATACCGTTCCTACATTGGTACCTACCCAGGTACTTATGTACTTAGCAGTCAATTAAGTAGGCATCCTAGGTACCTCAACGTGGACTGCAAAGCTGGAAGCACAGGAAGACTTGGGAGCACCGCTTTCGTGGGGGGTGGTAGTGGCGGCTGTATCATGATTGCAGATGTATTTGTAGACTTGGCCCTGGAGTATACTGAATTGGTACCACATAGCGAAGGCAACCTTGCTCAGCTGCTGCGCAACAGGTAATCAGAAAAGATGCCCCATTCGCCTGTTTGAGGCTGTCGTCTCTCCCTTGGGCATTCTCAACAGCGGCATAGGTGGAGCCGTTGATAGATTTAGACGTCGTCATAAACCTATCTATACACAGTACATATATCCAAGCCGCGCATATTCAAAATCTTGATAAGCTGGACACCGGCTTCCCGTCCCTGTCTCACGGTCGTGCGCCTGCAGAGGGTATAGCAGCACTAGCACTAACATGCTATATGAAGTAGTCAAGATAAGATCAAGATGAGCTTTGAGTTACCTAGGTAGTAGTAGACTTACCGCAAAGGAATGTTGAGACACTGCAAGAGGAGGTAGCGCAGCGCAGTAACAGCAGAAAAGATGTTATCGTACCGGGAACAAAAGGCTGTCTCGAAGTATAAGTTGAGCTCCCGCCCTCTGCTTGTAACACTTCACATATACTTTGCTATCCTCCCTCTTCCGGGCAAGGGAACTTTCATGATTGTTATATTCGTTACATCTCTTGAACCCGCGATGTTATGGTTCGTCTCCGACTTAGGCCGCAGATTAGCAGCGTGCTGAAGAAACAACCAGCTAGAGTCGGTCCGCGACGATGGCTAGAACCAAACCACGCTCTCCCCTGCAGGTATTGTTATGTTTTCAGATTTACTTCACATTATAGTGCAGTATAGTCGTCTCAGGTTCATTCAATGCCTACTAAATTACGAACCTTTAGTGCTTGACGCTCACCGGAGACGCATTAGAAGGAGATGAGTGATATAAGACCCTCGGGGATATATAAGGGACTGCGTTCAAGGGCCGGCCGGACCTGAAGCCGCCGAGTACCAGGATCTCATCCAAGCCGTAGTATAATGTGCTCTTATTCATAGGTATGCATTACAGGATATCTTCCACAGAGCCTCTGCCGAGACTGGCGATGCTGAGCTTGCTGCCCGGCTCTTCTGATCCGCGTTCTCCTAGAAGGCCGGATCGATCCCTGGGGTCCATCTGTTTGGAACTGGCGTGCGCCGCGGCGAGGGCAGGCGTAGCTGCTGATCGATCCACTTCCCTGAAAGCTATGACTTCCACGACCACTGTATCGCTCTACAGGACAAGCTGGACCTAGGGTACTATTCACCAGGAGCATCGTGTGGTAAAGGCGTGCCGTAAAGGCTCATGTGGCCAGCGTTTCAGTTTGGGACTGAGTCTTGAATAATTGACTGGACTGACATCGAGGTAGATAACACGAAACGTGAGGCCCGTCAAATGCTTGATGGTGACAAAGATAAGGATGGCCCAAGGTTGCTATCAGCCTGTTAATAAAGTTGGCGATAAATGAACCGCTCCCTGCCGCGAGCTGAAACGGCGGACCTCGCTGCAAGCCTACCTGTTTGAATTTGTGTCGCGATAGCGAGCAGAGGAATAAGAGAGGGAGATTACCGTCGCCGTCCCTTATCACCTTGGACGTAATGTTAGGAAGTGTGAACTAGAGATAGGAGGCCATATTTCTGTTCCTAGCGGACAATTGATCCTGGCGTTCTGCACATGTAGTAACTTTCAGCTAAACTGGACGGCCGGGAGCAATGAGGATACTGAGTATAGAGGGGTGGCCATAACGAGTTCAAGTCCAGGGTTGGAAAAGATATATCTTCTGGGGATAGGATGGAGGCGTATAGTGTCTTGTATTGGTCACGTAACTTAGCCTCGGATCAAATGCAACTGCTGGTTGCTCACCGGAGCTGAAGACCCTTGGATCTGGCCTGGGTGATCCACCACAAACACCCGTTACTGGCTTTTGCGTATCATCCTGGGAAACCCAGCTCATAATGTTGATCACGGTATACGTTTAATCTCTGCTCATACTAATAGAGATTCTGTTCTGATTCCCTTCAATCTTGAAACGGAGAGGAATGCTATCAGACGACAGAAAAACAAAAAGCACTACAATACTATATGCAAGACGAAGGCCGCGGGCAAAACCTCTGTATTGCAACGTTCCTCTTTTAGTGCATTGGCGCAAAAACCTTCTTGTGTGATGAAACAGGGGGATCGACACGTATCAGTAATGCACAGAGTTATTCGATTCATGGTGTAGACAGCGCTCTCTCGAACGAAGTGTGTGTATTTGATATATGTGTGTGTATGTCCTGCCCGATACTGCACACTCTCTAGCCCTGAAGCTGTGACTGATTATTGAGGGTAGAATCCCTGTTCAAGCCCCTTATCAAATATCAGGTCGTCGCGGCACGCGGCAAGGAGAGAACTTAGGGCAATGCTTGAGACCTAGTTTGGGACGGATAGTCTGGTCACTATTAAGATAGCAGAGGGGCATTTTAGAGATGGGCCATCGGATAGATAGTTTTCCTATATGTGATAAGGGTGACGGAGAAACTCACGAGATGTTATGGATAGCACGGGATGCACCTAAAAATACCGTCGCTTCTCTCCCCTATCCTATTCTCGACTATACCTATCTAGACCTCAGCAAAGTATATCAATTAGTTCTTCCTACTTGGACGCACTTGGACATGTATCTATCATTATATGTGGAATAGACTAGCAGTTCCAATTACACTCTGACCGTGAGCCTGGCATTGCTGCCCGAGCTGTTGGAGTACGAATCAGAGAAGCTCCCACGATGCATATCATCTTGTGCTGCTAAATGAGATCAGTGGGGGACAAGCTGCAGTATCGATAAGCCATCTATTAGTGTTTGAATGGCCTCAAACTCCTCATCGTGGTGGCCGGGAGGCTAGTCGCCGGCGTCTCCGGTGAAGCTTACGTTGCTATTAAGATGGGTCCTTGGGGGGGGGGGGGTTGTACATAGTTGAGCTGGCTCTAGGTGGATGACGTCGGCACGGTGATGAGACGAGATGGTGACGAAGCAGCTGAGGAGGTTGGACAACAAGGAAAGGCTCGTGGGGGAGATGTCTGATTTGATCAAGTAGGGCCGCAAACGATAGGTTGGAGAATATCGAGGGGATCTTGTAAACGCTGAGAGAAGACAAGGAAGCGTGATTTTGTCTTAATAGGGGCCGGTGGGTGTAGCTGCGGACGTAGACGAAGCAGTACTGTTCTGGCTGTCAGCAAATTTGCATAGTGTCATGTATGAATTGAAAGAATGGGAAATTGTGACGGAGGAGGGGAGGAAGCTATGAATTACTATGCACGCTCTGCTAATGGATATGCTGTTCTCGGTCGGTGCGAGGTGTTAAGGAATGGGGCAATATATTGTGTGCATGTGTGAGACGGAGATACCGGGATGTGACACGAACACTGGCGCTAGTAAGCAGAGACTCGGTCAGGTGTTTGTTAATTGTGGAGATAGACATAGCTAGACGTTTCTCCCATGAGTACGACGTCTGAGACATAGCATTGTGAAGAGCGTTAGGGACAGGTGAAGCAGCACAAAGATAAGGAAAGGTAGGAGAAGGTAGGGGCGGCAGATATCAAGTGTTGGATCCTGATATCATCGCCTACGGTTTGCGAGGAACTCTCGGGACTGAGTGGCCTGACATAGCAAGGAAGCCAGAATATTACCCAGGCTCGGGGATGGGATGGCTACCCAGTCGGAGCATAGACCTCTGGATGGAATGCGGCAGATGTGTATGATAAGAAACATACCAGCAGCAGAGGAAATTGCACTAACGGCACTCGACGGATGAGACCCCACTACAGAAGTGCGTAATCTGTGAATAGCCGGGGTTGAGCCATGGTGAAGTTTTGTATCGTGAAGTGGATTGCAGTACAAAAGACTGGCAGCCTTGACCCCCACGTAGAGGGCTTCAAGAGCCTCAAAGGTTCGGATCAAGGGGGCGAAGGGCTCAAGGGCAACAAGGGTCGCCCCTTCAGGAGGGGACTAAGTGAAGGTGAAGCAAGAGGTTCAGTGGAAGGTGAGAGGTTGGGCCGAGACACTCGCCGGACAACATGAAGGTATCTATGGTGAGAGTGTCTAGGCGAGCCTTAGATGACAAGGAAGAGGGAGGGATAATCTTGCTAAAAGGAGCAGACCTTGGGACAGCTCAGTGGCGGTGGTGGAAACGGTGGTGGAAACAGGCGAGCGTTTCGAGTTAGACGCGACTCGGGATGGGCAACATGGATAGAGGAGAAGCTGACACCAACCGCCCAACTGCAAGGAACAGTCGTCATGCGAAGGCCCTTGTTCTATTCCGGTCATTGCCAGGAACATTTCTGTTGTATTAGGTGCACACGCCTAGATCCGTGGAGCACAGGCAACGAGAGGTCCAGGCAGCGTGCAACTGTGGACTTACATGGGAAGGCCGCAAAGACAGCCACCCACACCGACGTCCCTTAAGACCGCACGGCAGCAAGACCAGGTCAGACCAGGGCGGTCGAGTCCTCCTCTTCCAAGGGGTGTGAGTGTGCGTACAGGGTGGAGCAAAGATGGAGATGTGGTTCCTGTGGGTAGTGAATGGTCAGCATATTCGCAGCAGTTTGTTGGTGGTGGGGGAGGAGTAGACTATGAAGCAGCTTGGAAGAAGATTAGGAAGAGACCATCGCTGTTGATGGTGACAGGATGGAACGGAATTGAAGAACGACGTCGAGATCGTTGTTGAAGACATCCGCATCAAATCGCTTCCTAGCCGAAAGAAACAGCCGTCATGCAAGGCTCTGGTCCATGTGGCCACATAGCAGACGACACCTGCATGTTGTCATCACGGGCATAGACGTAGACATTGTGGAAAGAACAGGCAATCAGGGGTCCAGGAAGAGCGCCGACTACCTGCAAGCCTTAAGCTCAGCATGTGGACTGCAGAGACCGTGGGCTTGCTTTGGAAGACCTGCTGCTTGCAGCAATGGAACCAATGAGACCCACCCAGGTTGATCGCATTACCAGAAGACCACGCGGCCGTGAGACCTGGCTAGACTAGGTAATATGCGTCCTCCTCTTCTCTATGTGTATCTGTGTGGGTGCAAGTGTGCATGCGCAGCTCGATATGCGGCTTTCGGTGGAAGTTCGTTTCTGGCAGGTTGACTATTCGTTGATTGATCGGAATTCGATATGAACTGGACCGCGTGGGACCTGAAGGAGGACTTGGTAAGTAGCTGGTGAAGGGAGAGGAGTAGGGATTGCGCACCGCATAGTACATTGGTCGCGACCCTGGCCAGACAGAGGGCTGCCAGGCTGTTTGACGAAGATTGAAGGAGCTAGACAGCAATGACATGCAATAACGCATGGAGTAGTCACGTCGGCTCGGTACCATACCGGGCGACACGGACCTTGAAGATCGTGATGATGGTGACTAACCGTCCCGGGAGCCATTGGTTGGGGGGTATGTGCTCATCTGAGGGTACAGAGTCGGGATCGAAGTCGGCATATATAGATAGAGAGAGCAATAGCAGCTAGATATTGCTAAACATATCAGCAGCAGAGGCGAGAGACTGTGACGACAAAGCATGTCGTTAAACTGGCCTTGACCATGCCGACAGGGATGATGGTGGAACGGTAGAAGGAGAATGAGGAGATCAAGGCCGGACTTTTGCTGGGAAGAATAGGAACGATGACCTGAGCATCGTGCACAGCCCTCGTCCATCATATACCCAAAGGGCATAAGACGACTCCACCTTGACATCGCGGTCGCGGGTCAGGCAATGTGCGAAACAACGGGCGGTCCAGAGTACATGCAGCATGCCCTGGTCGAAATCATGCGGTAAGTGCAGCGCAAGCAACGCTCAAGAGGCCCACGAGGCATCTTTCCCTCACAGAGACCGTGGGTGATTTCCCCAAGGCTGAAGGGCCAAAAGCCTTCCACTCGTTGTAGTCAAGGCGGCGCTCCGTGTGAATCTTCAGCATGGCTCGTTCTTATAAGATCAGTAAAACAGAATGTCAGCAACACTGCTACTACAGCAAGAACGGCAAAGGGTGGAACGAGGGTACCTTATTTGTGCTGTCCGTGATCTTGCCGGCAGGGTTGGGGCCAGAAGAACTTCTGAACAGAGACGACAGGCTTTATATAGGGGGATTCATTATAGCCACAGGGCATAGATCACCTCCACGTTGTTATCGCAGGCACAGGCCTAGACCGTGTGGGGAGCAACGGTGTGATCAAGGAGTCCAGGCAGCGTGTATCATCAGACCAGAGTCTGAATCCTCAGAGACCGTGGAGGTACATGGGAAGGCCGCAAAGACAGCCACCCGAGCCCAACATCTCCAGGTGAACCATAGGCAGTTCGTCCTTTCCCGGAAAAACAGTCAGGGCTACTACTAAAGAATCCATGCAGTCACAATCGGGGCGGTCGATGACGAGGGCTATCCTCTGTTGCCCTTCTTCTTCCAGTGTGTATTTGCTGTATCGGGTTGTACTGCATAGCGCAGCTCGACATGCGGCTTCCAGAGGGAGTCAGAGGCGGGCCGTAAGAGAAATATTCCCGGAAGCAGGAAGACGAAATCAATCTGAAGTTGCACCTCGACCATGGTGGAGAGTACTTCTCAGGGAAACTGCGAGCTGGTGTTAGCGGTCGTTCCAATTAGAAGAAAGGTGGGTGAAGATGGTGGTGTGTGCTCGAGGAGGAAGGGGGTCAGGCCTGATCAAGGCTTCTGGAGCCTTAAATTGGACAGCGGCCAGCAGACAGGCTGGCAGGTTGACGAACTGACGAAATAGTACGATCAATTGAGGACACAGGATAAAAAGAAGTATTATCGGCCGACCTTGGTTATGTGCCTGACAGAAAGACTTGACTGCAAGGCTGTGTAAGAACTGAGCTGAGCGCGGGAAGGAGAGGCTGTGGAAAGAAGAGCAATGCCGCCCAAGACAGAGATTGGCCAAAGGCCGAGCGTGTGCCACCTGATCTTTCTTTTTGTCACTAGGATGTGACTGTTCGGCGCAGCTAGACGTGTAGCTTCTGAGGAGAGTCGAAGACAGAGGGGAAACGGGCGGAGCAGTTGGTGGCGGGTTATTGTTAGAGTGTTGGAAGCGCAATTGACGGGGCTTCTGGAGACCTGCTTGACCTGAACAGCATACTGAAATCGGCGTCGAGGAAGCGAGGTATTCAACCTTTTGATCGGGCCCTCGTGATATGGTGGTAGCAGCCGTGGGCATCTGAAGTGCAGCGGTAGATAGTCAAGTGGCTACAACTATAGGCCCAAAGAGCTGGCAGCCGCCAAGAGAAGATGCCGGCGGGATCAGAGTAGTCTGTCTGGCTGGCTGTCAGTGCATCTGGGCCGCAACTTGGATCGGGATGGGGACGGAGACAAGAAAAGAGCAGCGAGTGTCGATAGGTCAAGTCAGAAAAACCACTGAGACGTCTGCACTGTCCCGTAAGTCAGGCAAGGTCAGCAAGTAAATCAGTCATAACAGGACGGGAAAATCAAGGCCCCAAGTCGAAGTCAGCATACAAGAGCAAAGGCAGCTAGATTCGGACATACCGTAAGCGGATGGGAGAGGATAGGAGACAAGGGCAAGAACTGCCGGACGAGGTTGTGGTAGCTGCAGCTGTTGTCGTCGCCCGCATTGACAAGGCAGAGCTCCATGACGTCGGCGTAGCGGGCGTCGGGCGCGAGGTAGAGTAGCCGCTCGGCGAGCATCACCGCCCCGATGGAGGCGCAGGTTTCGGCGTAACAGCGGCCCTCGTCTGGGGCCTGAGGAAGGAAGTAGTCGATTCCGAAGCCCTCCCACTGGGCCGACGAGCCGATAGAGCCGGTGAGGTACATCATCTTGCCCACCATGTTATCCCACAGCCGGCGCAACGCTGCAACCCAGGCATCTGTGTCGGAGAGAGGCTGCGTCCCGTCCTCGTGCAGGCAGACGAGATCCGCAACGCCGGTGAGGTACGTGGCCCGCACGGCGTGGCCCCCGACGGACATTCTCCTAATCAGCGTTTCGGGTCAGAAAAATGAAGTGCCAGATCACCCACCACGCCACTGGAGGCAGAAGCTTACCGTGTAGGAGCGAGCATAATTGGATCTCCATCAGGGTAATCAGACCGGTCAACAGTCCCGACGCTCGACGATTCAAGCAAGGGCATAGGTTCAAGTCAGACGAGAAAAAGGGAAGGGGGAGCTTGGAGGCTGAGCCTGATGAACAACCCAATTGAGCAAGCAACTCGTGGGGCGGTGAGGAATGGGGCAAAAGAAAGAAAGCAAGATGCTCACTGAAATATAAAGAGAAGAAGAGGTGGTCCGTATAGCCAAAGCACAGAGAAAGGAGATCGTGACATAGCGTGCCGCCCAGCTACAAGGAACGGCCATCATGCACAGGCCCTCGTCCATCGCGGCCACTAAGGCTAGGACATCTCCAGATCATTGCGGGCACAGGCCTAGATCTGGGGAGCAACAGGCAATCCGGGGTCCAAGGAGCGTGCAGACAACAGTCTGCAGAGACCGTGGAGTTATATGGGAAGGCCGAAACCACCCAAGCCCACCGCATCTCCGGTGAACCGTAGGCGATTCCTTGCAGGCAAGGCTCAAGAGTCCACACGGTTACCAGCCAGGGCGGCAGTGTGCCTACTATGTGACCCTCCTCTTTCTCTCTCGCTGTCTGCCATTGTGTGTGCGTGTGTGCGGCGCAGCTCGATGTGCGGCTTCCGGTGTGTAACATGTGGGAGGAAGGAAAGTCGGAGTAAACACAACAGGGGCAGATAGATACTAGAAGGCTGGTTATGTCAGCAGTATACGCTATATGCGATGCAAGAAAGCATACAGATTCAGAAGAAAGGGTGAATATGCTGAAGAAAAGGGTTGGTCTGAAGATGGCGTTGGGCCCACGGGAACCTCAGATGAGCCCATCCGTAGATGTATATCGTGTAGCCATCTTGACATCCCGAGACTGAGCACAGGCATATCGGCCTTCGAAAGCGTGTTGGTCTGGCGTAGAAGGACAACCTGGTGCAGGAGGTAACAAATGGCCTGGCAGGGCCGGCGGGAAGTGGCAGAACGGGGACGAGAACAGGCGACTGTTAGTGATCAGCAGTCAGCGCAAGGACATAGACAGGAGGGCCAGAATTGGGATTGAAAGCAAGCAGATTGTGCCAAAACGCACAGGTAGCTGCTTAGCCACGAGAGACAGCCAAAGCTCTGCGAAGGCCCTCGGTCCATCGTAGCCACAGGGCAAAGGAACACCTCCACGTGCGAAAGGGAGACCTGGGCGGTGTAAAGAGCAGCAGGCAGGAGAATTGGGCTCAAGCAGCGTGCAAACAAAAGAGCCTGCGGAGACCGCGGAGCTACATGAGATTAAACCCAAGCCCACCATATCCCCTGGAGGATGTGGACGATCTCTTGCAAGTAAAGTTTGAGAATCCCACGTCTCCGTGTGATAGCAAGCGTCACCAGGGCAACTCACTTGTATTGTGCCGTGCTGCGCTGTATGGTATTGTGTCGTACCGTGTTCGTGTGTAGTGCAGGAATGAAATACTCTACCCAAAGAAAAGGGAGTTGGGAGTAGAATCAGTGGATTGCTAGGTGCAACACACTCGAAGTCCTCTGCTTGGTTTTCAGCGGGAATAGCTCCCTCCTAGACTCGATTTCAATGGGGACTTGTGATGCTCATCGATCGGAAATGGCTGTAGGTGGCATTCTGCTGTTTTTTGAAGGTTGGTGATGGAGAAGGAAGAGAAGATGTTCGAGTATCTGAGAAAGAGACGAGGAGCCAGGCGGCCAAGGTGGTTGTTGTCAGGTGCGTGCCGCTGCTGTTGCAACGCGTCAGGCATCAGTCTATACGTTGCTGTGAGGTATCAGTTGCCCGCCTTGCCTTGCCATGTGAACATAAGTTACGTACGTGACTTTGGAGACTTTCCATACTGACTGATGGTTTGTAGCTTGGTCTGGAAGAGATACGTCAGCTTTGAAGCTGACATGGCATGTTCAGTTGATGGATGGGCTTACCATATTACGACAAAAGAAAAGCTGGGACTGTGTGACTGGGGAATGGGAAGATGACGATGGTAGTCGAGCACACAAGACGAAACCCGTGGCTTGACCATGGATGCGATGGAATAAGGTGACACATGCGTGGCAGATGCTGGGTCAGTGGCTTTCGCAGAATCTCTGGCGTGAGTGTGCCCTAAGGATAACGGGAGAAAGATGGGTAAATAATGGAAGAGTCGAGGGGCGTAGAAAGGGAGGGGGGGGGGCTCATGACTAGATGGTGTTGAGAGACGCAGAGGAGAAAGTGTTGGTCGACTATAGAGAGTCTCCGAAGGATCTTGATGCCGCGCGATGCCGGCCTGCCCGGTCTTGATAGACTGCCAGTCGAAGTCGGAGTAGCGTTTATTCGTAGCTGCAGAGGCCGGACTAGAGGGTGGATGCAGATAGGATACGGAATCGAACCTGTCCCGGTGGTAGCGAATGTGGGCGCAGGCAAGAGGTCGAAAACTGGATGAATGCCAAGGTTATGGCGGCAGAGCCTTGATCAGCATCCGCAGGTAGGTTAGCAAAAGCCTTCCTTGAATACCTAACGCAACCAGGACAGATAGAAGGGAGGGCTGTGAGACTCACAACAGCTGCCAAGAGCCATGGCGGTCTTGTTCCTGAGTTCAGGCTGCTGTCCCTTCGTGGCCAACCTGGGTGACCAGCCCATGTCGACGGGACCAAGAAAAGCTCGCGACTTTTGACTGTAGCTCGACGTGTGGTCAGAAACGGCAAAGGACAAAGACCGGACAGGGAAAGCTAAGTATCTGTTGGGGACGCGGTACGCTACATACCTATCAATGGAGGGAGCAGAGAACGCGGACTAATGGCTGTGCGAGGGGAGGGGATAAGGGCTGTTTCTGAAGTGTTTGCTTATAGCATATAGGTTGAGAAAGCTCGAGGTCGGGAAGACTGAGTAAAGTGAACCGTAAAGCCGAGATAGCGGTAGCAGCGGGAGAGTCGAAGCCGCAGCTGGGTGAAGTAGATGGTGAGAACAGTCTCCAACACGAGAAGGAGGCAAGGGGCTAAGCAGACTGGGGCAGCGGTCTCGTGTTATGGAAGTAGAAATGCAAGGAAGGGGGGGGGGTGTGCCACCAGCCGGGAGAAAAACAAAACCCAAGAACGGTGCATGCATACTGAAAGGTGATAGACTGTATACTCAACGTCGGTATTTGACCTCAGACGAGAGAGGGTGAAGCGCTTTGAATGGATCAACCATTCAAGGGCTGAAAGCAAGAGAAAGAGGATTTGAGGCTGAAGAGGAAGCATGGCCGCATGGAGGGACCACGATCCAGCCGAAGCCATGTTGATTTGTTACGGCGAAGGCCAAGGTAAGCCTCTGAAGGAAGAGGAGAGGTTCCACTGAGGGAGGGAGAGGCAGGCAGGTTGTTCATCTGTGTCGTGGGGTGGTGAAATGGAAACCTGGCGGCACAGCGTGACGTTCAGCCCCGAGGCATGAGATGAGATATGGCGGGAAAGGTCTTCCTAGACGATAAGTGGTGTGGATGTGAGGTATGGGAAAGGCGCTAGAGGTGGGATACTTGCCTTTTGTGAAGCCGATGATGGAGAGAGGATATTGGTGGAACTGTGGTATTGGGTGGTTGGACGGATAGCTACGATGAGGCCTGAGAGAATTAGTCACAGCCTACACAGATAGAATGTAGCGGGAGAAGGTCCTGGGGGATGGGAGTTTACCTGACGAGAAGGCAGACTGATGGGCTTGGTAGCGTTGGTTATTGGAAGTTGGTGAGGTTCGAGAGGTTCGAAATGCATACCCAGCCACAAGGAACAACCATCATGCAACAGGCCCTCGTCCATGATTGCGCCGAGGGCACTAGGACATCTCCAGACCATTGCGGGCACAGGCCTAAGTCTGGGGAGCACGGGCAATCTGGGGTCCAGGCAGCGTGCATCATCAGACCGGAGTCCGAATCCGCAGAGACCGTGGAGTTACATGGGAAGGCCGAGGCCACCCAAGCCCACCGCATCTCCAGGTAAACCGTGGGCGATTCCCCTTCCTCTCCACGAAGGATTAGTCAGGGCTCAAGACTCCACACGGCCACCAGCCAGAGTAGCAGACGAGTTGAGACAAACATTCGGACTGAATGATTGTGTGTGTATATATGTGTGACGGCACAGCTTGACGTGCGGCTTCCGGGGTATGTGGGCTGAGAATGAGGAACGCAATGTAAGGTAGGTTGGCAGGCGAGTTCGGATTCTTTCCAAGCCGATGATCTGAAATTCAAGATCAGCAAGGGCCAGCATACGCACAAGTAGTTATGGAGAAGGGGGGGAGATCAAGTCAGACCTTGTAGAAGATGTATTTGGAGTTGTTGAAAGGCATATTGGACAGATGCATAGATGGATTGTATGATGATGATGATGATGATGACAAGTATATGTGGGTGTTGAACCAAGTTGGACGGCCAAGGTCGACCTGATGCGAGAGGGGGGCAGGCCAGGATCAACCGGGCTGACCGCGGCGCAGCGGCACAGCTCGGCACGTGGCTCTGGACGACGAATTGATACCTGCAGTCGTGGAAGTAGTAAGTAAGAGACAAAGACCGAGGAGCTAGGTGGGGTGAGAAATGAACAGAGAAGTTTTGGGAGGGAGGGAGCTTGAACCTATTAAGGGGCCTGAGATGGCGTGAAGGTGCGAAAAATTAGGAGTTGTGACCAAGTAGAATAGGATTTATGACAGTGGCACAGCCCTGAATGGTGAAAAAGGCGGTAACGAGGTTGATGGGGGCAAGGGTGGCGATGGAGCTGTCGATGGAGGGGGCGATGAGGACATTGTGGCAGACATAGCTATAGAAGGATTAGCAAGAATCAAGCAGGACGAAGGAGATGGAGGAGCAATAATGGCAGGAACAGGACCTGATCGCAGCAAGGTCCGAGATGCCTGGTATGTGGTGTGTGGTGTTGTGTATTTGTAGCGGACATGGCGAGCTTGCAGGTAGAGGAGCTTCTTGGTGTTGTTTTGTTGAGGGGTATTTCGTCGAACTTGGCCGTTACGAGATAGGTAGATTTCCACCGCCCAGCCGCCTGGAACAGCCATCACGCAACAGGCCCTCATCCATCGTGGCCATAAGGCATAGGACACCTCCACGTTGTCATCGCGGGCCAAGAGGAGGCCTAGACGGTGTGGGGAGCAACGGTGCTATCCGGGGTCCAGGCAGCGTGCCGACCACCTGCAAGCAAATGAGCAAGCGAGGTGGACTGCAGAGACCGTGGAGTTACAAGGGAAGACCGAGATCACCCAAGCCCACCGACATCTCCGTAGCCGTGGGCGATTCCCCGAAGGGCTCAAGACTCCACACGACTACTACCAGGGTGGTGGCTAACTCAATGACCATGGCATGATCCTCCTCTTTTGAACTTGTGTATTTGTGTGTGTGTGTATGGCGCAGCTCGATGTGCGGCTTGATGTAAGGTGTGGAAGGTCGAGAAGATGAAGAGGAGATGGGCATGTGCTTAATCTGCAGGCCAAGTTAGTCAAAGCCAATCAGGCCATCACACCACGACAGAAAGCAAGCTTATCCCGGCGGACAGCTAGAAGAAGGTAGGGGAGAAGTAAGCGGGCCTCGCAAGGTGAGACTGGAGAAGGGGCAGATAGAGGAGGGAGGAGGTGGAGGTGGAATAGAGAGGGGAGATGTATTAGGCAAGACAAATCTTTGGTACCATGCGTCTGATGGCTTCCGGTGGTGATGTAGTATGCTTCAGGAAGTCGAAGGAGGCCAGGCCGCAGGCAGCACAGATCCGATTGGTATTATTGGGGGTGATTGATTTGGTTGGATGATTGAACGATGAAAGGATGGGTTGGTGGGTTGATTCGACGCGAGACGCAAGACGCTGAGAAAGGAGACGCGTTGAGCGATGTTACGTGACGGCCGAGGAGAAGAGATGAGCTGAGGTAGGAGATAGAGGAGAGGACGGTGAGGGAAGAGGCAGGTAATGATGATGATGATAGTGTGGATAGATGGATGGATGGATGTACCATTTCATTGTACGGTTGATCGGTTATGGATCGATGGTGATGATGTTTACGTGCATTTGGGCTTGTTGAAGGTCAGTTGAGGAAGCATAAGAAAATATCAAAGGGAGCTTGCTGTCATGGAAAGTAAACAAGGATGGGAAAGAGCATACCTACCAGGAGTGGCACTGGACGGGATCATCTGGGATCATCTGTACACCAAGTAGCACCTGCAGCTTGACAGCTTAAGTGGAACATTGACGCACTTGAGGCGCGAACCAGTGGGGCAGACACCCCTGCCCGCTGCGGCACGTGTCAACCGTTGACCCCACTACCCCACTACCCCACCACCCCGCATTCTACCCCGCCACAGCTGACAAAACGACCATGAATGTAAATGTGACTTTGGAACACCATACGTAAAGTGTGACGGTTGACAAGAGCAATTAATATCCAATCTAACTTGATCATACTGAAATAGGTGATGGGCGGATGAGGATTAAGAAGGGAGAGAGTTGTGACGATGAACCGTGGCACGACACGGGTTGGCTCGACACGACGGCTCGGAGTGACTGACGGTGATAGTGACGAGGACCACATGCTAAAGGTTGGATAGCTGGCTGGGAAGAGGAAGGAGGAGAGTGAGGGGAGAGAGAGTCAGCAAGCAATGAATCAAGCCTAAGGAGATGGTGGGAGGGCGGAGAAGAACAAGACCTGTCAAAGCGCAGCAGGGTTATTTGCGGGATTACATGATACGGGATGACTAAGCAAGTCACTCAATTGCCGAGGAGCGGTATTTAATATGTAATCTAGCGTACCGTGTCAAAAAGGTACAACGCAATACATCACAATTACAGACCGACTACATTACGTGTGACAAGACCCGATGGCAGCAAGGTTGAAGATGCCAAGATATATGTAACTGTGCGGATCATAATTATCATTCCGTGAAGTTCGAATCGAGGTAGTAGAGGAGGAGGATGTGATGACTCGTGTTATCTGTATATTTTAGTTAGGTCCACGGGTGTCAGTCAGCAAAGGAGCCGCAGGCAGGCAGATATCTGGAAGAGGGTGTACTGTTGATGTTCAACTTTTTGAACGTGCTATGCTATTCTGATCAATCCGGTTCGGCGTTTCTCCTCCCCTAACTTCGCTCGAAATCACACATGCAACCTCGGAAGGACGTATGGCGAGTTCTCGTCGCCTCCAGCACCTCTGCTCATATTAAAAGCAGAGGGCCTAAGCCAGTCATTGCCAATGGCGGCTTTCGATGTTCACTCTCAGGTGCTTCTATTCTCAACTTCGGCACCTGGCTTCTATGCGCCTCGACTGTTATGCTAACGGGTTTCTTGATGTCCCACGAAACTCTCGCCCTTGGGGCCTCTCCAAAGTTGCTATAAATGTCCTCACCAGTGACTGTAATGCGCTAGCATCGAGTTGGCCCCAAGTCTCCTGTCTCTTTTGGTCATCTGCCTTGGTCGGGGTCAACGTCGCCTTTACTCGTAGTCGTCGAGTCTAAGTTCAAGGCTTGCCTTACAGTGATATCCCAGTTCCTGTAGCTCGACTTGTACAGTTCTTTCCCCCATTTCCCCTTTTTTCTGACCTCGAGTCTTTAACCCCGATCACACCAGGCCAGGACCCAGGCATTAATAAATGTAGTATCAGGAGTCTATCCAGCCCCGTCAGTCAATATAGCAATTTCACCTCCAAAATGCCTAATATCCACCCACAGATACACGCCTTAGTGGTGTAGCCCTCTGGCACATAACATAATACGTGGCTAAGACATTGCCGCATCGTATCCTAGCTAGTGTCTGAGCCATTTCCATGTGAAGTGAAGTCTCCCACAACATTTTCGAGATTTCCGGGAAACCACCTGATTGAAAGGTCATCAGCCGTTACATAGATGCATACCACCACTGCACAAAATAGTCAGCTGGGGAGTCCGGTGCAGTGTAGTGTAGTCAATCAAGGATTTATGCAGGTGTGTGGCTTCGGACATGACCCAGAACGGGACGGGCAGCAGGAGCGTAATGCGTCACCGTAATGCAGCATCACCGTAATGCATGTTGCTATAGACTTTTGATATTTGGACGAGCTGGAAAGGTATACAACGAAAGCGATCAGAACAATAGGACAAAATATAAAGGCAAGCTGATATTTACTTCTTGCCACCTACACGGTGTACTCAGATAGTTCTTCCAGTCGTATGGGTCAGGGTGGGTGTGTACTTCAGGGATATACACTGACAGCAGCAGGCGGAAAATGCAACTGCTTATTGGATAGAAAAAAAAATTTACATCCCCATGACTATAATGACAAGGCAAAGTCATCGCAAACATAGTCTGCCTCACCTGAGGCCGTCGCGGTGGTGCTGGGCCAGATCGGTAGGCTGGGCTGGGTCCCTCACAATCCAAAAACGCAGTTTCGCTACCCATGTTGTTATTAGCACAGTGGTAGCTGGCCCAAGGCAACCAGCCATAGACAGCACAATACAAGTTCACAATACCCAAGAACTACCTAGATACGGATACATATGGTTTCCAAGAAGACTCTCGTCGGTTTGGTACTGATACCGCTATGTTTCGCTACTGTCTGTTATAAGTACACGCCGTAAGTGCAGTTCAGGCGTTCTACAAGCCACACTGTGCACAAAATCTCTTTGAATGAGACGAGACGAACTCGTGCATGCCAATCAGAGTCTGCCGAGGCCAATAAAAATTCCCATCATCATACCTCACAGTGGCTTGTAATTGTGGTTTTCCTTATCATCGCCAGGGTCGTATACCTCCTGCAGGCCAACTGTTCCGGTCCAATACACATTCACTGCCGCCGGTACACAGTGATATGTAGTTACAGTTATATTATGTAAGCTAGAAAAGTGGACGGCTGGTGGTGGTGTTACAATAAATACCTGTATCAAAAGTACTCGTTACAAGATATCATTTTGGACCTCTAGTATAGTAGTCAAAAGTCTGACAGGTGGGAACTCAAGTCACATGTGGGTGAGTTGTGGCGCAACCTGTGCTGTGCCACCAGCTGACCCCACCATTACCAGTTCCAGATGTCAATTTTGGCCCCATTATTGCCCCACCTTCAGCTGTCCAGTCACATTGATGCAGATTAATTGATCACCACTAACACGAGGCTACCAAACACGGCTGAGCATTTGTGTTTCTCTTCGAGGCGGCCGGGACAAGACTTCGTTCCACCACTATTTCAAATATCTTTCCTTCCGTTTTCACTTGCTTTTTGTCACCCTCAATTTCTCATTGCGGTGTGATGCGATACGATGCTACACCACCCCACGCCGTGACGGACACAATCCCTATCAGTCGCTGCTTCACAGCCGAACCCTCTCGAGGTAACGATGTCGCACACGGAGAATTAATGGGAAGATGTGGGATCAGAGCCGTATCTAGTGTTGGAAGTACACGAATTCTCAATTTAGGTAGAGGCGCTCGGCAGAAAGTGGTTGGCTTGTCGTACCACCAGAAGAATTTACGAACGCATTGGCGCCGTCTAATCAGGACGTTCTCTCAGGATCCGCTTATCCAGTCTCGTACTCGTGATCGTACTCGCACGCTTTCTCCTAGTGATTCCAATGAAGATCAAGAACAAAGCTTGACTGAAGAATAAGGCACGGACGAGATTCGAGACGTGGACGGTGAATACGGTATAGACGAAGAACAGAAAACGGAAGATGAACAGTACATGGACAACAGTCGAGAATCAAGCCGTGAGGACGGCGGTGTTGAGGAATACGAAAGTGCTTTCGCGATATGGGCGATGCTAAAGCTGCCCAGGAGACTCCCACCACTGCATCGAGGCCGTGTTCTCCCTCCACGACGGAAAACAGCGCCCAGGGTCAGGCCTGAAGATCATACTTCACGTTGCCGCGACCATCAGGGAGAGCTGGCCGGCCCCTCCGTTCAAAAACACTCTGTAACTGCCCAACCAAGCGGGATCCGTCAGCAGACCTGCTGCAGTAGCAAGAACTTAAGAGCTCCGACGCCTATGATATCGATAAGCCAAGGGAAGAGCACAACGTGAATACTCTAGTGCTGTTCTTTAGGGGGCAGAACCCCTGAGGTCGACTGCCTTCTAGTATCACCTCTCCAGTTGCTAAATCAACACCGACAACATCTTTCAGCTATACCAACACGTCATGCGAGCTGCTATAAGCTCTATACAGGGTGCAAAACTCGCCGGCGACGTTACACCATCATCCCTAGTATCTTATCTAGTCCCTTGCACAATAGTATCGCAGAGAAGCCAGTTGCCGAAATGGATGCTGAAGCACCACGTAACGCTAACGTCTCGATATATTAAGGCTATTCTTAATGCGACCCGTCTTGGATATTATGATGATAAGGAGGAAGTGGAATGGAAAAGGTAGTTGCCGCCGCTGTCTCAGAGCCTGGTGAGAACCGATTAGAACCATGCGAGGATTACACACAGACTGGAGCAGATAATAAAGCATCAATGATTGATCAGCGCTGCTGGTGACGAACAACAACCAGAACAGTTCTTCGACGAAAACGACGATGAGCTTCTTATCAGCCAGCCTTGCCAGCGAAAAACAAGAAGCAGTGGCTTCTGCTTCTTGTAGGCCGGGATCGAACCGACCGAAACTTTACTCGCACCCTGAATCTACTGATCCAGATCCAGCCCCAGCTTATCCAGTGTCCATCAAACAGCGGGTTGTGAAGGCATCTTCAGAACCCGTGAAGAAGACAGAGGATAAAGACGAAGGTAACTTACAAAGATACCTTCAACAAGCAGTCAACAGATTCTGGTCGCCAAGATTGCTAGATGACGAACAAATAGGAACAACCCAGAGCAACGAGCAGCTCATGGACCCTGTGGTTAACCTTGTGACGACTTTCGCCCTTGCGTATGTAGAACGAAGCATTACCCTAGGCTCCACCAACCTGGCTTGGAGCGCCCAGTCTCCTTGCAGGTTGGAGACTCAGAGAAGACAGTCTCTGCGGTCGAGGAGGATTACAAGCTGATCAGCATCCTCTTTGAGGACTCGGCGGAGAGGTCAAAGTTATCTACTTGGAAACTCCAGAGGCCAAAGACAACCCGACAGTCGAATTCAGACAGCGTAAATTGCAGCATTTACCTTATGGCACACGCTCTGCTGTTAGCCGCCGGCCGCGCCGACACCAAGAATAAGAGTCAGGAGGGTGTGCCCGACCGCATAGACTGTTTCTTGTTGCGCAGAGCGTTCGCGGCCCTGCTCACATCAGCTTCCAACTTTAAGTCCCACCTGCCGTCAGACTAGTTCGAGCCGCTGCTGGAGGAGTCGTGGTCATGGCGACCAGATCATAAGGTTGTCAATAACACAGACTCCACTGTCTGCGATTATTCCTTACCCGGAAGCATAGGGCGTCAAAGGGTGGTGGTTACCGGTTGGCGACGGTCGCGAGAGATACAAGGTTGACTGTAGATGAACTGGAGAGGAGAGCCTAGGAGTGTCAGGCGTCATGTATGGATATCAGTAGCTTCTCTTGGGACATTTGATACCGATTCATATTGCATGGCCTTTGGAAAAAGGTCGTCTGTCTCGTACGACAGGATTGCAATAGCTGTCAGATAAGGCAATGCTCAAGTGCTGAGCCTGTCCGCTTCGACAATAACAACTCCGCCTTGACTTGTACGCCATCAACATAGGGCTCGCTCCTCGTCACTTGGTATGTTCAGTGAGCTTGGGCAGTACCACTGCGGGTGGTCTTCCCATGTAAATTCACGGTCTTTATATAATCCTCTTCTAAGTCTGCATGTTGCCTGGGTCCCGGCCCGATCTGAGCTATCGTCAGTGCTCCCTGTGGTCTATGCAGGCCTCCTTTTCTGGCCCATCATGACCGGCGGTGAATAATTCACGGCCCTCGCGGCGGTGAAAATCTTACGTCCCGCGTTGGTGAAGATGAACGCGCAATTGGGAAGGATAAGTCGCAACATTGATGTGCTCCTCCTGTGCTATCCCCAGACACCTATCTTCGACCTCGATATTATCGCAAAGCTGAGATTGAATTAGAAAAGAGATGGCATATCCAGGCCTGATCCATCACCAGCTGCTACAACTACGGTTCTGAGCTGGCTCAGTCCTTACCCATTTGTTTCTTGGAGACTACCGCTGACGCAACATCATATCGCATTCAGCCTCGAAACCTTCGTCATCGTCTCGACAGACATAGGTCACATGCATATGGCCACAGCCATCACGCAGCATCAGATATGAAGACCGCCTCTTGTCGGCAGCCATATGGCCTCTTACTACAGTCGCCTGTCTGGCTTGCTTGATGTGGGATACCAGCAACAGCACAACGCTAGCCCTTCGTCTTGGCCAGAGTCGAGGAGGCTCCGTCGCCCTCTAATATCACAGCTATGAGCGCTGCTAGATGCCACCAACTTGCGAGCACCATCCGATAAGCTTGTACTCCCTGTCGTTTCACTCTCGAAGTATTTACTTCCTTCCTTCACTTTTCGACGCCCGATCCAGCTGCCTGTATCGTAATATACGATCTATAGACCCCGTACCCCCGTTACCCGGCGGTCCAAGACTACTGGGTGAACAGCTGCTGTATAGACTCGTGTACGAGGCTATATCTCCGTCTCCGTGCTATGGTTCCGCTACAGTCGTTCCAGCTCTAGCGCAGCTTGGTCCACCCATCCATCCATCAATAACTTCTCAACATTATCCTCCAGGCCATCCGTCTAGGTCGACAGGTTTGTTTCTTCATAGACCCCATCATCCATTCTACCCTTCCATCGACCTAGGTTCCGTCAGCTCGCTAGTTCGCCCGCCCGCCGTTGTCCATCCTCAAAGTCCATAAGTTGATCAGCACAAGTTGATCAAGTCTTTGGCCTCCTCCCCCACCCGGACAACGCACCATCGTTTCGTCTCCTAACTTTCAGCTCAGATAGCCGGGTCGCACGCTAGCTAGACTCCATAATTACTCCTTTCTCTCAGTTGGTCAGTTCTACCGCCTATCATCTAACGATAACATTGCTGATATTCTCAAGAGTCGTTCTGCTGCTACCAGATCTATCCTGGCTTCGAAGGAAGCCTGGCAATATCCCACCTCTGCCCTAAATGGCAGGCTACAGAGCAGATTGCCAAACGGCTCTTAGATGCCCAGATGGCCGAGATCCTCCTCTCTCTCGGGAATGAGACTATGTCTGGTCTTTACTGCCAGGTTCTCCGGTCTCTCTTCCCGACCTGGTATATTAGTCTGTCCACCTCTGACCTAACTTTGCATGACCTGTTGCCTATATACTTTCCCCTCCTGTTCGATCATCATGTTACTTTTAGTAACTCCTTCGTAGTCCCTCCTGCAGTCTACTCTTATCCCCAACGCTATACATTGGTTCTCTGTCCGTTACCTCGCTAGATTCCTAAACTTTACTTAGCTTAGTCTGCTGTGAGAGAAGGGTGCACCATTTCAGAACCGGCGTCTCGATAGCGACCGGACATTCCTACGGCCTATAGCCGCTTCAGATTCCTTGGAAACTTATATATATAGTGCATAGCTCACTATAGCGCCTCCAGGCTTCACGACACCTGAGGCTACTCTCGACACACTTCACTTACAATATAAATGCTCCCCTCGGTCTAACGTCCCGTCGGCTCCCTTAACGCACTCAGTCCAGGTTGCGCTTTTTCGTGTCCCTCCAGCAAACCGCTTACAAGTCAAGATCCTTGGGTTAGGCTTTCCCCCAGTAGACCGCAAAGTCGCCATTAGAATATCTATAATGTTACTGCCCTGACTGAAATAGACCAGATAACTCAACCGAACAGTGTCGTACGTATCATAACCAAGCTACAGATTTATCTTTACTTGCCACCTCCTTTCTTCCTTATTCCGATGTGCCCACCAACCCCACAAGCATATCTACTTTACCTGCCAGAGGTATATACCCAGTCTCCCGACACAAAGTAAGGCCGTTGCCCTGCCCGGTTCATAGTCACATATACTTGCCCCTCGTGCTTTACCAAAAGTTCATCGTTTACCAGCCGCCTAGCTATAATTTCATGCAGTCGTCTAGGCATCTATAGATTCTGACGAGATTAGTAATGCCACCGGTGCTTAGCAGGACTGTCTTGCCTAGATGTATCAAGGATCCGCCAGCAGTCAGCCCATCCATGCGAGACCCCCCCCCTCTCAGTTCCTTAGTAGCTGTATATAAAATGCCGCCAAATATAATCAGGCCTGCTAACAGTATTATATCTAAAGAGACTAAGGTCCGAACTCGCCAGACCCCGAAGCAACCTTCTCATAGGGATCACTCTTCTAGCCACCTGACCTCTCTGCATATACCAAGACCACATAAACGCCTCTTATAAGCCTCTCCCACAATCCGCATCTAGACCAACCTTATAGACAGGCAATATTCTCACTTGATCTTGACATTTCGCTCCCTTCAGCTAGCCTCTCCAAATTTGACCCTAGCCGAACATGCCTTTCGAGTTAGTTCCAGACCAGACGCTTATCAGAGCTTTCCCAAATACTTCATCCCCTAGCCCATGTAGCTACCAGTCTTTAGAACCCAGACATAGCTCTTCCTAAACAGGATCCATGAACCTCATCTCCCCTGCATAGCACCCACCCTCCCCACCAGCGGTATCCTCAGCTCGCACCCAGCTGACAGGATGTCGCGATATCAGCTCATCTCGGTCCTTCACCTCTTGCAGACTCAAACCTTCCTCTCTTCCTCGGTTGCTGCCATTGTATATACTCTATGTAGACGGATAGGTAACTGATATCATAGCTCTCGGCTTCGTTGAACCAGCGACGACGATTTCATATCTCAGTCACCAGTCAATATGTAAGAAGGTCACGAATAGAAAGGCTAGGGTAAGTGTAAACGAGAGTACGAGAGAAGAGTAAGGTGAATTCCTTTTTATTAGAATTAATTAACTAGAGTAACTATAAGGGCGAGAAGGGCCCTATATATATTTGTATAGGGGCCGGATATAGTAATTAGTATAATTACCGCATGCGTACAATAACCGCATGCGTATATACTGTATTACTGTATGCGTAAGTTAAGCCGATTAGACTTATACTTTACACAATATACCTAATTCCTGATCCGCATTCCTCTGTGCTTCTTGGTCACGACGGAAAGCGATGTGAAGAAACTTTTGGCGCAGCAAATCCATGTCTCCTTGTCCTACAAGCCCTAGGTCACCCACCTACTTACTCGCCCGGTGGGATGCACTCAACCCACCCCCCCCCTCCCAGCTTAAGTCGCCATTCCTCGCCCCCCCCCCCCGCCTGCCGCCTGGGTCTCGAGCCACCCCAGCCACCGACCTGAAGCCCCACGTAGGGCTGCATTATATACCATTATAGACAGAAGAAGTACAGACAGGAAAGGGCGACTGGCTATCGTCGTCGGCTTCTCCCTGTGCTTATATGGTCTCTGCTCGCTTGAGTACGCATTGGCGCTGGTAATAACTCGGTCTTGGCCGTGGCTTCCAGGTCGAGGCCGGCCCCTGGCCTGGGAGAACTGGAAGAGTCCACCTTCCCGTGTAGCCACTAAAAACGACTGTGTGTTGCTCTGGAATAGTTGTCTATGCGACTCGTTTGCCCATGGATACAAGTGCCTGACTGTTCAATTTCGATATCCGAGTTTTCAGCTTCTCCCACTAATCCAAGCACTAAAGTTCGGGTTTCGAGCAAATTTGCTATGATGGCAATACTCACAGGAGACTCTACGACGAAGTTAGATAGATGGCCGAGACACTATCGGAGATCCAATCTTACTCAAACACAAGAAACACTGTCAGTCGCCTTGCTGGAATTGCACATTAACCATCTTTCTCTACCTGGGTATCTCCCCTTACTTGCGCCCTGCACCTACTATTCGCCGCATTCAGTCACCTTGCTCACTGTAAGACTGATCACTTCTATTAACGGCAAGATACAACATCTCGGTTATCTTTGGTTCCTTGGCTATAGGACTAGACCCTTGATAAGCGATTCGTTGTCTCTGACCATCAGGCCCATCCGTAGAGCATAGACCTCGACCTAGCTGCCTCTGCTCCCAAGATATCCTTCTTCCCGACTCGGATCAAGGCATTCACGGCCGAATTTATACCAGCATGTAAAAGGTGACCTTATACCCATCCCCACAATTCTTGCCGTGCTAACAGCATTGGTGATGCCACCCCAGTCACTTCAACGCATGCAGAGGCTTTATTGCGGCTGATTCGCCCATGCATATGTCTCCACGCCCTCTCCCGAGTTTGGAAATGGCCGTAAGAGCCTCGAGCCTTGGCCTGGCCTGACGGAACCGAAACATTAGCAAGTAAATTGGAATAGCTTACGGCCGCAAATCTTTATATGTTGTGTGTTACTAGGATCCAGTCTCGTATGTAACCTTAGAAGCCTGTGGGAAGATTCTCATCAAGTACCTGAGAAGCCCGCTACATACAGGAAGTGATAGCGCTTTGCCTTCTTCAGACACTCTGATCATTCGTCGTTGAACTCAATAAATACGTTGGCCCGCATAATTTGGTCCCTGATTGCCTCCGCGGTACTGGTAAGTTCATCCTTAACAAAGTCTTCCAGATCCGTTCTGATACCAATGACTCTATCCTCTACTTCGAGACAGACACGCTCGTCCACGTGGCGATCATGTTCTCCTACCAATTCCTGTGATTCTTCAACCTGTGCAGCCAACCCATCCACTTGAGTGGATATCTCCTCACACCTCGCCTCCACGAGCCCCACACGGGTTTTCAGCTGTCCGAGTCCGGCGCGCAGGGTTTCCTCCAAGAAGCTAATTCGCTTCTCCAGCTGCTCGCGCTCTGCACGCTGGGATTGGTCGATTATAGCCTGGTGTTCGGCCAGCATCTTCCTGCAGACATCCTCGATGACAACTATACCAGGGGCACCAGGGCTGGTGCCCTCATGCTCGTCCTCGTCGGCAGAGCTCTTCCGCTGCCGTTTATTAGAGGAGCTTGACCCTTGGACCGAGCCTGTTGAAGGTGAGTGGTATATCAGCATTTGTTACCTGGCTTGTTAAACTGACGCAAAGGAACGCCCTGTTTATTCTGTGCTTACCGTAAAGTGGAGGACCTGGCGGGCCAGGTTCAAGCTCGCCATACGAGGGAGGGCTGAGGTTTGGGTATGATGCCGACGAGGATGAAGATGTAGATAATGATTCAGGGCTTATAAGCTTGCCGCCCTGCCCATTATAGAGCTTGCTTAGTTCTGCGGCCTCCCTGTTCAGCCCAAGCTGATGCTCAGATACGGCCTGGCAAAGTGAAGCTAGCTGACTGCTCGACCATGCACAATCCTTGCTAACGTACACAGTTAGGGCGGTCTGCTTCGCAAGAAGGCCAACAGCGTGCAGCACAGCACGGTGGGATTTCTTGGAAGGCCACAGGGGAAAGGGGGGAACGATAAGGTCGGGGGCATTCTGTAAGTCGAGTTGGAAGCAAAGAGGGTTAGGGCCTAGTCGGTTAATGATGTTCTCTTGGACCTCGTCGCCCTCTTTAGAGGATCCATCGAGAACCACGATAGACCGGATTCGATCGGGCTGGATATATATGTAGACGGGTGTCCTTGCCTTCCTAGGTCCTTTCTGCCTAAGTAGGTCGAGGGAGAAGTGCAAGCGGAAGTGGACGGTCTTGTCCGAATGGTTGTAGTTGATCAAGAACCCTGTCGGGTTGGCATCAGAGTCGCATAGGTAGGACGGCTTCCCATCGGCTCCAGCCCATTTGAACGCAGCAGGGGTATTGCTGGTTGCAGGGACAGAAGTCATATCACCGTCTCTAGGAGGTAGGATTGGAGGCGACAAAGATTCAGCCATAGCGGACGGGCCGAGCAAGAACCAACGACTGGTCCCTATATAGCACGGATCAGCAGTCAGCGGGCAACATCTGCATATGTGCTGATGATAACCGGGAGGGAGGAAGTGCGGGTAGATAAGGAAAGTAAACCCCTGCGTGATGCTAAACTGAGACGAGGAATCGCACTCAGTGAAGCTTCAGCACAGGATATCCCACCCACCCCGGCTTTGGAGATGATGGAGCAGCCGTGACTCCCGTCAAGTGTCGACAATGGAGGCAGGGGGGGAAGCTGGAGAGAGGAAGGGAAGGGGGAGATCCATATAGTTGAACGAGCTGGAGCAAACTTGAACTGAAGCAGACTGGACTGGACTGAAGTGAACAAAACGAACGGCACGACAACAAGACCTAGGGAAACCGCACAAGCAGCAATCTCTTCGAGAGGACCTCCTCCTATTGTCCACGCCCGCAGGCCTGGCAGTATAGGTGCGAGCGGCACGCGAACGCTACAAAAACAGCAGCGTTCGCGAGAACCCACAGCCAGATGACTCCTCTCTAAGAACGCCGCCCGGTGCCCAGGTCTGATGTTTGGGGATCGTTCCTGTCGCTTGGCTGTACCGGGAGCAGAACCGCTAGGAACGCTTGATTGAAGTGCTACTCCTGGTTATGTGCGATGGAGTATGCCCGCAGTTCAGTCAACGTCCATCCAGATGTTTCAGTCAAGCTGTAAATAGAAGGGGGGGGGGCGGTGGAGTGTGTCTGAATCTCATGTAGAAGGCGGAGAACGCATGTTGTTCAACGGTTGTCGTTACTTAAAGTAACGTGATCACGATAGCAGACGTTATCTATCAGCGGACCAATGTTAATCCGTCACCGAATAATGCTGGTACAACCTCCATCCGACCCCGCATGGCCCCGCCCGCGCTAACGGCACCGCGAACCCCGCACCTGGGCAAGTTGATCAGCCAATCGATAGGATCGATAGCGATAAGATTTACAGACGCCCTTCACGGCCAGTTGATTGACTAACATCATCCAAGATGCATCATTATCCGGATCGCTTCTCTGCTCTCCTAGCTGGTGATACGGTGGGCTCAGGTATACAGTCATGGCGGCCAGTCCCTCGAAACTGCACGGACGCACGCTGCCTGTGAACCCGGATCGCAACCGTTGCTACTCATATCAATACACATAAACACATACCAGTTGAGACACACCCCGTCTAAGCCTCCTCCTTCTTTAGCCCTTTAAAACAAAGTCGTAGTGTTTGAATATAATTCTGGTGCATTGGGCTCACGTGGGCACTTATGTTGAGGATCTGTGTTGAATATGTACTTAGGTAGCTGTTCCAGGCGGCCGGATATATAAGTATATATACTTGCGGTCCAACACCCTTCCTCAGATATGCTGGAACTTAGATGGCCGGAGAGGGTGTTGCTATAGATAAAGACAATGTGAGAATTGGAGCGCAGTAAGAAAAGAAGGAAAGAAATGAAGCCGTGTGCCTAAGCACCTAGATAGGTAGTGCGAGCAGAACATGCCACGCTTATTGGATTCATCGAATCGAATGAATATATATACACTCGTAAGGATATCTCAGAACGACCTTCGTCACATCCGAGTTGGTAGGTTGACTGTCGCCCAGATCGTCCCAGGCTTCATCACGTGGTTACGCGCCTGTAGCATGATAGGCATATAGATGTCACTCACGAAGTCGGAATCTACTGTAGGTATGTAGATGTTTGTCTGCCTTTAGTGCTGTCTGTCTGCCTGTTGCATACCCAGTTGTGTACCCAACGTCGCGTTGTGTCGTGTCACATCACGTTTTAATACTCCAATCACAGCAAGATACGCTTTACCTTCTTCACTTCCAAACAGTCAAGTGATTCAATGCTCATCCAATCTTTTCTTCGAGATATCTCTTCTTCCCCTCCACCAATTCCATCGCCTACGTGGTCATCATCATCATCATCATCATCATCATCACTACCAGTCTCCCGTTTCCCATTCTCCCTACCCCAGCGCCCCTCACCGTGATTGATACTTCCTTTGCCGTCTCCATGCTGTTCCTTCACCAGGTTGTGCCTCTCAACATCCGAACGAAGCTGCGCTGATTGCCACTTCCTCTGCTGTATAGCAACTGGTATCATCGGCCGACCGTCTTTATCTGTTTCTTCAATTAATCACCTAACTTCTAGCCCTGAACTATTTCTAGATTTCCATATCTCTCTTCCCTTCAACCGTCAACCTTCAATGAACATTATCAATCACTATCATCCAACATCTAACAGTAAGCTCGTTTATATCCATTTTCACTCCATTTCCTCTCTCCAACCCGCCTCCTGACTGCTAGCCAGCTCTCTACCAATTTCTCTTCCGGCTAATTCGATATTACCTAGAGCCCAGGCTTATGTTTCACTGACTTTGACTTGGCTTATAGATCCACACTATGCTTGCTCTATCTCCATAATGTATCTGGCCCTTCCAGCTTATACCAAGTCACACATCGAGCTGCGCCGCACACACACATACACAAGAGGAGATTCATTATCGTCTATCTGCCTCCTTGGCTACGTGATGCGGTGGGCTTTGGGGGCTTCGGCCTTCCCTTGTAACTCCACGGTCACTTGGAGATGTCGGTGGGCTTGGGTATACGGATTTGCCAGTCCCATATAACTCCACGGTCTCTGCAATGCGGTGGGCTTGGGTGATTTCTTCAAATTCTTCCCATGTAACTCCACGGTTGCACGCTGCCTGGACCCCAGATTGCTTGTTGCTCCCCACACCGTCTAGGCCTGTGCCCGCAATGACAACGTGGAGATGTCCTATGCCCTGTGGCTATGACGGATGAGGGCCTGTGCATGATGGCTGTTCCTTGCGGCTGGGCGGGCCACCCTTATCTCGACCTGGTTGGAATGAGGCACCTTCGCCTTCCCGCTCTGCCTTCTGGCCGACCTTGTACCTCATCTCGACCTCGAACTCGACCCGGAAACGTGCCACACAGCCTCCAAATCTCGCTGTCCTCAGCCCACCCGTCAGGTTTGCCATTGCATTCCCCTGCCTTGCCTCCCCTTGGTTCCGTTTCTGGACTACCCTCGAGTTCTCATCCCTATCCTCAAGCTGTTGCTGATGCCCTCGTCGGCCTTCGACCTTCGGCACATAGATGATCTCAGGCCCCTGCGAAGCGCCCCCTAGAACACTAGCTCTAGCCTCGCGTGCCCCAGGGCAGCTGGACTGTCCTTCATTCTTCCTCGGACCATCCATGGGCAAACAGGAGAACTCGTTCCCATCATCCTCCTTTCCATCCATCGTTACCCAGCTATGAGAACACAAGCAGCTAATCTTCTATTATACCAGTCCACCCTACCTTTTGAGGGCTATCTGCACGACCACGATCAGGCTCCTCGAGAAGCACGGCCGCACTTCTGGCTATGGGCGCTGCTACATTTGAGGTACTGTCGTCTCTTTTTCTTTCCTTCCCTGTCCCAGCTCCCCGATCTTTGTTTTCCCCGCCCTTCAGCTCGTCGGCCGCCCTGGCTGGTAAACCTACGGAGTCTTGAGCTCTTCTTGCAAGGTATCGCCTGCGGTATGTCTTGGAGATGCCGGTGGGCTTGGGTGGTTCCATTGCGGCTAGACTTCTCATGTAACCCCGCGGTCTCTGCGGTTGCTGAGAGTCTTGAGCTGCAACCGATCCTTCGGGAGAGCAAGGGGAACCGCCCATGCAACTGTAGGCTGTCTGAACACCGGATATTCCGCTGTTCCTCACGTCTTGGTATGCCCGCGATGACTGGAGTTGTCCTAGCGCTGGTGGCTATGATGGACGAGGGCCTTTCTGCATGATGGTTGCTCCTTACGGCTGGGCAGTCTTTGTGTAAATCTAGCCGGATGCTTTGTTGCCTTCCGACTCGATCTTCGCTCTATTTCGACCCCGGCCTCGACTCGCCTCTGATCCTCGCTGCCTTCGACTCTTTCCTCGCTACCTGGTGGTGCGTTATTTTAAGCCTGCCTGCCCTCTGTCTCTTCTGTACTGCACCTTCACTATACTCAACACTGGAACCCCCCTCCCCTTACCAACATACACACACCCAACCAAAGCCTTCGCCGAGACAGCACCACCATTGCTCAATAATGACGGAACCCCAGCCATCGATCGCCCTGAGGTACCCACTCTGGTCTGAATATCGTCTGTCAGACCGGACTCCGCTCCTCCTGTAAGCCACTACCGGTTTGGCCAGCCGTCTCTAGTCCGCTCTCCTCCCGTCTTCTTAGTTGACTGCCTGACTGACTAACGAAGCCCCTACCAGGCCGACAGACACCATCAACCACGGCGTCATATCCCCATCACATTTGATTACCACCCTCACATCATCCACTCATGGTGCCTCCCTGTCCACGGCGGAAACGATAAACTCCAAACGCTCGACCTAAATGTATCCCGTGTGATGCTTCGTTGATCTCTTTTTCTCCCCCTTCCCGGCAGATGCCTTGCCTCCTTTAGTCCATTCTGTTCTTTTCCATTTCTCCTGCCCGTCCTATGAGTTACCTGCATCCTGACTGGAGCTAGCAATCAGATTGAGACGCTTAGTTTCCCTCGCTTTTCCTGTTAAGGTAATCTTGTTCTGTTCCGATCAGGCATCATGAACCCTTTTCTTTTTCTTACGATCATCGAACAATAGGCGGACGACTGGTCTACTAGTCGAGGTATGCTTGCTTGCTCTTACATAAAAGGGTTCTCCCGCCCTTGATATTAGCCTGGGACTTCCCTCTTTCCAACCCAGCCATAGGTATACTTGCTGCTCGATAGTCAACAATAAAGAGGGCACATAACCCCTCCCCTGGCACTTCTCTTTCCTTCCCTCGCCCTGTCTGCTCCCCTGACCTCCTCAGTTCAGCTCTGTGGCGCGGCTGGCCGTGTCCGCTGTCCACCGTCCTCCTCCTGTCGCCATGGTCAAGGTCAGAATCGTATGGTTCGTTTTGTCTTTCTCCGCCATATCGCTGGTATGTTTGCACATGTCGCTACTATCGCCCTTAACATGGCCCATGCCTGAATAGTAGCCCCTCGACTGAGCTGTTCCCCTGAACCCTAGCTTTCAGGCCGACGACAACTCCCAAACAGCATTGCGTCCGAAGCACCACCTCCTGTTCGACGGCGCCTCGACCGGAACGCCCGGATTATGTTGCATCCTCGAGCTTCTCGCGCCCTAGTGTGATTTCGGGCTTCTGCTCTCAGCTTATGTATACACCTTTGGATCTCTGTACTATTTGGCTACTTGCAACTGTTGTTCGTTGACTCGGCATCAATTTTGCTGTGCTAGGGTCAAGGTCACCTTACTCTGCGGTGTGTGCTTTCTGTTTGTTCAATCCTTCACTACAGACTGAGATTGGAATCAAAGGCTACATACAATGTGGCCCCCCATGCTATTGTTCGCACCTCCGACGGGTTGAGTCGTAACAGCCCTTCCAGCCTCTGTTCTAGAAGTACAGGTTATTCCTACACTCCCTCCCCCAGCCCCTGAAATAAATTCTTGCTCGCACGAAAGCCCTTGGACAGGCTTGTTGTTGTTGCCCTGGCGGTCCCACTGCGTGTACTGCCACAGGAATACATAAGGATTAGACATAATCTCTAGTATTCAAGTTTCTGTGATGAACTTGTCAACCTTTAAATGTCGTGGATCCCCCTTCTGACCTCTATTGTCTACCAAATATATACCCTAGGGTATACTACAGAGTATCTTAGCCTTCTCTTTATAGATACTCAAACCCCGGGTTTTACCAAGAATTATCAAGGAGGATACCAGAGTTGCCAGACCTGAACGACCTAACAAAATGTCTGAAACCAAGAAACTGCATCTTACTGCCTTTATGTGGCCGGTCAGTCTCTATACAGGAGCATGGCGATATCCTGACCGTGACGGCCCGGCCTGATTGCGAAAACACGGTCCGTACCGCGGCTTACGAGGTCTTGAACGTCTTCGTCCAGAACTCTGCGCAGGACTCTGCGGCTTCTGTTGCACAGCTCTCTTCCGTCATCCTCGAGCGTCTGGAGAACACCATTCCCATGCAAAGCCAGGTCGTTAGCGTCGAGGACAAGATTACCCTCGAGGATATGCAGACGAGTCTCTGCTCCGTCATGCAGGCCATTATCCAGCGCCTGGATAAGGAGATTGTTCCTCGGGGTGACCGGATCATGCAGCACACGTCGAGCTGCGCCGCTGATACACACACGCGCGCGGGCGTGGGCGTGGGCGCGGCCTTCAACACTTTCCCTCTTTCCGATACTACCCACGCCCCCTCCCTTCTTTCATCCAGAGCATCATCGCCTTGGCTGTGCGTGATGCGGTGGGCTCGAGTCCCAATCTTGGGTGGTGTTAACTAGGACCCCGAGTTTCCCGTATTCCTTACGGCTGTGAGGCCTTTTAGTGTATGATAATGTCAATCTGTTTATATAGGCTGGAGGACTCGGCTCCTCTCAGCATCCCTGGTCCTCGATCCACGTCACGGTCACGTTCCCATGATACTAGAGTAAACCCCCGTTCAGCTTTACAGATTTAAAACCTGTAAAAAGGGAAGAAAGAGCAACATCGAAGTCCACCATCACTTCCACTATAAAAATTCTAGATTCTATCAAGTCATCTACCACTTATACTCTACAGGTTCCTTACATGGATATGAAGGTCCTAGATATCCTAGTAGCTAACAGTAACGGGATGGCTGCGCAGACTACGATGGAGGACTTAGACGTAATATGCTGCAGAATCATAATATCGGGTTCATTCTGTATAGTCAATTGGAACCAACATCATCCCTTTTTCAATACAAACATGCCACCAAACCACCCGTAGGCCCGGTCGAGTCTTCTGCTATGCCGTCTAGCAATCCTAAACGGTATCTTCCCGCGCGGGTGTGGTTAGTGGAACTGGATGCTCCTCTCGACGTCCAGGGCCGTCGGGCGGAACTGCCACACAGAGCCGTAGAGCTTCTCTGCCGCAAAGCCCGTGGAGGTGAGGGCGTGCAGGAAGTCGGTCCACGAGACCTCGCCCGGCATGGCCGTCGGTGAAGGGTCGAAGAAGAGGGTGCGGAACACCTTGAGGGCTCGCGCATCGACTGCGAGGGTCGGCTGGAGGTCGGCGGGTTTCAAATCCTCGAGAGGGCTGCTACTTGTGGTGGGAGAGGGCGGCTTTGTAGTTCGTCTTGTCTTTGTCTTAGCCTTAGGCTTCAAATTATCGAGCTTGTTAGAGCTACCAGAGTCACCCCCGGGCGAGAGACCAAAGTAAAGTGTGGACAGGGGCTTGTTTAGAGTATCAAGGTCGCGGGTCACAGTCGTCTTCGACGGCTCCTTGAGAGGCTCTACCCAATCCGGAGTACGTTGTAAAATCCGGGACTGCGACAGGAGACGCCGCACAGCGGTCCCGTCCAAGTTGCCGGCTCTTGCATATATTAATTGGTCGATTCTGGCCCAGAAAGCATCGAGGCTTGCTTCGGAGTGTCGCAAAATCTCCACGTTTTCCTTGGTCCGACGCTTCTCGATGGGATATGCAAATCTTCCGCCCGAAATATCGCCGAGATCGACAGCCTGCATCAGATTCTTCTCTGCGATAGCACTCAGAATGCCAGCCCACGGCCTAGTCTGCGATGCGAATTCGTTCTGTATGACCTCTTTGTAGTCGACCATGGCGTACTCAAAACCATTTGCCCACGGCTGGTATATCTCGAGCTGCCTGAGGCACTGTGAGATGATGGAAAGGTCACCTATAACCCCGGCTATATATGGAGATATAAGCTGATTGGCCTCCGGGTCAGAATCGAGCAGACGCTCCAGTTCATCGACGACCATCGGCAGGCGCGCAAAGAACAAGACCTGCCCATCCTCCCATAATGTTGTCAAGAGCCAGATCAGCTCCGTCTCAACCCTGTCCTTCTTTACACCCGGCCTGGACGTGATAACCAGTTTTGAGGATGTGACATCTACCGGCGGCTGACGGACAAACAGGTTGCGGAGGGGCGGGGATGCTGTAGCGCAGTGTTTGAGCTGACCCAGAGGTCCCTTTGCTGCCTGGGTTAGATAGTGGTGGAACTTGAGGAGAGCATGCAGGTAGTCCTTGGGCAAGTCTTCTAATGGTGAGATAGCAGCAGCATGCTTCACCTGCAGGACACGTAGCTCTTGAGCTTGCCGATGAAGCTCGGAGAATGATTCGAGAGGAAGGTATGCCTCGGCAAGTACGGTTCCCATAACACGGGCACGGAAGACGCTCCTCCGAGCCTTGTCGAATACTGGATGAGCTTTGCCTCGAGTATCCTTGATCATTTCCTGGCGGTGCTCCTCGACTTCCTGTTGTACCGCGGCGAAATAGCCGGGGTCCTCCCGTAGGGCCCACAGGTGGTCCTCAGCAGCTGATGTCCTGGCGGCAAGGAGGGACTGGATGCGTTCGAGATCAAGCCGTGCCGGGACACGATACGGAGCCTCCGCCGCCATGACAGCTAGAGAGTCAAAACCGTTGATCTTGGCCTCGGTCTTGAACTGCGGTTGTGACTTGATCGGGAACGCGTCGCCCGTCAATGTCTCCTCGGGGATCTCGTGCAAAATCTGCTTGCAGCAATTGACCAAAAAGGAGAGAAGTCTCTCTTGTGCCTCCAGGATCAAGAGGTCTTCCCCTGGAAGGAACTGCTTTCGACTTGTCATCCAGTCAAAGGCATCGGGATGATCATCCCAAGCAACCAGCTTGCCGTACTCGTCCGGGCTGGATTTGCCATGACATATTCGTTCAGGTAGATGGGGACGATGGCGGTCGTAATCTTCCCCAGATGCATTGCATCGCCATCGGCTGCAGCAAAGTCGCAAGGGGCGTGGTGGCCGCGGGCGTTGAGCAGCAACGGCAACGTTTTGGGGCCAGAGAGGTCTTCTTGGTTTATATATGGCCAGATCAAGGAATCTCTGTACTTGGTACCGACGCTTTTGACATCGCGGCCTTGTCGTGACTCTTTCTTAAAGGCTTCGAAGTCGGGGCGGTGAACTGTGGCCATGTTAGGCCAAGCTTTCAGCAAGATGGCCTGACGCTGTGCTTTGGTCTTCTTCGCCCATCGCTTCTGGATACCGTAGTGGCCTTATGTCGCTCTAGTATGGCATGCAGCTCGTTGTAACTGACAAACAGTCTCTTGGATCTGCCTTCAGCCTCACGACGAACTTCGGCTGGTTGCATCAGTTTCGGAACTGGAAGACCGCCACCGCCCAGCACCTTCATGAAGCTGGCCGGATCATTGAAGTCGATGCCATCCAGGTCGACATCGATATTGTCGTAGGCCGCCGCTGAGGGACTAAAGGGGTCGAACTGATGATCTGGGCGGAGATCCATCTTTAACTGACTATAGCGATGATGTCTGTCTGTTGTGAAAAGGCGAGTGGGGTGGATTTCTTGCTCAAAAGTTGAGTGTCGTTGCAAGCAGGCTCTGTTGAGGGGGTGTGGAGCGAGGTTTTTTTGTATGCAAACTTCAGTGAACCCCCCGGTGAATAAACAACGAACCCCCAGATAATTTGCTATACATTCACTATCTACCCGCTGAAGCTTTTGTTTAAAAAACTGTAACGAAGTATAGCAGAACTTATAGTAAATCTATCATAAAAGGTTTCATATTAAAAGAACCTAACTTAGCCCAGTAGATAAACGAGAAGAAAAAATAATATCCACCGCATAAGAAGTCTAGTTCTTCATCAAATTATCTAACACTTATGCTCTACATAGAGGCTCCTCAGGTCGAAAACCAGGCTCAGAATCAATCATCATTTACTTCTATAGTGGTCCTGGATTCGCAAATAGATCAATTACAAGGGATAGATATAACCTTTCAGCCATTACAACACAGCCTCCACCTACATACACTAATTATCTCCAGACTTATCTATAAGTACCGGAAGATAGTCCGACATAAAGCCCCCAGCTTCGGCTTGCTTCCCCCAAACTCGCTAGGTTCTGGGTGATACTGGATCTTAAGGCCCCGCAGTGTGGGAGATAAGTGTAAACAACAATGTATATCTAGCGAAGTAATCAGACTTGTTGCGAAATTGCTTTTTGGGGGTAATCACCGTAAGGTGTAGCTACCCAAGTAGTCTAGGTACGTTCCGTCTTCCAATGCGGCGGGAACATCAGCTATTCAAGACAGCCGTCCCCTTTCTCCTGTATAAAGGCGAGAGATGCGATTTGGTAACTATTTAAAGTATCAGTTATCTTTATTAGTAAGCTAATCGAAAGCCTTCATCGTACCTCAAGTATCGAAGGAAGTGTAAACATCTATAGGTTCAACTAGGAGCGACGCGGCCGGAGTCTGTAGTAGCACCGGACCGTGGGCTTGCGTGTAGTTAGGTACCAACTTCAAAATCCATCGATTCCGGAGAGAAAATCCTAGGTAGCAGTCAGAAATAGCCGGTTTATAATCTTCGAACTGGATTCCATAACCAATATTGCCGCCGTTGAAAGTATCGACCTGGTCTCTGTAAGCAACCTCACTGCCGGAAAAGGCGTCACAGTGATTTCCAAAGCTATTAACCGCACCGCCTTGTGTTGTAGAAAACTGGTTTTCATAGCCTTGATATGCATCATACCATCAATTGCTCCACATGCAACACATCCACTCCCAAGTATGCATTAGAGGTAGCTATTGCAAGTTCGCTGTGGTCACAATTACCGAATTGGCTTCTATACGCCGCGGGTAAGAGTTGCAAACTAGTCTTGGTCTCTGTAGATAAGTTCACCGGCGATCAGAGAATGCAGTACCTAGCTCGATATATAAACAATCCTTAATCTACCCAGATTTGGTCCTTCTTGTACATCAGGAAAACTCTCCGATATTGGGCCGCCGTAAATTCAATCAGGATTCGCATCTGCAAGTTGAAGCCCTCTACAAACATAACTTGTACCGTGCCCGAAGAGCATAAGGCCTTAAGGCGATGATGTCTAATCTCCTAGATACTGAGGCGACTTCCTCGGGGCTTAGCACGCCCAATGGAACATGCGGAGCCACCTGGGAAGCTGTTAGCTATGCCGGTCACTGTTGCTGGTGTGGTGGCCCCGCCCATAAAGCGGAATTGAATTATCGAGGCGTTTGCGACAGCTCTGAAGTTTCAGTGGACTTTATTTCACTCTAGTGAGGCATGATACCTACAAAGATCTCGATTCTCCGTTGCGTATGGCATCATGAGTGTTGATATGGCGATGGGGGCTCCCACACCCAAGCTTAGGAACACCTCGATCTCGTTCAAAGCACCATATCCCGGGTACCCGGGAGACCCTATAGACAAGAGGAGGACACCTATCAGCGATACAGGTGGACCCAGTGTTTGGGACGTTGCCCGGCTGGTGGTGTTGCGAGGATAGGAGAGTGGACGAGCCATACTGACGCCTAGGCCAGCCCCCTGGTAGGCCAATTTGCGTGTAGCTGGGTGTCAAGGTCTATTTGGACTTTGTTCTTCCAGGACTCTCAGAAGCCTTCATAGTTCCATCTGAAACGGTAACAATATGTAGTAGCCGAGACCCAGAATAAACCGACGGCTACGCCCTCCACCAAGGAGACATTGGTAGTAGCGACAAACAAGAATAAGACAACTATACTCGAATTTCCTTAGATATAATGAATGTTGTTTCGTCCCGATTGCTTGGTAGTGACTACCAGATCTGATACCCTGAGGAAATTCCGCTACCCAAACAAGAAGTCTTGTCCTTGCTAGAATCTTACTGCCCCTGCCTGGAGAACATGGGGAGCGAAGAAGTCAGGACCTTCAAGCCAGCCATATGCGACCTCATGGTTGACGCCAAGATGCTCTAGCTGGCGGGCGTTTCTAAGTTAAACTCTCAGTACCCCCGATAGGCAGACAGCCTTTTGTCGGCGCAGCGCGGACGATAATTATGCACCACAATAATGACCGATCCATCTAGCTACATGTAAAATTTCACATGAGCTGGGGGCTCATCCATGGAACGAGTCATCTATATCTTCGACAAGTGGATATATGTCGGACACCGTCTTCGAGTAATCATGCAATTGTCAACGGAAGAGCTTTCATGTCGTCGGAAAATTCGAACCCTGCTCGGCCCCGAGCGAGCTTCTCGTCCCAGAGGGCCTTAATTATAGACTCAGTGTTAATGCCAGAATATTACAGTCATTGTGAAGAACAGGCAAACCTCAACTGCTCCGCTGTGCTCCCTTGCTTTGACCTCTTCCGTGCCTTACTCTAGATGTCTCCCCTTAGCTGCACCTTGAGACGTGGCCCAATCGGCTATCCCGCAAGAAGGCCCGGGGAAAACACTTTCAGTCATGTCTCATCTGCTCAGACCGCTTGCTCTGTGGCATGTAGGGAGTAGCAGGGACTCGCTGGTAGCAGGGACCATACGAACAAAGAACGCGACTCACCGCCATTCCCCTCCAGCTATAGAGACCGTGACAGCTCAAAAATATTAAATATAGAGAACATAATCAACCCAATGAGAGATGGTTCAAGAACATGCTGCTGATGTCTTAAACTCGAACAACTGGGGCAAAGCAATAATAAAGGCTATTTTACTGTATGAACGAGACAACAGTGGAAAGGTCTTGTGATTACTTTGTTCCTCTCTCTCATTGGGTATACTTGGCAAGTGAGTATCAGGCCTTCAAACTGCCTCTTTTGTCTCACTATTATCAATGTCAAATATATAGGGACAGAGACAGCCAACAAGATATCGATAATACAACGTAATATCTATCCCAAGGTCGGTCTGCTTTCATCCATGATTGGTCTTGGTCTTGATGACGATGACGCTTAGGCTGTAACACAGCGGATAATGTATGGTCTGGTTGATAGTCGGTATGGGCGTCGAGAACAAGGCAACATTGTACACTTCCTGGGCAAGCAGCGAAGACTTCTGGGGCGTGAGGCCTATAACGAAATCGACCTTCTCAGAGTCTAGTTCACTAAGTATGCTTATTGCATCGAAATTGTTGCCAAGTTGTTCAATGTAATGTTTTAGTAGTTGTTGTTTCTGATAGTGGGTTTCTGATAGGGTTGAACACCGGGTAGGAGAAGGAGGAGCTGATGTTTGCTGTTGTCGCCGCCCGGGATACCCTGGGGTACTACTACTCGATATATATTGAAGCGGCCTCCAGCCCCAGTACTACTGCCACTGCTGTCCCCCGTTACCGAGGACGGATGCCGAGTCGGAACTTGAATCGTCCCGCCGGCGAGGGTGTGCTTTGACGCGTAGGGTCCATGAGTTTGCTATCAGGGCGGACGTGACGTACCCGCCTATAACCTTGTAGACCCAGATCTGGTCATATTCCTGGTTCTGGTTGTTATCTTCCTTGTCCTCCTCTTCACCGCAGTCCAGGGCCAGGGCAAGTGAGGGCTGGTACATGAAGTATATTCTACGCATTCTGATACCGCTGTAGCTCGACCACCTCGGCCGCCTTTGTACGGATATTGGTGAGCCTGGAAGTAGCCCCTCGACCAGATAGCAGACTATCATTCAGCGTAAGCATACAGGTCTGGACTGGAGAAGTCTGGCTCATTTCGCTTGGTTCTCTATAACTATTTGACTGAGATGACCGCCACAATCACAACCGAATCCTTAGTTTACTCTATCCATAGATCCTAGGGCTCGTTCTTTCCAACCTGGCCAGCATTGGTCTGGACATACCTCAGGACATCCTCCGCCGCCGTGAATGTCTTGGGCATTTCCTGCCCCTCGAACTTGGCACAAACTTCCACGAGACCGCCTGCAACCGAGTCTGTCTTCTTATTGATATGATACTCGAAAGTCTGCAAAGCGTTATCTGTCAAATTCACAGGCTGTCCATTAAAGGACGAAGGAAGCTGGGCGAAGCTGCTTAATCGGGGGTAGAGAGCGGCCTCATCCGCGGACAGATCAGGCGGTGAACAGATCGTTGCGGGCTGGTCCGGGTTCGCGAGGTCGCTGAATGTAAAGATGCGCGTGTGGTCGTCCTCGTAGGTGCCGGACTGGTCGAAGTAATTGCCAGAAACCAGGACAGAAGATCTAAAGTGCCTTAGTACAGTACGAGATTCCAATATAAGGCCTTGGGGGGGTTTACAAGTTGTAGATGCCCATGTTATACTCGAAGTCGGGCGTGTAGGAACTGTTCCTCCGCGTCAGAGAAGAGGCTGCGTTGGAATAGTCATACAGCGGCGCCTGGTTGTCATAGTTGCTGAAGACGTTGTTTGCAATATAGAAAGTCCCAAACCTCATCAACGGGTTGCGGCTCATAGAGTTGACGAAGTGGTTGCCGAAGACGGTGAAGTGCATCTTTCCGATATCCCGTGAGCCCTCCTTTTCACCACCTCCCCACAGCAAGCTCTTGTGGTGATTCGCGACGATGTTGTGAGAGAATGTGATGTTGTCCGAGCCGTCTTCTACATCGAACAGACCATCATAGCGATCCACCTCCCAGCCCCAGAGGAAGGGTTCAGGGGCCACAGCCTCATGGCCATCTTCCAGAATATTTCCATCAAGCCACAGATTACTCGAGGTGACGACACTGATAGCATCATAGCGAGCGTTCCAACTTCTTGGATACGTTTCAGGAGCTGGGAAACAGTCCTGTGGCGGGCTAATTCGCAGGTTCCGGATGATAATGTTGGACTGTACGTTGAATACCAGTGACACACCGTGAAGATACGCCTCGGAGTCCCAGCCTACCAGTGTTAGATTCCCTTGCGCGTTGATTGACTCCCATGACTTTTGTACGTTTTGTGCCGTGTTGCGCCAGCCCTATTGCGTGGTTAGTATGATTTATTAGTCTTCACCTCTGTAGAATACCTTGGTATTGCATACTCACATTCTGCCTGTTCAGAAGCGCCAGGTACTCCGTGGCATTCTTACCCTCAAAGGTCTCATCCGCGGCAACAGCGGCCTTGACCGCGTCTGTATAAGTTGAATTCAGAGACATTATGTAGAGGGTAAAATTATAGTCCGGAACGTTGCTGGTGTTGATATAAAGCTGACAGTCTCCAGAGGTGGTCTCGTTGATCTGGTTACCATTGATCTCGCCCTTCACGTAAACTGTCCGTGGTTCAGCCTCGGTTAAAGCAGTTCTGAGGTCCACCATGTTGTCAACGACATATACGGTGCCATTTTCTCCACCGGTCACCTCCGCGGCGAATCCAAACGGCTTTCGGTCCGGAAGCACAGCGGCTGAATCTTGTCGAGGTTGGTGCAAGGACAAGCACATGACTTGGGCCATATAGCCCAAGACCAACAAGGTGATAGACCGCATCTTGACTTTTTGTCTGCTAGTAGGCTTGCGGGAATAGCAGTCTCCAAAGCTACTAAGGGTGAAAGAGTTCCGGAACGTTTCACAAGGCAGATAGAACCCAGCGGAACGAAATGGCAGAGAAAGAATGGATATTTATATCTTCCAGAGCCCCAGTTCATGCCTGCTCGCCTCGGTACGACTCTAGAGTCTCGCATAGTAATATTTGTCTAACCATTCTCGTACCCTTGTAGCCATGCTCATTGGTGGAAACAAGTAATACCCGCGGGGCACGCTCAACCTGAGACTTGCCACTCCACAATATGCATGTGCTGTTAGGCGCGGTCAAGAGCAATGTTGGATATTTTCAAGCTGAGAGCGGCATCTGGAGCATCATAAGACAACCTTGAGCCTCAAACGCGGCCAGATTCCGCCCACTTACGGACTGAGGAACCATCAACTCCAGATCGAAGGTTAGCTCAATATCTCCATTCTAAAGACCTTGTGATAGCCTGGCCTGATGGTCCATCTGATGGACTTGGTGCTGCAAACACCCCTTGATGAGCACGACCTAGGCTGTCTCTTAAAGATGCAATTCTGGACACAGAGAGTCTGGACCTGATTCATCTGCCCGAGAGTTCGCAGCCTTGCTGCATAGCGATCCACTAGCGGTCGTCCAGCTGCATTCCCCAGGATACGTCTCAGCACATCGCACGTTCTCGACGTGACCGTTAGTCGACCCTCAGGAAAGGTTGCCGCAGGATCTGCCACCGGTCACATCTTTGCGGCCGAGTCTATAGTCACTGCTTGTTACCATGTTCATCTTGTGTCCATAGCATTGTCCTGCAACTATAGGGCCCCAGGGACTGTCTCTCGGCCACCGCGAACGCACTATCACGAAAGATTCATGGATCAGAGACTGAACGACGGGCCGGCCTTCTACAGACTATCAGTTACCATATGTGACCCACTTCTGGCCAGGTCGCAGAAATGGCCACCCCTCTCAAACTACTAAAACTACTAACCTAACCATCACTACCCTTAACCTTTAAACCTTTATATTTCAATTAAAATAATACCTTTCTGTTTACTTTTTACACTAAATAGAGCGCGAGAAACGTCTTTAAGATACTATCGCGGCTTTTCGAGAAGGTCGCGTTATCTCCCTTAATAGAGCCGTACTTTTATTCGATATCCCTCGAATAACCCTCCGCCGCCATCTTAACAGCGATTAAACCTATCGGATAGCTTATAGCTATTAATAGCGGCTAATAGTAGACGAAGAAGCTTCCTTATATCGCTAGGTCTTATAGCTAGCCGATTAGGGCTAGCCTATACGTATTCCTAAGCTCTAGAAGATCGCTATATCTATACTAGCTCTTCGTAGCGCTGCTACTAGCCCTCTCGGCTATAGCTAATATAGGCGATTTATTCGAAGGTACCTAGAACTCCTAGCTAGATACTCCTATAGTATAGACTAAAGCTATAAAGATACCTACGACCCCGAGATTATCTAGCGATACTTCGACCTTATTAAAGATATATTAGATTACTATAAGATTATATAGGAAGATATATATAATATAGATAAGAAGGGTATTATTAAAGGCCTATCTCGTCGCTTTAAGGTTCTTATTAGTAAAGACGACCCTCTAGTTAAGGACCCTATAATAGTATAACTAGGTAATCGCGAGAATATCTCTATTATTAAGTATATAGGGCTTAATAGGTATCTAATCCCTACCTTCGTTATCTTCTAGGGAAAGCAGATATAGGCCGATTAGTATAATAGTAAGATAGACTATTTAGTAGCTATACAGGTAACGGAAACTAGTTAGATAAACTATATTATCGCTCTCGAATAGTTAAAATACTTTAATCTCTATATAAAGAATTATATCTACGGGATATAGCGACTTCTCCTCTTTAATAGGTATAATAGCTACGTCTCGATCGAGTTTATCTTATACTATTAGGATAATAAGATTATACCGATCTGTTTCCCGCTATATACTACCTATTTCCTCTAGCTATTCGATATCGGTATATTCGGGCCGCTCTCGATAAAGTATAAGGTACTTTTACAGGAAAGCTATCGCTTTAGGGCCTAATCGGTTAATAACTATACGTTCCTCGGTCTCTATTAAAAGGCGCGTAAAGTAATTAAAAGAAATATTAAGGGATCTTTTAGGGGGGCCGGGATATTTCCGTAGAACCTGGGGAAGGTTATAGGGAAGATCGTATATAAAATTCCCAGATTATTACCTCTTCTGCCCTAACTTCCTATTACTATTATAGCTATACTAGTAGTACGTCGAATCGATAATATTATCGCCTAGGTACTACTTATTTGCCTTACCCCCCTATAGCTTAATTTATCTCTCGTATAGAAGGATATTTCTCGCCTTACTACCGACCGAGTAACCCTTCGGGTTATTAATAAGAACCTTATTTTAATACGGTAAAAATACTATTATAATCGTATAAGGCGATATCTTAGCGAAGGTAGGCTGCTTATTATAGAGTAAATAAAGAAAGAGATTAACGAAAATTAATAAAGGGAAGTATAATTAGAAGCCGAGAGATCGAGAAAGCGAGCCCTTAGGGGTAGGGTTAGCTTTACTAAACTCGTCTTTAAGGAGATAGCTATAGATCTTAATATCTTTACGTAGCCGAAATATCGTTAATATATAAATTATATATAAATTTAGCAGGCGAATATATTAAAAACGGTATAAATTATATTAAGTTTACTATCTCGAGTATATTATATATCTTAAGATAAGCAGAGATATCTTGAGTTTAGTCCGTAGCACTAAATTTTAGTGTGGCAGGCTAACTCGGAAATGGGGTAGCCATTTCTGCGACCTGGCCAGAAGTGGGTCACATATGGTATGAGATCCCGCGTATAGAATCGACTATCGTTATGCGGCGCAAAGGCACCCCTGTTGATAGTATATAGAGACCGGATCTCTGCTCATCCAGTGCATCCCATTACACTCGACGGTATGATGCAATCAAATGTTTTCGCGGCGGCAAACGGGACGATCAAAGACATTACCTAGGTAGAGCTGTAATACTCCCCAGGCTAGCATTGGCAACTATCCTTACGGTGCTATCCGTTGATGATCGATCTGTTTGTGCACAAGAACCTACGGGCTCGAGCTAGGGAACGAGCCTGCCGACCTGGCCTTTTTGTCTGCTCGGACCGACTTCAAGCCTTTCTCGGCATACAGCGCAGTATCTTTAGCCGGGAATGGCTCGCTTTCGGGAGGCATTTTTGACCTGGAAACTGGTCAGCATCCTACCGGTAAAGAAGCCACGAGGACTCTGTACTGTACAAGCGAAGCTTTGACTTCGTGTTTATTCTTACCACGTGGGCCAGGTCAAAGACTTACTGGCTGATGGCGCCTCCATCCTCGCCCTTTGCTCGAAAACTGCCAGTTTCAGTACTGAGAGTTTATCTGCATTTGTGTCAATCAACGGGTTATCGTGTCTAAGCTTCTCAACCAGATAGGACAATACAGCCACCTTCGTTGTTGCCCGTCACACGCCTAATTCACATATCGAGGCATTATAAAAGTGTGAGTTCTTGATCTTAGCAAGAGAACAAGACCAAGCTAGCTCTTCTCTGGAGGATACCTGCAGGAAATTCCAGAGCGATGGCGGGGTCAACCAAACCACACTCGAAACGAGGTCACCGCGAAGACTGTTCCTCAAGGAGCCACGATATTCGACTGCCGTCTCCTTCCATCAACACGGTTTCCGATGAGAATTTGCTGAGTATCAAGGAAATGACTGACAACGCGTCGTACCTAGTGTGAGCCACTAGCGGGAACGTCCTCCTGTGAGATAATCCTGGCTTTACACTCGTTTCTGGCCTGGCTAGGGAAGTGGGAATAGAGCAGCGGTCTCTCGAGTTGTACACTTAATTACGACATTGATGACTCTGAGGCGGACCTTAGTCTCACTACTCTTCGCCTAATATCGGTCCCGGACTAACACAGCGGCTCGAATCCAGACATGGAGTTTGCCCAGCGCGAGGGCATCAGCCCACTTCAGTCATTTCACACCGGATGATCGTCGATGGATTGATCTGATACAATAAAGGCGTTGCTTACCTTGATGGTTAATCACGCCATGCGACGCTTCCAGCGGGCGCATCTTGCAATATTACGCTTCACCATTGTTGATCATGAACTATAGATCCTGGGTGTTGGTTTGATTTGGGTAACTCCCTATTTTAACCTCCTCCTAGTCCTCGCATTTTAGTCTCCCTGTCTAATTCGGAGATATATCAAAGACGTCGTTTCTCTGAATGGCTCTGAATGGCTTGTAGTACTTAAGGAAAATATATAGTGCAAACCGATAAGGTCGGGAGGTGTGCTGCATTATCAGTGCCGGGTATGGACTGTCCGCAGTATATATAGCTGAGGCTCCAACTATCATAGCGATAGGGTTAGTGTCGAGGGCGGTAGGAAATAGGTTCAAGTGACCAAGATCAGGCACGCTTAAGGGTTCCCAAGGGCATCGAGTGTTATAAATATAAGCTTCAAGATACACAAGGCCGGCATATACAGAAGGCTACATAAGTACTTATGTAGGTAGTTTAGATAAAGTTCTCACCTTTCAACATTAGGCAGGCTGCCTATTAGCCACAAATCACATCAGGCCTACCGGAAACTCTTAGGGTATGCTATCTGAAGCTCGACCCAGTAACCTAGCATGAAACATGGACAACGTTGGCTGCGACTTTTATCGAGTAGGGGATACACAGGCTGATCATAGAGGAGCTACAAACTCGTTGGTGATGCTGCTCTTGTGCGTCCTCCTGGCAATGAATACGTGTAGTGTTCGATGATATGACAATTGCGCCTTAGCAGAAGACAAGCAGGAATTTGATGTGCATGCAGAGGCAGGTGAGTAATAAGGTCGATGAATGGAAGAGAATGTTCTGCTCCACCCAGACCGGCACTAGGGACCTTGGAGACCGTCGCATCGCGACGGTTCTCTGATACATATGCATCTAGGCGTACAGCTTACCTTAAGACGACAGGCGGGATATTTGAATCGGAAAGGTGTGAGTAACCAATGACTAAATATTCAGTCTACATTTGAATCAAGACACTCTGTTTCTGACCTGATGATCATGTACCGGTAGGTCTAATCGCGTCCAGCTTTCCCTTGGTCTTTTTTATCTTCCACTGTTGTGATATAGTACGCAAGGGGATGGTGGCCCGCGGGGACTCCTGTTATTGTCGTCGTTGTTCCGTCGTTACATGTGCTCCGGGTTGCTACGATTATTATGGCTGTGTGCACAGGTCGCGAACCGGACCGCAGAATTACTTTGGAAGCATGCTTGTTACGAGAACGTACACTGATCCGAGTCTCATATTGGTCTGATGCAGGGCTGTCGCACGTCCTTGTAAACCTCCTCTCGGCGATGCGGCCCTTCTCGTCCAGATCTTCGTCGTCAAGTCTGACCTTGGAAGCAATTATGTTGTGTATAGGCCGATAGGGCGCATTTTAATCATGGGACGAAGCTAGTCAAAGTTATGTGAAAAATCGCGTTTTCACCCTGGATTCTGATGCTGATCCAGCCCTTACAATGATAATATAGCTGCTAATATTTTTGGAAGTAGACTTGGACGGAAAAGGTATAGGGACAAAAGGCCGTAGCAATGAAAAGCCGTAGTGATGCAAAGTCGTGGTGGTAAAAGCCGTAGAGACGAAAACCCGCGGAGGAAAAGCCGTGGAAAGCAGCCGTGGAACTGACCGTATAATAGCTATGAAGGGTACGTCGTTATGGCTCTGCGTCTAGATGGGAATTTCGGATGCTACGGGCGCATTGCTCAAAGTTCGTCTCTCTTCCTAGATATACGCTCATAGCCAAGGTTTAGATGTTTTGCCTGCTCTGCACAAACGGCTTGTCTTCGAAAACCCGTATACAGAGCCACGTCCCATACATCATCACGCAGAGGCTACGACGTTGCTCCTCCGAGGCAGCAATACTAAGCAGCTGTCAGTATATATATAGTACAGTACTTGTACATACTCTCTGTAGCCACTACTACCACTACCACTACCACGAAGGCGGGGTTGTGCCATCTTGTAGAGAGGTAAAAACAGAGTGGGCCTGGGATGGGTCCGGGTTGAAGACAAGACTTCACACAGCTATAAACCGAGGTATTCGACAGTTGTTCTCCTATTTCATGCGTATATCTATAGGGAACAGCTCGAAATGCGGCTCCAAATACGCAGGTAACGGAGGCTGAAGGCAATAATATCGCCGGGCGAGAGAGAATAATCGTGTGATTGAGAGGCGACTGACGACAACGACGACGGGTGTGTATTTAAGTAAGCTTTACCTTCTAGGAGGATTCAAAGATAGCAAGACTGAAACGCACTTAAAACAGGAGTTGTGCGGAACGAGACTAAACCTGAAGGCAGCAAGGTCGGAGACGGCGAGTCGAGTCTATAACTGCGGATATTCCGGGTTGTTTGATCTTTGTAGAAGGCCTTAACAAGAAGGAAGATCAGGAAACACGTAATTTACAACATACGAAGTTGAGTTGTCAATTTTGCGGCGATAATTGTCCAGATATTGATGTTGTAACCATACAGCTGCTTGTGTGGCACACCTGTGAGTTTTGTCGTGGCTTGAGGGAACCGTAAAGCTGACCTATCCAAGGTACATCGACTGGTACAATAGGAGTATATATAGCAAGGGAAGCAAATGCTGTCACGGGGTCCAACCGTCGGTAAATCAGCCAGTATTTGGCCTCTGGTACTTGGCGGCCTGTGTCTTGCGACAGCTGGAGCCCCTGCGTGTCCTTGTAAGTGAGTGGACTCATCTCTTGAGGCATGCATAGCACATTCCCCTCTGGCTGCGCTGGGGAGCAAGACGAGTGGCTTATTAGAGGAGAGAGTGGAGGTTGCAACAAGAGGAGAATCGCAAAAGAAAAAGAAAGAGTGCCATGTTGGAGAGGCCTCGAGACTTTCAATTCATTAGTCCAAATATTCATATCTGTCTTCCTGTTTGTTCGCCTCCATCAGCTGGAGCTAGATAGAGTCAAGAAACAAGACCGTGAAATGAATGTGCATGTAGCTCCTGGTATGCAAGCAAGCAAGCTTGCATGAAAAGTCGATTATCATCGCACAGTTTCCCCCGGACTACCTTACTCTTCCACCTCGAGATTGATGGTCCCAATATAGCCCAGCCGGACCTTCTGAACGCGGTCCAAGCAGATATCATAAGTGCTAGGCACCTACTCCAGGCATCCCTCACTTGCCCCCCCTGTCCTGCTGCACCTGGAGAGTCATTGCTTTGTGCTGCTGCTGCTGGTGCATATCTGTTACTCTCGCGGTCATGGTTACCGTTGCCCTCGGTGTAAACCTTGATCACAGCGGTGGAAGGATTATTGCTGCTACCATCACCACCACCACCAGTAGCGCCAGTGGCTCACGGCAACGAATGCTTTATAGCTGCGGTCAGCAACTGGCAAGTGCGCCCTACTGAGCTGTCCGATTTGCCCCTGCACTCCCTCCGGCTCCATCTCCAACCGCGCCTCCGGTTCAGGTGTTTGACGAAACGCTCCGTATTGATAGCCGTATCGACAACCGCAGAATCCATCTCTCGTAGCCATTGTATAGAGCGGCCGAGCACGGTGGCAGAGAAGTCAGCGGTCTCAAGATCCCGCTACTGCCGCTCCAACTGTCCTTGCCGTTGTTGTGGAATAAGCGATACATGTCTTGATTAGTATGCTGTTGGTACCTTAGTCTTTATGCTTAGTATTATCAATCTGTTCCATAATCTGACACAAGGCGTACAAGGCAAATTAGCTCGGACAAAAGCTGTGGAGGATGTTTGACATATCCCGTGTAGAAAGCGAGGCTTGAATGAGGTCCGCCGAGTTGACGGCTGATAGACGGAGGCAGCCAGCCCCGCTACAGAGAAAGGTATTTCTCAGGAATAGGCGACAGGCGTTGAGATCGGGGTGTAGCGGAGGTGAAGACGGTGAGGACGGCGAGGATGAGGCTGTTGCAGGAGGCACCGTTGCCAAACGATCTGCATTGACTAGCAGGTGTACTCCACAGTTGTTGCTGTTCAGCTGCAAGACACACTATGGCTGTTGTCATTGTTTGGCTGGGATCAAGTGTCGGAGAAAGCAGGTGTTCAGGCAAGGAGCAGGGAACCTCAACGGGGATTTAGGGAGGAAAAGGGGCTCGAGGTTATTCACGTCGCCGATATGTACTTGGATCCTGCATGTGAATACCTCAACGAGACAAGAGTCTCTGGATCCCCAGAGCCAAGCCACATGAAATCCTTGACAGCCTCGATAGCACTCTGATAATAGCTAGGCGACATGGAGGAGTCGTAACACTCGAGCGTTGCAATGGCGGGCAGCCATCGCAATATAAGTCAGTAATTGCCCTGGCCGGAGGGCAAGAGGACGCCCTGCTCTAATTGAAAGGCTATCGACCATGGCGACGTGGCCCGCGCTGCTGCTGCTGCGGCAGAGTCTGCACACTAATTACGAACACACATATGACACGCATATTACACACGGACGACGACGACGACGACGACGGTGATGATGATGATGCATCACTACGAATACAGAGTGCAGCCATCACGAGATAACGAAATGTGAGCAGATTGCAGCTCATAATTACAGCCAAAGGAGCTTCAAGCCGTCTCCTCCTCCTCTTACCCACTGCACATGCACGCTGCGTTGCTCAGGTACTCCTTATTCATACCTGCATCTCCTCTGAGACCAGACTGCCCGGCCATCAGCTCTTACACAAGAGGCTATTCACCCATCGTCTCTTGTCCTCATTGCCTTCATGTTGTCCGTATCGGCTCCGTTCTCGGCCCCACTCTCGGCCTCGTTCTGGGCCCCGCTCTCGGCTCCGTTTTCGGCTCCGGGTTCGTATGTACCTCGTCGAGGACGTTGAAACCAACAACTCCATGATGCTTCCACCATTCTGTTTCGTTTCAGTTGCAAAATATTAAGGGCTTCATACCGCACCGATCAAAAGACTATGTACTTTATGATCTGGTGGTTGCGTTGTGGTGGTGAGGAAAATCTCGTTCTCGAGGTGCTCCTTTTTCCAGTCTTCTTGGAAAAAGAATATGTATTTATATGGCAAAATTATCAACCCCGTGGCCAAACCCGACCAAACTCAGCCAATTGACGCTATGGAGCCTCAAGAGCCCATTTCAATCTTCTTTTTCTTCATATCATGAGACGGGCATGTTGTAGGCTTGGTTGTTTGGAGTTCTACCATACATTTGCATGTTTCTGACACTTGCAAAAAAACGTCACCAGTGCTCCAGCGGCTTGCTGACTCATCACCACCGCCGGCCGCTGCCAGTTACTAAGCGGACGTACTCGACCCTCCTTCACACTCCTTGATTTCTACTTTGGCCTACTTACTTCTACTTTGCCTGCATCGTACTTCTTTCACTTCCACCAGACTGTACACTTCCCTTCTCTTGTGTATATGGCCCCTCCCTTGTGACAGCCTGTTGGCTTGCGGTTTGTTGCATCATCGCAAAACGCAGAACGCAAAACGCGAAACGCGACACGCGACATGTGATAGCATGCGACACGACGAGACCTCGACCGTCAACATCTGTCTACCTAAGCACATAACCAGGCCAGCCAGCGGGCGTCTGATGCGACAATGCAGACTCGCCGACAGTCCAAAACCCTCGACGGCCATGTCGACGATGACAACTCCACTTCCGACACACCCCCAGTGGCGGCGTCGACATCCGTCGCGGTCGTGGACGCTCTGACGAGCTTCAAGGCGCTGGCCTACGCGTCTCTCGACCCGAACAACAGGAAGAATGCCGCCGACCGAGCCCAGAGACAGAGGGCTGTCCGACTGGCCTTCAACCGCCTCTCTGAAGAATACCGTGACGAGCAGATCCGTCTCGCACACAAAGCCTCTCGCAATACCGGCCGGAGACGAAAGAAGCTCGAGGCAAACAAGAGGAGAGATTTCAAGGAAAAGGACGGTACGGAGGGCGAGAGTTTTGCGGTTTAGTTGATCCGCGAGGCCCGCACCCAGGTCGACCTTATCATCGAGGCCCTCGACATCGAGCTCGGCGAGGCGTGGAGAAGCTGCGCCAACAAGCCAAAGCTGAGGTCGTCCGCGGGACGTGTGGGCCTTGGTGCTCCCATCCTCTTCGGTCTGTTCTTCGGCGACCATGTCTTCTCTTCCAAGGCCTTGATAGAGCAGCTCGAGGTATGCTGCGCCAGTCTGAATGGCGACAATCGCGGGGACGGCGAACACGATAACAACGACGACGACGCCTCGTTGGCTTCTTTCTGCCGCCTCTACGAACGCGCCCTGGCACTGAGACAACATCGATTAGCCACACGCAGCAAATCCCAAAAGGGCGTAGATCAGATCAACGGCGAATTCTGGCGGTTCCAGGGTCCTGCATGCTCTATCGAGCAGCGCATCAAGCCTATGGATATTGAGGCGGCTTGGAAGCAAGGCAAGTAACCAGCCTTTCTATGTACAGCAACACAGCCGTATCTAACAAGCCTGTCTACCTTTACAGAGTTTCCACCAGCCGAGACAAACGACAAGGGCAACGGCGAGCATGAATCCGACAACGAGAACGGGCACGAGAACGAAAACGAGAACGAGGGCAGCACTGATGCGCACCAAGACATGGAGAAGGAGGTGGAACTTGACAACATTGGACGAGATCAAGAACAGTCTCGACCTGGCCCATCCAAGACTCGGCAGAATGACGAGCAGCTGCTTGCGCTCGGCATAGAATCAATAGGAGGGGCAGAGCCAAGACCAATGCGCAGCCCAGACAATCCGGAAGACACCCAACCCGACTGCCTTCAGCACGACAGCCCCTATTCCAGCGTGCATGAACCGACATGGGCCTTGGATGACCGTCATTCAATTCCCGAGCTCGAGCCGTCACCTTTTGGTCGTCACGGGACTAATGCTGTCTACGACGACGACAGCAGCCAGTTCCAAAGTATTGAGGTACACCGTGGCGAACTATCCTTGGACGGCTTGGAGGAGGAGGGCGACCACCATGGCCTGGATCCGACTACCGCCTCCATGCTGCAGCTGACATCCCCAGTTAGCCCTAGCTGCAGGGCTGCCCCTTCGCAAATATTCTCGTCGCCTGAGCTCTGGGCTACGCCTCAGCCTCCATCACCCGCTGTTCCGGACACTATTGGAGGCACTACTGTTGTCTCTTCGATGCCCAGACCCAGCCATCTTGCCCAGGCGTCAGCCCCTAGTGCCGTTCAGCCACGACGAAAGAGGAGTGACACCGAAAGCTCTCCAGACCACAACAGTCCAACCCTCTTCAAGCGGGCCCGAACCACTGCGCCGGCGTCCTTGGCATCCTCGACACTACGAGGACTCCCTTCTGGACTAGACTTTCTGCGGCAGAGACCCTCGACAGTGCGACAAGGTGGTAGCGAGAAGCTGCCAGGAGACACCTGGCTCAACGACGATGCATGGCTTACTGACGATCAAGTCGTGGCTGCAGTTGAGCTCTTCGCCTCCTGCCAGAGACGCGCCAGGTGTGTCAGCTCGCTCCAGCAAGTCAGCTGGGGATACCTCACGGGAGATGACGCCGTCCAGAAGTTCTGTGACGAGATGCTGAACTTCGAGGATGAGAAGGATATAGACATACTGTTACCGTGCAACACCCAACAGACTCACTGGGCGCTAGCTCATATTACCTGCTCACAAAAGCAGGCCTCGGAACAGCCTCATGTTCGCATCCGTATCGCCGATTCACTCTTCATGTCTCCCCCAGCGGCCCAACTGCCATCATCATCATCATCATTGTCATCGTCACCATCCAGCACAGCCACTACGGTAGCCGCATCGTTTGCCAACAAATACTTGATGTCTACGGCCACGACTCACACCTGGTCAGGTCAACAACAGAGTCAACAAGGTGATGCCCGAGGTCTACCTGAGATAGGGCCAACCAGGATCGAGGAGCGGGACATTGAGGTGGTGCCGAGTATCCAGCAGGACGACCAGTCGAGCTGTGGGATCTTCACTATCGTCTCTGCGGTACGGCTGCTCATGGGGACGGACCTCGAGGCATCGGTCAACAAGAGGATCTGGCGGCGCTTCTTGTACATCCTGGTGACGGCATACCAAGAACGGGACCGGGGGCGGATGGACCCCCAGAAACTGGCCGCTGTGGTCCAAGACACGGCCCAAGGTAACCAGCACCCAACCGGACCCGGGGCCAGGGCCGGACACCAAGAGCCTGCTTTGGAGCGTGGTGGATGCTTTTCTGTTTTGCTGGAGAAGGAACGGCAGGCGGACCATAGCACGCCGCAGATGCGACTGGAAAAGATCGTGCAACCGGGCCCCGGCGCCACCTTGGCCGATTGGGACAAGTATTCCGTTGACACGACAGCGCAGCTATCACAACTCCGCAGGTCGATGACGGAATGTTTCTCTGCCCGGGTTCGACAGACAGAGGCCTTACTGGCCGCGGTCAGAGAGCTCGAAAATGTCGTGCAGTGGGCGGAGCATGGCGCGCGGCTCGAGCTGTCCCGGGTCGAAGGCCTTGTCGAGAGCCTCGAAAGAGAGACTGGCCAACTGCAGAACATCATCAACAGTATGCCCTCCGAGCCAGGAGGCTGGGTGCACGTCCGCGTTCCACCCTTCGGGATGAAGGCCATGATGGAGAAGGAAGCGGGACGACTGAAGCACAAAATGCAATTCTGGGGAGTAAAGAGGCGGACACTCCTGCATGGCCTAACAAGTTTGCTGCCAGACCTAGCTACTGGGCTGGCACAGGATGAAGAAACGCTCCAAGGGCTGAGGTCCGAGTACAAGAAGATTGTAGAGAAGTGGGCGACGGCTAGGAGCTGAGTGTTTTCGCCACACATGTGGGACGGAAGACAGCTTGTAATCAATATCTGTCGGCGGCCAAGTAGGTACCCGAGTAGTAATATTTGTCGACTGGGCAAAACAAAATTGAAATGCCCACTTGGGTCTTTTCCATATGCTGCGGCTATTGTTCTGTCTATATTGCTCATTCGACTTCGTTGCAGAGCGCGTCATGCCTCCATGTCGTGGGTACAGGTGAATTGTCGCTGTCTCAAGCACGTCACGAGGGCCATAGCAGTGAAGCCAAGCAGAAACTGGTTAGATGGGCTAGTCAGTGATTAGACAATTCAACAATTGTGATTGAGGCCCACGAGTAAACAAGGTAGTAGTGATGCAAACCAGCCTCAAGAGGCCTGCGGGTCAAATGTGACAAACGATCACGACAGCAAGGCATGAACCGGATGGACGACACAGATAGAGATGATATAGTGAAGACTATATATGGTATGACCGATCTGACGACCTAAAGCTGGTGACATGCACACACTGCAGCTTTCTCGGCCAGGGGATGAACCTCTCGCTCTCTAAGATCACGAACATGACAGAACCGGGCGAGTTCGTCCTAATGGAAGACAGTGGTGTACAATTGCTCCATTAATATCGCCGTCTTGTTCGCTGTAGTTCTAAGCTGATCATACTCCACCAAGTGTGCCACGAGCACTCGGATGACAAGATCGACGACGAATTTCCCTAGGCACTGTCGTGGACCGAACTCAAATCGCCAGAACTAATAGCGCATCTCCGATGGCTTTCGCTCGAGGATTCGGTAAGGCCGGTAGACTTCCCCATTAGCACCCCAGTATGAATTCTTCATGTTGAGGGCATGCGTATCCAGAATGAAGTTTGTTCGAGCCGGAACCAGGAAGCCGGAGACAACACAATCAGTGGGTGCTAACTGCGGGACTGAGAAAGCTGCAAGTGGCTTCAGACGGCTTCTCTAGGATCGATGCAGCTAATAATATCGTGGACTTCTGCAGGTATATGTTCCAACTCTGTACTACCTTTGTCTCCGTACATACCTCGAGCCTGTCGGATTTCTTGTCGGATTTGATCCTGTACGTCTTAATGCGCAGCGAGAAAAGGCAAGACCCAAGATATGCCGCCTATGGTAACCATCCACAGTTTGGAGGAGTCGGTCGATCTCCATGTTGCCGTTCTTTACCTCGGCATACATAAGGATAAGCGCCGTGGCATCGTTTCCTTTTGCTGCTAAGCATGCTTGATAGATTTCCTTGTTAAACATAGCCCATCGCTTCTTGAACACCCTCAGCTCTTTGTTACTCTGATTCGGAAAATATTGGCTCCACGAGTATCTGGCAATGCCCCCTTGCATCACTCGTGCCCAGAGGGACTCCCTCAATACCACCATGTGTTCCAATTTAGCCTTTAGCTCTGCAGTCAGTTGGCTCGTAGATGATGTCGGCCACGATGCAGAACGGTAGAAATCTTAGATCGGTGACGGGGTTAGTAAGGTTGGTTCTCTATCTTGCTCCAGTGGACAGCAATTCGAGTACGCAGTCCCCGATCAAGCCTACGCACTCCCCGAGGAGCTCTCCCAGCAGCCAGCCTGAGTTATTATTGATAGCCTGGCTATACTTATCTAAGTCTCGGAAGATAGGTTTGATGTCCGATGAATCCCTCACTACTTTTGCGATGGTATCAGCATAACTCGTCAGAGCCTTGGAACCTGTATGGAGGTGCCTAGGAACATCTCTGGTATCATGACGCCCCACAGCCCATATACGCGGCCATAGGAAACACCCCCTATATTTCATTATCTATTTTGCCTTGCAGAATTGAGCAACGTCGCTTTGTTCATTCGGCCACAGGTATGGGCACGGGGGTATCGAGCCTCCATCATCAATAGCCATGACTGGGAACCTCTAAATGAGGTAGTACTATTCAGCAGGCACAGGTGAGTCCAAAGTGGCGAGTACCTGAACAAAAATCCAAGAAGACTTACGTGGATCAGGTAGGAGACGAAGTCGTTCACCACCTGTCGAGACCGTCTATGTGCCGTGAGTATAACCGCTGCGACGGCGACCAAGAGGAGGGCACCCGGATCAGGCTCTAACACGTTATACATATTACCGAGAAACATGCCTATCTGTCGCTGAGAAGTTTCCTCTATATTAATTGAAGATTTTGGGTCAAGGAGAGAAGTATGCGTGCTGGTGATACATATTATACTAGATATCATCTGCCCAGTCGGTAGCCGCGCGGTCGACTGTAGATAATCATTCCAGACTCAGTCGGTCACCGAGCTGCCTAGTGTTATCTCGGTGTATATGTGTAGTACTACTACTGTAGGTGATATGCACTAATTATTAGGAAGAAAGTGGTCGCTCAAACCATGTCGTGCCCATATATCGGTCCTCTTGAGATTACCCTTTGTACTGCCGGGCGCCCCAACATCCGCTCACCCCAAGCCTGAACATGGGGCCATTCGTTGATATCCACGCCGAATATTTCGAACATCCACGGCTCTTAAAAAAATAAAAAAATATGACAGATCGGCTATAGTTGGCCTGCCTGGAAGGGCCACGAAATGTTGCTGAGGAACCGGAAATCTCTTTTCCAAGATATCCTATTGTTTCAGTACTTTTTTATATGACCTTTAAATGGTTGAGCGTGTCAGCATCGTACTAAGTAAAGAAGCTCGGATCGCATCTTCAACGCACTTCACCGTTTCCGACGATATTCCAGGGTCTTGGCGGTCTGGGTAGCCCTTGAGAAAGTACAGCCAGTACCTCGCTATCGCTCTAAAAGGCACCAGCATCAAGACCGTGTAAAGCTCATAAGGAATAATTCTAATAAGGACTTACCCAAGTTCTGCTATCTAGTAGGTGGTCCAGGACATCACTGCGGCCTTTTCCCAAGCACTCCGACTATCCATTCTCCGTGCTCATCGAAGCGCCCAGCAGTGTATTGCAGGCAGGCAGTGCTCTCACACACGATAGTTTCTTTCACTGTTTCCGGGTCTTCGTCTCTCAAAGCGGGCACATAGTGTTTAGGGTGGATACGACAGTACTAGCTTTTCCTTTGTATCAATGACAGCAATAAAGTACGGCACCTGGAGCTCCTCGACCAGAATAAGTGGTTTCACATAGTTAATATAGTTTGTCTAGTCAGCTACAAACTCCAAGTCAGGGAGCATGATATAGTAACCCAGGAAGCACCTGCGTGCCCCAGGGTGGGTGATGAAGTAACTTGCTTTTACCTCTGATGAATCATAATGTACAGAATGACGAGGCCAGCGTAATCAACGTCGCCCTTAACTACTTCGCCATTTAGTTTATCGAGCCATGCAACTCAACATTAGTTCCGTAGAACGGAACCAATGGTCATCCTTTGAATTAGTATTGCGAGCAATAATATTACACCGACCTTAGTTAGCATTTTATGTCTTCAGAGTACGAGCGATCCGTCCTTTAGGTACTAAAGTCCAAGCATTACTTAGTCTCAATGCCGGTAGCCAGTCTGACGACCCTATATAAATCTAAATTTATACACGCATACCATCAGCGCCCGTGAAAATCCGGGCACCGAGGCGTTTACCGGAAATAAATATATCGAAACTTCGCCGGTAACCCCAGCTAACATATATCATACCTCTTAAATAATACTTACAAGCTATAGGCTAGCTTGCTTAGCTTTAACCCCTGAACACACCCGTAGACAGATAGAACATCATACTGAATTATCTCGCTACCACTCTTCATATCGCTTCTTTAACCACCCAGCTACTTCTCCTTAAATTTTCACCATTACAAGGACGTACGCACTGTTTCATCATCGCAGTTGTTAGTCTCGCAACTGCAGCTCACCTCGTAGGGCCAGCGAGTGACATCCCCGGTAATGCACAACCTCTCGCCTTACTATAGCCATTCTCTCGGAACTCTTGATAACTTCCTCTGCGCAGAGACAAATAGTGCAGAAGACAGCTACTGGCGGGTAGACAGGCCAGCCCGCGAAGCAAGGGCAATATCGCCGTTTGGACCGACCAAACTGAAGTGGGCGGCCGCGCTCATGTTCAACACAAGAGGCATCGGGTTGAATTATCAAGTCAAGAAGCTCCCATCATTACCTAAAGCAACAAAGAGGTCCTTCTTGATCCAGCAGACAGCTAAGCTTCTCAAGATACCCTTCGAGTCAGACCTTTTGCTCCAGCTCTCGAAACTGTTGTTCTGAACTCCGCCTGGCTGTGGCTAAGGGAGGTTTCCCGACTCGAAGAATCTCACTATTTGCTATCACGATTAGCGCTAGAACCTTATCAAGGCCCTTATATTTGCCGGTAGTCCTTACTTCTCATCAGCCTGCAATGCATGGTCGCCTCTATCGTCGCCGTCGGCCTGAAGTGCAGCCAGCCGGAGGTAGGTACAATATTCTCATCATACTCGAATATCGTTCGGGCACCAGACGGTTTATTGCCCCTCTATTCCCTCTTCACTAAAGGTTAGACCGATTCAGGACTGGCCACCCTACTTTGGCAATGCGGCTGAGGTTACCACTGTGAGATAATTTAGGGCTCTTTCTAGCACCAGACGATTCGCCGAGTCGGTACCGCCCGACCTCCCCTTGCCGTTTCTCGAGTAAAACTCACAAAATTATCTTAGAGTCTTACCAAATTTACCGGCTATATCATGGACATCCTATAGATACCTCGCGGGACCGAAGCCTCCTCGTACGCGCAGATATAGCTCGCATTTGCATCTTCCGGCTTCATGCACGCCCACCTGGGCGGTCCATGCTGTTACTGCCGCAACCCCCAAACATTACCTTTGCTGATCGTACTGTTTGTACCATATGGTTCTTCATGTGGCACTACGTGGCCATCACGGTTGAAGAAGTTGTGCAATGGCTCTGGGGCAAGGTCTCAGGTAACTCTAAGATGAATTTCATGGGCCAAGAGGCTTTTTAGGTATATCTGGGTTACGTTGTCGTCTTGAATATCGCTGCCATGGGCTGCTAATGTTATGATGAGGATTGGGCAGACCGAAGAGTCTTTCCTAGGAGTTTCCATACTCCAAAGGAGCATACAGAATGTTCCTATTCCACTACAGTAGTGCCAAAACCTTGTAATCATGTGGCGACAGTTCTAAAGTTGGGCTTTCGTCCTCCCGAGCGGAGCGGTGTAATGATCACTTTGATGAGGTCTATTCAGACGACAAATTCACAGCATTGTATTGGAATCCAAACATTACCTACTCGGCGGAGACGAGGGTTTGAGAGAATACGAGAAAGTAACATCCCCCCCGGCATCTAATGCAAATCAAAAATGTGTTGCCTTCGTAATGCCACCCCTAATTATCATCAAGGAACCTGCTGCTCCGGTATTTTTCTGATAATCCAAGTGCCCCAGATGTAATTTATGATGCTGGAGTAGCGATCCCGCAAATACAGTATGTTAACTAGGAGCCCCGGAGTATGTGCGCGGCATGCTCGACTCCCACGAGCTGACCATGGGTAACATGGTCCCTTTTCCTACTGACCTGAATTTGTGTAGTATCAAATCGTAATCGTCGTCACCTGTCAGGCCCTCCAGTGCCTCTAACACCAACAGACACAAAAGCTATGTTACAACCGGAGTGAAATACTCGTCACTGTACTCCAGCCTCAGAGCAAGGGCCCGTCATCCATCTCTGTGGATTCTGCCATGAGCTTGAACTTGGCACTCTCGCCCCAGGTGGGTAGGAACTGGATGCCGTCGATGGCAAAGCGAACCTCGTGAGCGACCTCGTGAAACGTGACCATGGCATCGAAAATGGGGTTGTTTGGAAAGTCTAGTTTGATTCCCAGATGTTAAAGAAGCTGGTCCCACGGCACGGCATGCGAGAGCGTGGCTCTGCTGGACTGTTGTACGGCTTTGATGAACGATACTTGGATTGCCTATGGCCGTCCATGGCATCGTCCTCGAAGAGGGTAAGGGATGCGAATGGGAAGCGGCTCCAGAAATCAGCCGATAACGTCCATATCCTCGTTAGATTTGCGATCAAGGTACGGGGCGCCTATAGTGATGTCGCACGTCGACGTATCGTGAGTTAAGGCTAGCGCGACAGCTGCGAGTGCTAGTTGGTGCATGGTGGTCTTGTTCGCAGAGGTGGACCGAACCATGGCTCGGTAGAGCCTCTTGGGGACCTGGCAGATGTGTAGGATGATCCTGACCAGATTTTCCCGCCTTGCGCTAAATTGCGGCCGAGAGCAAAATGAGGCTCGGGTGCGCCGCCGAGATAATTTGACCAGAAGGACAAGTGACGAGGCATGGCCGGTACGGACCAGGCTGTCTGAAGGTAGTTCTTGGTGATAGCCATTACCGAATTGTGGTGAGAACCCTTAGCACCGCTATCGCGAGGAATCCAGCTCCGGTCCCTAGTCGGCGTTACATGGTAAGAGTGCCCCTCGGCGACACGTCGACCCTCGGCAGCTTGCTCATCTGATACATCGGTGTCTTTTGACGGAGGGCGGCAAAGAAGCCTGTCTTCCGCTGCGATACCAGTAATATTTATCTGATATTCCGGTTTACAAGACGCCGGAATTTCTATGGACCAGACTTGGAGCTTTCGCTTTCGTTGCTATATGGGGTCCGGTCATGCTAGCTACGGAGAAACTGATAAACAGAAGCATTCAGGACGATGGAAACTCTTCGTGGTGTGTGGTACTCCTGGTGAGATGGACCATTCACGTTGTTTGGGCTGTCCATGATCACCTCTTCGCCCCGATATTTGGTCCCGGCGACCGCAATGCATAACAGAGGGTGTAACTGGAGCCACGCATCGACTGATCATACATAGGAGTCTTGAGATACTCACGGCAGCTGCGTCAAATTCTGATAATCTTGATTGACCATCTGCAACCCTCTTGCTGTTACAGACATTAGTAACACACGAACAGCTAAATTCAACGTAATGTGTCATATTCTCTGCTCCTATGTTTCAACAAGGCACGTTGGGGTCCGGAAGGCAAAGATTTAGATACCCTGAGAGCCTATAAACCATTGAATCCTCCCCCCCCCCCCGATACGAGTAACTATCTATACCTAACCTTCGGTTCTGATTGTATCAACCTATTCCAGGGGGTCGTTGATTCACTTCACCATAGTCTCACTACAACTGGACTTGCCCTCCTGCAGTCAGGGCCGTGTCCGCAGGTAACAGGATGTCCCGGCGAGGATGCCCCAACGTTGAAGTTATTATGCCCAAGATTAAAGGGGCATTTGAGCAAAGAAGCTAAAATAACAACACCATCATCGACCTTTCCACTGCCGAGAATTGGTTGGAACTTACCGACTTGTGCAAATATGCTGTTATGCAACAGCTGGAGCCAAAGGTATGCTTTTCCGTTTCCGTGGACTTCCAGAAAATCGAAGCAGTTAATAGTTTATGGAACTAGCATTTCTCCTATCCTGGTGGCTTCTCGGGTGATTCCTGTCGTCTACTATAACCATGCGCAGCCTTCTTCAACAAGTACTTTGCGCCAAGTGTCCGTGTCCTTCCGTCACACTTGGCAACTGCCCTGGTGCGTCTGGTTGCGTCGACGCCCTGTTTTATAATCTCTACGATGCAGGAGATGGGGCCTTGATACCCAGCCCATACTGGAACGGATTCGACTTTGGGGTTCGCGTCCGGTCGTCAGTGTGTCCTTTCCTTGTTTCCCTGCCTTCGCTGAACACTATTTTCCCCCCGAAGAGCTGCTACCGGCATTGGAGGAGGTTTAGAGGTCCGCAATAAGCTCCTTAAAGCCTTGATACTACCTAACCCCTACAACCACTGGCTGTCTGCTGCCCAAGGGCGGTACTAGAACAGTGCCTCAAATGCTGTAAAAAGCACAGTGTCCACTTTATCTCAGACCAAGTCTACGCCCTCTCTACATTCTCATGCCCTGACCTAGTCCATCCTGAGCCATTCGTATCCGTATTGTCGTTGAATCTCGATAATATCGGGGCCGATAAGTCCCATACGTACGTAGTCTAGAGCACGAGTGGGGAATTTAGTTAGAGCGGGTTTGGAATAGTATTATTACGTCCAGACAGACTCTGTCCTCATTCCAGCGGACATGGTTCGTGATAAACTAACATACTCCCTTTTTAGGGATGCACAATCACACAGTTCAACGAAGAAATAGCCATAGGACTTGCTCTCGCGGCAAATACCCAAATTGCAGCCCTTGCCGCGTTCTGTGTCACCAGTCTCTTCAACTCTCCCAGACTTCCGTCTCTCATAGCGCTCAATGCCGAGAGACTCTCGGCAGCATATACGACACTAAGGACTTTTGTTTTTCAAGGGAGAATAGCATCACCTATCTCCCTTGTAATGCCGGCCCTATATTCTCGCAAAGCTAGCTTCAAAAGCAGTAACGTGGGACGATGGGGCGGCTATAGTATTGAAGCTCAAGGAGGCTGGCGTGCTAGTAAGTCCAGGAAAGGCATAGCATGGGCCAGAGGATAAAATGGATGGATGCGTGTCGGTTTTGCAGTTGAGGAACGATAGCTTCGTAAGGCGATGAGCACAATTATGAGCGTGCTTGCTGAAGAGGAAGAAATATATGCTATATAGCGCAAACAACAATGACCGCTGATACTAGAATGCGCCTTGGCGACCTATCATATAGCTCTTGGCAGTTCCCTGGCCATCCGCACCCAGCATATGCGCCCTGTTAGTCTTATAGACGGCGTATTCGTCATCTTAATAGCCTACACTCAGGCCTACCCTCAGGCTTACCCTTAGACTAGGCCTAAGAGCCTCTATACGAAGGCCTTACGGCCTTCGCCCTCTATATCGCCTAGGGCTTCGCCCTTCTCTTCACAGTTAGACTTACACTCTTACAACCGTAAATATCACTCAATATTACACCCATTATTATCTCCATATCTACGTGACCTTCGTACACGCCCGTGGTTAAAGCATTCGGAGTGGTCTTCATCGGCGACGCACAGTCCCCAGCAGCATACACGCCGGGCACGCTAGTCTTGCGAAATGGAGGCGTCACTTCAATATGACCAAGTATCGAGAGCCGAAGCCCCAGCTGGTCTGCGAGTCTCGTGTCGAGCCTGGTTAGCGGGCGATGGACTATAAAGGTCTCTGTCTTTTGTGATCCGTCCTCAAATTCAATCATAACGCTGGATCACTCGCCTCTGCCGGGGTCTATGATCTTACGCTTGTGAACCCATATCCCACTAGTCGTCTTGAGCCCGGCTAGAAGCTTTTCAGCCCGTTTAGCATTACCATTGGTGTAAATATATATAGTATATGAGAACTTGTGGCTATTATGGGCGAGCATCGTGGCATGCAGAGCGTTAGCAAGCCCGCCCACTGTAAGCAGTCCTGCGGACCGACACCCTCGGGGTTCGTAGCTAAACTGGAATATGCATGGATATCTAGGGAGAACAGTGAGTATAGCTATCGCTGACAGAGAACATACCCTCTCCACTAAGGTGATGAATTACATTCCCCTAGCGAATGGGTCTTTATATCGTGGCACTTTTGGAAACACATCGTGCATGCCCGTGGTAAGGAGTAGTCTTTTTCTAACCACACAGCCCCTTTGTCGTCAGCGACTTCGAACAATCCCTGGCTCGTCTCTCCTATAGTTATCACCTCGGTATTCACAAACTTCGTGAGCCCGGCTGCGAGGAGCCCTTTGCGAGATGTCTCTTTTATCTTCTCCGGCAGCTGTTGCTCCCATGTCGACTTTAGTGGCGTAGGAGTCGAGTAGCTGTTCCGTAGCTAGTTGGAGTCAAATATAAGGGTTGTATGCAGGGCTCGATACAGAGTTAATGCCGCCGAGAGACCGGTATGGCTGCCGCTAATAACGAGGATATCCGTGGCTGAGGCTTCGAACTGGACCTTGTTGAGTTTGTGTGCTCAGCGCGAACCAAATGCCGCTTAGTTGAAGGTCTACGAGATTTCTCTATCAACGCGTATATAATATACATGATCTGGGTCATCTATGCTTATGGTAGCATGACAAGGTACTTAGGTCTGAGGCCGATCCCTCGGTGCTCGATTACAAATGCTGGTAATTTGGCGGAGTGATACTATCACCAAGGTACCCAGGTACCTATCTGTATACCCGTAGGGTAAGTATTCTCAAAGACTACTGACTTATGTTTGTTGTATATGCGATCGGCTATGAACGCGAAAGATATTCACGGAAATACAGAAATATTCCCCAACGCTTAATTATTCGTAATGCACAGCTTGCGTGGAGAACATGAAGACCAGAAACATATGGTTGCCGACTCGGGCTAATGGAAAACCAAGCACCTCACCTTAATACTTTATCTCGGCTCAGCATCTGCGGGTACATCTGGGTGGTTGAAAGCTGCATGTGCGCAGGCTGGGTAGGTCGCATTAGTTAATTAGTGTATATTGTCAAGACGTGCGTGAGCGAGATATCTACGACATACATCTGCTAACACCATCCGTCTTATTGTCCCATATCTTGATAACGGTGACTTCGTTTGTAGCCTGTCTGTGGATCCAATACCATTTCTGTTCATCAGAATACGTGAATGTCGCCGTTTGGCCTCGCTCTTGATATCCGCCCCCGAGGAGATCGCACGAGTGCATGTCGGAAGGCTTCATGGTCTGGTAGTCCATGATTTCCAGAGGCCAATCCTGGACAGGCCCATTCAGCGGCCGCCAGACGCTGGAGCATGTTTAGCTGGAAATATTCGATTCTAGCACTGGGTGTTAAGCATTCATACTTAATCATCTGAACACGATTCCACAAGACCTGGTCGACATTCTCCTCGTTGCCAATGTTCATCTTCAAGAGTAGGAGTGCGCCTTTCTCCGACTGGTCACAGTGAACATGAGAAATGGTCAGCACTCGGTAAAGGGCTAAAGAATGAGTTGTCATATGGTAGCCGGCTGCTCCCTCCCATCATCCTTTTGGGCCCTACTCAGCTCAGGATCCCTCTTGCGGAGCGTGCGATCAATAGTTATAACCTCTGGGAACCACCAATCCTCTTCACAAACTCTTCAACATGCTGGGAGTACATCCGGATAACCGCCATACCATTGCAACGCAAATCATCAATTATCTCTTTGGAGATCTCGTCTTCAAGGTAGGCACAACTAGGGATGTCCAAAGCAAATTCTTCCTCGTTAGGTCGCGTGTCCTGGATGGTTACGGTATGATCCTGCCAGCGGAAATTTGTCCGATCGAATCCCGGGGCAGGCGGGGGGTCTTTTCGGATGTATGGCCTCTCTCTAAGTGCATTCCAAGGTTCGAGAAATCGCATCTCGACGATAACTTGTTTGGTCCAGATGGGACGGAACTTAATAGCGCATGTCTAAGCGCTTCGGAGCGGATATATCTCGCAATTCCCATGGCTATCGCCATTGCATTACCGTAGCCGTGGTCGCGTGCCTCGTCGCAGTAGTTTGCTCTGACTATCACAGCGACAGCAGCAGCTGGTTCGTAACCCCGATAGGCCGGAATGGGTGAGTTAACGAGCGTGGTCCTTGGAGATGTCGGCATGATATCGAGTTATTCATTAATCGAAGATGAACGGCCACTATCATTTCACTATACACTTATTCCTATTCCCGCCACCTCCTCTGCTTGAACTTTGCGTGTACAGGCTCTGACCCTAGCTCCTGCAGCGGTAGTAATAGTATCAAAATACTTCATGGCGGCGGCGGCGTGATATCCCCATCCTAGCCTGGTTCAGCCCAGCAAGCCGTCGTCCATCCAGGCCACATCACAAGCCTCCCGCCTGGGCCTCGCAGGTTGTCGATCAGGATGCCCATGTCCTGCAGCTTCATTCGATGGTCATGCTTCCGTCGCAGGTCAGGTAGGCAATAGGCTGGACTGTCTGCTACTTCTTCTAGAATTAGTTGAGATCTGGAACAGGACGACGACGACTTTTCTAGCTTCAAGCCCAAGTCGAGGAGGACCATATGTTCAGTCAATCTAGATACCTCTTCCACCTAGCCTCAGTCTTTGTGTGTGCATGTCTGTGTCGTCAAATACATCACCGTCGAGGGCTTCAGCTGATAATAACCCCCCACTCAGATCGAACTGTTGATTTCCTGCACGCCGGTCAAAGTCAGAGATTAGGATTGGTGAATGTTTGATAGCTAGTCTTGATACATTTACGTGAAATCAAACAAACTGTGTGTTATTAGTTGGATCTTTTCGAGTCCTTCCACCATCACAGACTAACTGGACTGCTATTACTTGCTTCATCAGCATCAAAGCTTTTGCTATGTATCAATTTCCTTTGCGTTCAATGTCGGGGCCCATCCCTCCAGCGCTTGTGGCGATAGGCCACAAAGTTGGCAACAACAGCATCCACTACCACATCGTCGTCGTCGTATTCCGAGTTTTCTGCGGCGTGTTGTAGGAAGTTGTACCTCCAGGTATATACCACTTTCTCTGCAGCCTTCTCGATAGCATCCTGCTGTTAAAAACGCCTCGGGGTTTCTTTCCAGGCTCTGAATGAACCGACATTTCCCGCCCAGACTTAAGTAGGCAAACCTCCCTGCCTCCCACCTCACTTCGAAGATCAGACCACAATCATCCGTCGGCGAGGTGTAGGACGAGGCCAAGCCTCTCTGTGGTGAACTTTTTGAATCTGAGTCTAGGCTCGCTGTCTCCGTGGGATATGTTGAGCGGCAGTAGTGGAACTCAGTAGCTTTCAGGTCCAAATTGTTGCAACAGAAAGACGAGAAGCCCGAATACTCAGAATACTAGAAATCTGGCCTCGGGCAAGCGGAAGATTTTCGAAGGGTCTTAAGACTCACATCTTTGCAAAGACTATAGAGTTGTGTGGGGAAGGCTGTAAAGACAGCAATCCAAGCCTATGGCATCCCTTCGGAAATGGAAGGTCAGCAAGTGCGTACAGAGAGGTGCATTCAGGTATAGTAGGTCTGAAGGTGAGTCAATGCGATGGTAAGGAGGTCCCTAGAGAAGGAGATTTGCAAGCAGCACGCAGAGGGAGAGCTTACGCGAGGAGGTTCGTGCTGCCCGGTAGCAGGCGCCCAGAAGATGAGAAAGCCGTGGAGGTAGTGTGCAGGACTATGTGAAGGAAATATCGCTCAGTATAATGGATCAGAAAGATGCTCAAGGTTCTCGAAGCTGCAGCCGAGGCCGGAAAACCGGTAGTAGATGGTAGGGACCAGGACGGGGAGGCGTATCGTTATCATGACCTTAAGCCTGCTGATCAGGCGGATGGCCGGATAGCAGATAGATAAAGGAAAAGGAAGAGAAGACCGGAGGAGCCTGTGTGCTATCATCATCGACTATCGAGCTGGCATGACGTCGTCGGATCAGACCGCGGGAGGGTAGCCGAATTAGTTGTTGGCCAATATTCGATAACCAACGGATAGCCCTGGAGGAATATTGACGGCTTTGTTTGTGCTTGGCCGGTAGGGACTCAAATAGGTCTTGTTGATGGGGAAGGGAATCTAGGCCTAGTCTGCTCGAGACTTCAAGTCAGCAAGCAGCATTACATTCGGTCCACAAAACAGAATAGAGGAAAGAAATCCAGGCAATATATTGTCCAGGAAGCACAGCCCTCATGCATTGTATTTACAGGATATCAGTTAATATGTTATCATAGCGGATACAGGTCAGGCAATGTGGGGAACTACAAGAAGTTAAGAACACGGGCAGCACGGCGTATTCTTCCCTTCGCAGAGACGGTGGGCGATTGCACGGCCAGGGGGGGCAGTCAGGTCAAGATTTTAGCATCCATCATTCTCTCTGCAAACTCCGTAGAATAGGATGTCGGCAATAGTTTCATGATCCCAAGGAAAGATAAGAATAGAACGAGGGTACCCTGTTTATATTGTTACGAGCTCGGCCGTGACGCCGTTGTTCCAGGCTAGGGACACTCCTGAGCGGAGACGACTGGTTTGTCATGGGAGTCCACGGCGGGGTGATGAAGATAGTCACTGGAAAGATACGGCTGCCGAGCGAGACGTTGTTGCGTATTCTCGAAGTGGACTAGTAGTGGTAGTCATGGTGGTGGCGTTTGATCTTGTTGTGATACCAGTGACTAGGCACACTTGGAGAGATAGAGTTCAGTATGCAATGCAGCAAAGTACAGGCAGGCACCGTCGGGAGTAGTTGTCGATACTCACCTTATCAGTCAGGCAGCAAGAAAAGACACGAGACAGAGAAAACCCAAATTTAACCACAGACGCTTCGAGGAAGAGAAGAGTCCGGTTCGAAACAACTCGGGGCTAAAGCTGGCGGCGCAAGAGGAGGGACAGTGTAAGGTCATCCTAGACTGGTGTGTGGTCTCGGTAAGAGCTTCAAACAAGAAGAGGAGAGCGGATAGCTAGCTGTGATTCGAATAGTAAATACTTGCGAGTGGTGCAGAAGGGATAAGACAAACCTGAAGGGTAATATTAGAGGCCGAGGCGGGGCAAAGGTCAGGTCATATCAGAAGGCAGAGTGGTCAGAGGACAGTCTTTTTAGACAGATTTAGGCCAAGACCGCCCAGCCGCAAGGAGCAGCCCATCATGCAAACAGGCCCCGTCCATCGTAGCCACCCGGTCATAGGACACCTTCAGGTTATCATCGCGGGCCTGTAACGGGCCCAGACGGTGTGGGGAGCAACGGTTGCAATCCGGGAGTCACAGTCAGCGTGCATTATCAGACTAGATCCCGAATCCGCAGATCGTGGAGTTACATGAGGTCGGAACACAAGCCCACCGCGTCTCCAAGGTGAACGAAACGTGGGCCATTCCCTTCCCTTTCCCGGAGGATCAGTCAGAGCTCAGGACTCTACACGGTATTACAGCCAGCGCGGCCAAAGACAAGTTTCCACCTCTTTCAATATATATACGGCATAGCTCGAGGTACGAATTCCGGAGGAAGCTTATGAGGAAGATCAAGGTGAAGTAGGAGTTGCACCTCAACCTTGATAAAGAACACTTCTGAGGCGACTGCGAGCTGATATTAACGGCCCATTCGAGTTGGAAGAGAGGAAAAGAAAAGGGTGGTACGTGCTGGATGAGGAAGAGAGTGAGACCTAGTCAAAGCCTGCAGAGAGCCTGGTGATAGACGGCGGCCAACAGACAGGCTGACAGACTGACTAACAGAATGATGCGGCTAATAGAAGCATAAATGGGTTGATGAATAGTGGGATTGATGGAGAGAACCGAGGACTTGAACAGATAGCCTGGCCGAGCATGTCGAGAACTTGTCGATGGGTAATAGTTCTGTCGTGCTGTGCTGGTGCTGGAGCAACGTGAAGAAAGACTGGGATATGGAGAAGGAGACAGGCCCGAGACAATATCAGGCTGAGTGACCAGTTTGGTCACGGTATCACCGTAGTAAGAAGGCTGATGGACGCGAGTGACTATGGTGTTATTGGTGGTGGTGTAGTGGTGACCGCCGCGATAGTGTTAACAGTTTGTAAATAAAGGGACGAAGAGAAGAAGCTAACAACTGCGTAATTAAAGATGATGACCAAGAGGAGAATACAGGGAGGTCTGGGGCAGAAGGTGGGTACTCGCCCTGCAATCGGTCAGTATTTGCAGAGAACCTTGCCGTCGAATTGAACTTGGATGAAGAGGAACAGAGGCCAGCGAGTCTTGGAGCAGAGAGAAGGGACAGCGGCACCTGCAAGGTTTGCGAAGCAGACTGTCTTTTGATTTTCAAGGTCATGGAGACTGACGAGGTCCAGCATCTGGTTAGCTTGCTGGAACGAATGAAAAGGGCCCTGTCTGCTTGTGACGCAGACAGGGTGTTTGCGCCAAGATGGTGTCGGTAATGGGGTGTTTGTAGGCTACATGCTGTAGACCGGAACCACATACCTGGGACAGTGGGTGCTGTCAAAAGTCGTCTCGGGCAGAGGGGAAACTCGGCAGACGGAGAAGACGTCCAAGGAAGAAGGGAGGGATCGAGATCTGCGAAGAACAAGACAAGTACTCATTATCCCGAATATTCTGGGAGGAGGGTCGGACTTGCCTGGAAAGGAGACTACGGATTCAGCATGAAACCATGGCCTGTCGTTACATCTAGTTTAGAAGACTGCAGCGGGTTAAGGTGCGTGGTAGGTTAGCCTTGGGCACCAAGCAAGGAAGTTGTGATATGGGCAACTAGCAGCCTAGATATAGGGAGGGGCAGAAAAGAGCTGGTGTTGAAACTGTTGAGGAGGATGGGAATTTGGGGGTGATGGAATCTTGCCAGAGGGTAATCGGATGCTGGCCTGTTGTATCAATCCTGCGGATTTTTGAAGTCTGGACATGAAAGTCGAGTGATGGTCGTGTTGTGTAAGGGAAGGTCGACATGCACACACCCGGCCGCAAGGAAGAGCCAAATGCAAAGCAGGCCCTCGTCCATCGCGGCCATTCTGGCTAGGACATCTCCAGTCATCGCGGGCACAGGCCTAGACATGGGGAGCACGGGCAATTCGGGTCATAGGCAGCGTGCAGTCAAGAACGGAGTCAAGACTGCAGAGACCGTGGAGTTACATGGGAAGGCCAGCCGAAGTGAAACCACCCAAGCCCACCGCGTTTCCAAGTGCAAACCGTGGGCTATTCCTTGCAAGCAAGGCTCAAGACTCCACACAGCCACAGCCAGGGTGATTGTCGAGTCTCCTCCTCTTGTAGGTGTGCGTGTGTGTGTAGTATATGTTTGAATGTGACGGCGCAGCTCGACGTGCGGCTTCCGGTAATCAAGTAGACAGGAGTGGGGATTGTGGTTGAGTAACGGCTAACGCGGGCGATGACAACTAAGTTGATTTCTTTGACGCATGCATATTCTGTTGCCCAGCTGCAAGGAACAAAGCCATCATGTAAAACAGGCCCTCGTCCATCGTAGCCACAAGGCATAGGACATCTCCACGTTGTCATCGCGGGCAACAGGCCTAGACAGTGCGGGGAGCACGGACAATCCGGGGCCCCAGGCAGCGTGCTTCATCATCACCCGGAAGATGATGACGATGCAGAGACCGTGGAGTTAGATGGGACTGGCGAACCGTATACCCAAGCCCACCGACATCTCCAAGTGTGACCGTGGAGTTACATGGGAAGGCCGAAGCCACCCAAGCCCACCGCATCACCAGCCAGGGCAACAGTCAGCTCATTATAGTCCTCCCCTTCTCTATGTGTATGTGTGTGCGGCGCAGCTCCATGTGTGGCTTGATGTATGGTGGAAGGTCGAGATGGGGAGGACAAGGAGGGTTTCGTGATCCTGGAAGCCAAGTCGATATCAGTATATCAGTCAGTGTACGCGGGACTGGTTGATGCAGAACATTTTGATACCGGGTGTCTTGAATATTGAGTGTCCAGAGGTGTGGATGACCGGGTTAGTGTTGGTATTGACTGCGAGAAGCCGCGTCAAGAGTAGACGCGTGTGATAGCGTGGACAGCTGAGAAGAGTGATCAAGAGAGACGGGAGGTAACCGTATAGTGTATGTTCTGAGGATGGGATCGATTGCTGATGGCTTTGATGATGGATGGAAGGATGGATAATATGTGTGTGACTGATTTGATGTATGTGGTAGTGTGGTTTGGTGATTGGTGATTGGTGATAGGTGAAGTTGGAAAGTTTACTTAGTACCTAAGCACTTGAGTATATACCTACCTAGGTACCTAGGTAAGTATACCTACCTAAAGATACCTAGGTACCTAGGTAGGTACTTAAGTAGTCAGGAAGTAGTCAGGAAATGAAGATAGATGAACTGAAAAAAGTTGGCCAGGCAGGTGTGCCCCGCTATCTGACTGGCTACTGGCATCTCGAGATCTGCATGTCGTTCAACAAATGTACATAGGGCTGTAGGGCTGTAGGGACTGTATATAGGTAGTCCACATCCAATAGGGGACGGCCCCCGCTGAAATTTAGGCTTCATCCGGGGACGTTGGACCCTGAAAACCTTGGCTAATATTCGCTGTTTACCTTTCATTCAACAGCAGTCTAATATGGCCTTATGCTTACTGAATGACTGAATATCTGACTGTCTGACTATCTCCTTCCTAGGAACGAGGCTTAACGGGAATTCAGAGCTGATAATGCTGCCATGTAACAACAATGGATGGTGTACGGATAAATTCCTCTCTTCCTCTTCCTCTGAATACTCATGATCGAGCGAGCACGGCGCTCTAGATGACCAAGAAGACCAAGAAGGAGAGGCGAAGGAGGATTCGACATAAGAATGCAGCTGAGAAGAACAATGTCGAGCTCTATCTAGAGCTGTAGACGACGATGCCTCCACGGCCAGTGTTGAAGACGGGCGAGGAGAACAGCCTGGAGACTCTGTTTCTGCAGGACGGTGCTACGGACCTGTTTACCGGAGGGCATGTCGGCGGGCTTTCCGTGAAACAAGCCGAGGAGGATTATCTTGAGGTGACGACGAGGTTGTCAATATGCCGGTCCAGCTAGTGTTTTGTGCGAGACCAGATCATCTTTTTCTCGAGAGTCTTTCCCCGGAGTCTTAGACTACTACGACAGCATCAACAGCTTCTTATTCGACTGGTTCAAGGAGCGCATGACTGAGTGGATTAGGCGCAATGACCCTTCCGTACTCCCGGTCTGCTTCATTGAGCGGCCCTGCCCCCAACAGACGGACTCGACACATTGTGGTATGTATGCCATTTCGTTCACGACCTGCCTTCTCACCCCGGGCAACCTTCCGTCTAGTGTCGACTGTACTGATGTGCGCCAGGCGTTGTCTGGGGGTCTGAGCAAAAGCAAAAGCGAGAGCCAGAGCCAGAACCAGAACCAGGGCCAGAATCAGAACATTGAACCAGCAGCCCCAATGAGTCGTTTAGGGCAAACAACAACGCCACGACTATATCTTGTTAGTCAAGGAGGACCAGAAGCTACTCAACTAAGAAATAACCTTGACTATGGACCGGCAACTATCGAGTGGCACCAGCTACGGAGAACAAGAACAAGAACATGGTAGGCCGCCTCCCATGAAGGTGGAACAGCAGCAGTATTAGACCTTCATCACGATCTACCAGACTACCACCATCACTACTGTGGCACCCTTCTTCTGCCTTGAACATCGATATACAGCGTGCCAGCCGGGTCGACCGACAAGAAGGAGAGGATAATGGAATCTTGCTCCCGCAGAAGCGGCATCATGCCCAACATGCTGAGAAGACTGAAAAGACTGACCAGGTCGACAGCACGCCGTCGGCTGCTACTTCCTCATCGTCCTCTATTGACTGGGGCCCACGTGGATTCCGATCCTTCTTAGACAACCTGGAGACGCACGCCAGCTCGACGATTACTATCGGCACAAGCCTATGGAAACTCGTTGATACCCAGTTGCCAGTCCTGCGCCTTGGAGTTAAGAGTGAATGTCTCAAGGCAGTTCAGCGGCAACTCTATCTGCAACAAAGTATGGGGCGACTTGCAGGAGCACCCTGTCATCTACTGTCATATAACGATGATGACTACGATGTTATTAATGATTATCCAATGACCGCAGTCCGAGATCAGGTCCAATTAGCACGAGAAGAGGTATGCTCTCACAGGACAGCCCAGGAGGGGTGTTCGAAGGCGATGAGCCCAACTGCAGCAACAGGTCAGCGGGATCGGCAACACCTCAGCTCCAGACGCATCAAGGCAGCTGCTCAAGTCAACACGCCGACTTCTGGACGATGTGGAGACACACGACAAGGACAAGGCCAAGTTGACCCGTCGCCTGGACGAGGCTGAGGGGCGGCTCCATCAACTCAGGGCGGCAGCGACAAAGGTCGAGGAACTAGCCGAGGAAGCCTTGGGCATCCGGGCACGGCTTACGAGGCTAACTGGTATATTTTCTTGGCCCCAGGCAGTCGCTTGTATTTGTAGGAGGAGCCGGAGCAACTTGAGTGTTGTTGACTACTATTAATACCTCTTTACACCTATCTTACGGACCTTGCTTTTCCTAGAGCTAATTAAGTAGGCAGCTGATATACACAATTTCGAAGCCAACATTGACAGCTACTAGCTTGCAAACAGATTCAATGTTCGGCGAGGACTATCTAGCCATCAGCCTGCCACAATCACTACATATGTACCGGAGCCACTAGCAGCGGGCGCTTACAATGCTGGTGGTGATCGCACTATAAGTCACGGCGACTTTAAGGTGCATTTCCATATGAACACGGTACGTATGTTGTCCTTGGTCAAGGCAGCCGTCGAAATATATCAGAAACGCAAAGACGATCTACCTGGCCGCTAGCATTACCAAGGTCGACGCCGCCGCGGAGATACTGTATCAGCTATCGAAGGAGGCTCGCGATACCGACGGTGCTGGATCTAGGCAAGGATAGCAACATCTCGCCGACGAGTATACCCGGGGCGAGAAACAAGCAAACGACGAGACCTTGAGTGGCTTGTCGATGTGATGTACGAAACCACTGCTGCTCAAGCCGTGGAGGAGGCTGTTGAGTAGCATTGAGAGTACAGAAGTCGCGAGGATAGGGCTACCCAGGACGGCACGCTATACCTTGCTATCGAATTTTGGGTCTTGTTGTCTGTTTTGGGATACATCATTAGCCACACTGCTACAGCAGTAGCAGCGGCAGCGGCAGCATTTCCAGGGTACCGTACGGCGTGCACTACGATAGCAACACCGCAGCTGACCGCGTTAGTCTGAAAGCGGAAGCAACTCCATGTTGTTTTATTGCTGCTGCCGCCGGTATCCGATCCGGGGATGGCGATGGACTCCCGAGGTCGTCTCGTTTCCTGTTCTTGGCTCGTCTCGAGTGATAAGGACTGTGTGAGATACCTGAACCCCAGCTCCAGCTCCAGAGTCAGGCTCAGGCTCCTTCTCTTCCTCTCCTTGTTCTCTGATACCGCTGAGATTGTGTTTGGGTTATAGGAACTGGCTCTGACCTCGTTTCTGATCTCGTTGCTAAATTTGTTATTTCCTCTTTGTGTCCTTGTTGTCAGCCTGTTGTTTTTGTGCTTGTTCTTGTTCTCCTTGTTGCTCGTGTTGGAGAGATAGCACAACTATAGCGGCTTCGTAAGCCTCGTAGTCAGGACCACCAGGACTCGGTTCAGGGCGAGGACTGCTGGGCTCAGATTGTTGTCGGAGCTGAGAGGATCAAGATGGGGATCGAGACAGAGGGAGAAAGGCCATCCTGCTGACCGACACTATCGTCTTCACAATGTCCGTCCCCGTCTTGATGACGGCTGGCGGCCTCGTTTTCCATACCCACTGTATGCTATAAAAAGAGGCTACTCGTGGCCAATTGACTCAATGTACGTACTGCTACTATTTCATATCAGGCTCCTTACCTGACTTTAAGAATAGCCAGTATACAACAGTCCCTCGTCCATCCATGGATTGCGCTGAGGGCACTGGGACATCTCCAGCCATGTGGTCCCGGGAAATGGGGCCAGCATAGGTGGGAGGCGACGGGCAATCCGGGGTTCGGGGTTATACTGACCCTAGAAGCCTCTATTCTTATCTATATAGGATTATACTTCCTGAAGCCTATCCTTTGCATCCCGTACAACGCGCGCGATCCAGTCGCGAAACTCAGACTGCACCCACGTAGACAACTCTCGTAGACTTGCTAGTAGTTGGTATAAGCCGGGGACGGTAGCTGTATTGCCGATAATCAAAGAGGAGTTGATAATGTCCTAGTCAGATAAGTTATACAAGTTAGTTAAAGAAAGGGAGGCGAAATCGGAATGGTAGAGGCTATAGCCAGCAGCAGCAGCAGTAAGAATCTCCCACCAGAAAAAGGGGTTTGGAACACAGAAGACGATCTAAGCACACTATGCAATGTGAAAGAACAAGCGGAGGGGGGGGGGGGGGGTGAGAGTGGACCTACAATACTATCACCCTGATCTACAGCGAAATACAGCATCCACTGGGCATCCACGACTGTGATGAGTGGCAGGGAGAGGATGCGTAGTTGTGGCCCGCTGTGGCCGAGCTTGTCCATGCGGACATGCCAGGCCGCGGTCCAGACGGCGAGTTGGAATTGTGCCTTATCCAGCGTGCCGGCCGCTGTCTTCGTCTCGACTGTGACGCCGATAGGGAAGCGGCAGAGAGGTCCGTAGGTCGACTGGTTGATAGTGCCGGTCCCATCCTGACGGACAAGGGCCTCGATATCGTGGAGAAGCTGGTTCTGCTGCTGGCTGTCCTCCTCCCCGCCGCCATCCTTGTTCCTGGCTTCTCGGTCAAGGCGTAGCACCATGGCGTAGTCGACCATCTTATGAACGCTAGCTGTGCTGGTCCCACCTGCGGGTGTAGCTTGCCATGTACTGCCGCGGTCAGTGTCTGCCGTCCCTGCGGACGACGAGGCGGCGGTAGTTATGGACGAGACAGACATTGTATCGTCAGAGTCCCGGAATGGCGGCTGGAAGGGCTTAGCGATCCTGGCCGTAGTGATATTCTGGGCCTGGACGAGGGCACCATGCCTCGGCTTCCCCAGGGCCAGCTCGAAGACAGGGTAGTGCACTTTTTCGTTCCATTCCGGCTCGCCCTCGCGCTCGTTAGCAGCCTCGTTGCTGGCGAACATGATGTCTAGCACCGCTTCGAACTCTGCGTGGGCCTGGGTTCTCTCTGCCCGTCTCGTCTCGGTTTCGGTCTTAGTCTCGGTTCCCACCTCGTCTGACGTCCTGGTATGCAATGGTTGCCACATGAATTCGGCCAGGTCGACGTCCTCAACCTCGGCGCGGATGAGAGCTTCGGCTGCCCGTGGCAAGATGTGCTGCCTGCGCTCGATGTCCTTCAGCCTTCTGTATAGGCCGCGTGTCTCTTCGCTCAGGGATTCGTGGAGTCTATGGGTGGTCGTGATGCGGACGGGCTTGGCGAGGCGTGCCAGGTCTGCGATGGTCCGTTTTGGGGACGGAGATCGTGTGTGTGGCAGCGGTGGCGTTGGAGGTGGGAATGAGATATGAGAGTGATGAGGTGCGGGTGTTGCTAGGCCCGCGTCGGGAGCTCGTCGATATCTGCCTCTGGCACTGCTCCCATTCTGTCCTCGTTCCCGTCCTTGTCCACGCGCTCGCGCTCGACCCTGTTGTTGATGTCTGCCTCTTAGTGAGCCTTCCTGTGCAGGCATGGTCTTCTGTCTCTTTGTTGGACTGCCGGGGCTCGTTCCCGATATTTCGGTTGTGTTCGTCGCAAGCTGGTCGTGTCTATTACAGACATGATGAAGGAGCTGCCGTGGTTTCGGCGTGCTTCCAAGGTCCTCACCCAGCTCGTCGGCGCTAGCGTCATCCTCATGCTTCCCAGAGGACGGTGTAGAGCGATATTGTTGGTGACGGGCTCGACTTACAAGCCGTTTTGTGTCGGGTGTCCGTGAAGGCCCAGGCTCAGTCTCACCAGGCTCAGTCTCAGTCTCAGGTTCAGGTGTAGAAGTAGGTGCTGCAGACATAGTACAGGCAAGATAGGGGGTGGAATTCATGAGGGCGTTGAGGGAGGACGCCGTCCTTTCCACCATGACAGGACGTCGACCACGAGCTGGACCTGAGCCTGAACCTGGACCTGGACCTCGTCTACGTACACGGGACTGGGTTAGTCCTCTGAAGTCACGCGACGATGGGTATTGGCGGTATCCCTGGTTGTGATTGTGGTTGTAGTGGTGACGGTTGTGTCTCTTCAGGTCGTCGTCGCCGTTAACCTGCCCAAGCCAGTCCCAGACTTGCACATTATCCATGCGTTTCAGGCCGATAATGTATACGGCGTTGGGAACTAGCTCCCCGTAATGAAATCCACATATATGTATGTGTGTATAAGCGTGCGTCGTTGATGATAATGAAGTGATATGCAATGTAGTGTAGTGTAGTGTAGTGTTTTAGTGTCGAGTGTTGATACTTGAGGCTATGATGATTGATAAGGTAATTGATAAAGTAACTGATAAGGTGATTATTGGCGGGGTAACTGTTGGCGGGGTCGGAGCCGGACCGGAGCCGGACCGGAGCCGGATCATTAGGGGGGGGGCCTTACACTGGGAATCCAGGGTTGCAGGACTACCCTAGATGTAAGCCTAAGCCCACCGCATCACCAGCCAGAGCAGTAGAGGTTGGTGATGGATGTGGATGATAGTAATTTATTAACGATTGATTTGATATTTTGAAATATCAAGTCTATCGATTCGAGCGGTTAATATAGTGTAAGGCGCTTAACTTCTAGTGCTCTCAAGGAACTCAACAATGCTACATACCTCAGTATATAGCATTATTACTTAGGTACTCATTCAGGATCAATGTATTCACTTCGGTCTCAACTCATTAGCTTATATGTAAACAGTATTGCCAGTATTTATAGCACCCAGTGAGTTATCCCTATCGTTTCGAAGAATACGGTGTATGTAACAGCATTACTATTAGCTAACGATCAAGTCTTGATCTAGATGAACCTACGGAAGCGTGAGTAAGAGAAACATATATCTAGGGGAATACACATCTGGAGGAATATCAGCGGGGGCACGATAGTAAGGAATGCATTCAATAACATAAGAATAAGGTCCAACATTGATTAATCCTATTTACTGCTAAGGCCTAGTGTCACAATAAATACCTGTACTAACAGTACTCGTTCCATGTTACAAGATATCATCTTGGACCTCTAGTATAGTAGTCATAAGTCTGACACCTACCAGGTCCCTGTCCCCCAAACATCACCACCATGCATCAGGACTTGGACCTTAACAGAAACGTCACAAACCATCATAGCGCTTATCGCAAGGGTGCAACACCCCGGGTGGGATAGCTGCATAGATGTGTGGGCGGCTGTAGGGTTTGATAGCTCGAATCGGTAGTATACACGAGCAAGTTATGTATTGCTATCGTGCCGATGCATTTGTCGTGCTAGTTATATCAACAATCAGGATGAAAAGTGGCGTGACTTCAAGCATGTTCTGAACTATGACTGGCTGATGGAGACGTGATATGCGTGACCAACGTGCAGACAGTCGCAGCGGCTGGGATTCAGATTATGCCAGATACATACACCGCGTCGTAAATGTTTGCTTTCTCATGATACTCAGCAGGTGGGCAAACTTTGTTGCAGGGTTAGAGGTAGCACCGAGTCTGATTCCGTACCCAATTACTACTTACTTACGGAGTACTTAGGACAAATTCAGTATGTGACTAGGATCGTGATCTTGAGAAGAAACGAAGTCCTCGTTATTCTGAGCCTCAACTTCGGGGCCTCGTTAAGTGGTCGATCTATCTTGGCCTTGTTTTACAGCTTTCGGGCATGCATTTCCTGGAATCTGTACTACAGAGTTCTATAGGTGCCCACATGTAAACCCGTTGCACAGATTTCAAGTACTCAAGTGATTGTTCTTAAGGGTCTCAAATCGTGTCTTGTCTTTCGGCTTGGTTGCCCAGGTGCAGCTCCTGAGAACCATATACTTCTATATACTCAACCTTCTCCTGATTGGTAAACCTAGCAGTTGATATCTACTATAACTTGCAGATTTCCTAAGTGGCTGAACTTACCCTCCCCAATGCCCTTTCTTGATACTGCGCTATCTGTAGCATATCGTATTCATATGAGATGCGGGCGGCTGTATTAGGCGCAAATACTTGGGAAGCGTAAGTTGCCTTGCAGGCTATTATCTGTCTCCCCAGCTGCACGCATGTCTGTATCCGTAGGTATGCAGTCGCAATTGCAACGGGATTATCTGACATGAGGGGTTGGAGAATATGATCCGGGTTACATGGCCTATCCACTACGGATCACAGCATATGTTCCGTGACTTTTGTATTGAAGTGTGTAGATATTACTTTGACGTCTTTATGTACACATCAATTCCTTGTCTGCTTCGCCGTATCTATTGTTACTGCCCACACTTATGACCGGCCGGTTTAAATATTCCCTCAATGCCCGAGGTCTTAGAGTTGCAGGCCCGCCCCCGGAAATCCTCCTCACAGTCGGTCCTCGAGATGTTATATTTAGGGGCGCCTCCCCCGCCGAATAAAATGTCAATCTGTCTGTTCCTTATCCCAGTACCCACGATTCTTCTCTGTTCCATAGCACTTGCTCCTTGCTCAGGAATAATTGCTTGACCTCAAGGCTTTATTTCATACTAGTGCACAAAGGCACAGAGTCCAGTTTCAACCGCCTCGTTCCTTGTAGCCTTATCCACTGCCACATGTCGAGTCAGTAAAGACGACAAAATATCTTTGCAGCCTTCACTACCACTCCTTAACATCTCACAAGTTGACCATGCGCCACCTGCCGTCAGCACAGGGACCCGTTATACTCTTTAGCGGCGGTTTCTATACGTATAGATGCAAATACTTCTACACATATAATTGTAATAACTGGGTCTATATTAACAACGCCACATGCTTCAGCTGCCTTGTAAGTCTCTGTGATCTGCAAAAAACCTATTGGCCTTAGAAGAGCAACTAATATTACTTCGTCACGTAGGCTATAGGCAGAGATGATAATTAGGCTCCTATGCGATGTTGAGCACGGATTCGGGGTCTGGAATACCACAATACTGAGGATACGGATTATGCAGTTGAAGACGCAGGCTTAGGCCTAGGCAGAGCATAGAAACCAGCACATTATACCGCTGCTATAGCAAAGTCTACTGCTGTGGATCCGCGGTTAAAGGGTTGGACTCGACGCGGTTTTAACGAAGCGAATAGGCCTACGTAAGATAAAACCACGGGAAGAGGAGGACTAGCTACTAGCACGAGACTGTCGAAGTTAGAAAGTTAAGTAGATTGGATAATTCAATTAAATTAAAAAGGCCTAGCCTATGCCCACGTACCTATAAGGCGAACTTCCATCGTATCAGACAGAGTCTGATACTGCAGATCTTTTGCCCTTTTGTTCGTTTCTGCTATAGATGGTGTAATTAGTAGTTATGAGAATAACTAACAAAACAAGGAAAGACAGATTAGATAAAGAGAGGAAGATAGATTTCAGAAAGGTAAGGGAAAATTCGCGCTAGCGTAGGGTCGAACCGTGTCCAATAGAACTATTATACTGGCTACCTAAAAGGACCACCACCCTTTGAAAACTAGGGATGAATCTGGTTCGATAGCTATAGCAATAAGCTGAGAAGGCCTGAGAAAATACTGAACGATCAGCACTATGATGATTTGTGTTGGTGATCAACTGGCAAATTGTCCGCCGCATCCTCGGATCCTTCCTCGAGACGCTGATCCTTGCCCATAAGCCTCATGAGCGTGGCCAACAAGCGCAGGAACACAATAATGAATGGCAAATCGATAACCCTTGCTAATGCCTCCTCGTCCGCTGTTCTCTTGATGGTAAACTCTGCGTTCCTTGGTGACACTTGCGGCTCTGGTATCTCCGTTATATCTGTACCTAGTCCATCTCCGTTTGCACTAACAACAGTTGTACTTGATGACGAAGGTGGGCAGTCCTCAGGAAGTATCTTGTATGTGTCCGGTCTTTCAAGCTCGCTAAGAGCTCGCATGAACTCTTGGGCCCTTAGGGCAGTTTCGTTGCTTGCTGGTGTTGCCGCTTGCTGGGACAACATTTGGTTCTCGTCTATAGTCAATGGTGGTCTTCCGGTCAATGTTACACTCTGTAACGGCGTCGAGTTGTTAACCGCGGGGTTCTGTGGTGGATAATCTGCATGCGGCGAAGATTGGGTTGCCTGGAAAACTGTGCCCGGTATGAAGTCCGGCACTATAGTAGGGATGTCTTGGATATTCTGCATCTCCATAGCCCACGGTAGGCTTTCCGCCACAGGATCTAGAACTTGCTTGAACCTGGTAAAGTCCCCGAAATCAACAAGAGTGACGACCTTGCCTTCCTTCTCTAAAGTGGTACCAAACTTGAGCTTTGACTTGATTCTGTCGTTCCACTTCTCGAGCTTCCCATCGATGTCAACCTTTAGGAGAAAGGGCTGCCCAGAATGCTGAAAAGTAAACGCGGTTGACACTTTGCTACTGTGGAAGCTTTGCGACTCCAACTCGTTCTCGTTTAGGTCCCAGCGAAGAGACTTGTACAGCGCGCGATCTTTCTTTCCCGAGCCGGGAAGTAGCTGGCCGTTGAAAGACCATCTCGCGGAGCGTGTGAAGGTCTTATTCGACTCAAAACCGACACCACCGCCTCCATTGCCAAGCACGTTAGCTTCTGGGGTCAACTTCGTTGTTCGATTGACGTAGGCGGACTTGTTCTGGCCTGCGAGTGCTTTGGGCCCATACAAGTCTGTCATCTGCACGGGACAGCCAGATTCATGGAATGTGCGCCCCTCTTGATACCGCTTAAGGCAGGTGGCTTCCTCGTCGAGAGTTATGGTGATAGTTGCGCTTTTGACACGGCAGCCTTGCGGAGGACCCAAATTGAGGTTGATATAGATAATTCCAGCTGGAAGTTTCTCTTCCCGGCCTAGCACTCCCCAGCGCGAACTTTTGAAAAGGAATTGGCAGTCGATATTTATTTTCCCGATGGATTTCGAGCCGATGCTGGCGTGCCTTGACATGTTGAGTGGCTTGAAGCTTTCGTCTAGGTATCGTCCATACTTCCGGATGCCACTCATAAGCTGGGGTCTGTGTGCCTGTGTATCCATAGTGATGAAGGTCGAGAGTATGTAAGACCTTCGTGAACAGTGATATTGACAATAGATTGTTCAAACTTGATAGAGAAAAAGCCGCCGAAAGTTGATTGATATAAAAGGACGGCTTAGTTAGCGTCCAGTAAGACATCATGTGAAGCACTGCCACCACACCATCGCATTCAACCGCCGCATTCCGCCCGAGGTGACGTACAGGTGCAGGCGGCGGTCTCTATGGACGGGTCACCACACTCAGCGATTGGACAGTGGCACAAGATGGTCCCCACTTGATGCTGACTGCAGGAGCTGAAATTGATACAATTTGAGTCTCATCCCGTAGGTATTTTCATGGATGTCGAAAGCTGCTTGCCCCAGGCTTCGCTTGACTCTTCTGAACAACGTTCGATTTGACTTCCCTTTACTCCATCATTCACGTCGCCGATTGCACAAGGCTCTCTGCCAGTTTCACACCGAGCAGCCTCGGCAGACGGTCTCCAGTCTTCTAGCGCAAGCCAAGAAACAAGAGCTTCCTGCGAAAGGCCACTGTCAAGAAAACAAGCAGATATTTTTCTTCCAGCGTGGGTACGAAGTAAGTTATTCTAGTCTTGGTGGCTTTCTACTCATCGCCCAACAGCAGCGTACTGCTGGTAATACCGACCTACTGACGTTTACTAGGCCGAGCTAAGGTCTTCCGTCGTGTCGATCTGCCCACTTAAAACCAGCACATTAAAATCGATACCCACGAAACCATTCAGCGGCCGAAATGCCGGAACCATATGACCCCTATAGGCGGAGGGTGTACTACGACGAAGACAATGAGCCACCACCAAGGAGAGCCCCTCAGCCGAGGCAAGGACCATCTTCGCCTCCACCTCGAGATGAAGAGATCATATACGAACGCCGGGAAGAAACGCGGTCACACAGCCCAGGACTTATGCCCATACCTATTCTTCGTGGAAGATACTCAGACTACTTAGATGGGGAAACCAATCGGGTGCGAAGAAGGCCTGAACGCAGACGTAGCCCAAGTGCGAAAATTTTCCAGGGCGACGAGGAGCAGGATAGGCATGAAGACGCTATGGTTCCTTTATTTATGCGAGAGAAGAGGCCTGGGCAGGGACCTCTCATTGTGAAGGAGCGCCAGCAACTTTCTACAGGGCGGCACACGACAGAGGAAAGAGACAATAGGTATGTAGGTCAGGAGTGCCAGTCGCATCACTTCGACCTTGCATCTTAACTTGCTACTGCGAGGTTTTGGCCCAGACACGAGGCTCTATTTAAGCAAAGCTGACCTCGGGGTAGTGACAGGAATATCAGAGTACCTCCAGTAGTAGAGCAAGAGCGCTTTCGGGATGCTACTGTGGCTCCATTTCAAGCTGTCTACAACTCATCGAACGCTAGGGATGTGACAATTCACGTTGAGTTCGAAGTAATCGAGGACCTCGACGAAGAGCTTGAGGAGTTCAGCCGCCTCACCCGGATGGGCAATTTCCGAGAGGCAAAGTCTTTCTTTAATGAAAATCTGCGGACGTTCATAAACAAACCTAACCTTAAGTCTACGACGAAGTATAATAGACTTTATTAAAATTCGCGTATAGCGTATACGGGCTACCCGGGCGATAGGGGATAGACTTCGTTAAGTAGACTTTATTAAGACTAGGACCGGCGGTATACGGCCGAGTTCTTATCCGGACGAGCTATACTATACCGAATCGGAATCGCTTCGATAAGGTCTATCGAATAGTCCTATTAACGTCCCTAGCAGCGCCTATAAGGGCTAGGGAAGCCTACCGTTAAGGCTCTCTATACGTTAAGACCGGACCGAACCTATAATAACGACTAACGATATAGCGGCTACGTATATATATAGTACCCCTAACCCTAGCTCGACCTAACTACCCGTTCTAGCCCTCCCCCCCCCCGCTAGCGCTTAAACTGCTCTCGGATAGCCGGGATGCGTAATAATAAACGGGCCCCCTAATCCCTATAATTTTAAGTTTTACTTAAGGAAAAGAGAGAGGGGTAAGGAGGGTAGGGTAGGATAGGATAAGATAGGATATAATAGGACGGGATAGGACCTATTTATAATATATAATATAATATTAGATACTTCCCCCTCCTCCCGATTTAAAAAGGGTAACGCTTACTTATATATAATATTAGGGCTATACTATACTATACTATACTATAGGACTAAGCGTTTAATAAGTATAAAGCTATTTACTTATTTAATTAACTACTATATTCTAATATATATAAAGTATTATATTAAGTATATTACTTAAAAGGTATTAACTTACTTATACGCCTTATACTATATAATAAGCGTTAATAAGCGGAGGTAGGTAGTAGTATAAGTAATATAGGTTATAAGTATAATCTAGTAATAGGAAGACCTAATAATATTCTTATTCCTTATATCGCCCGTCGCCCCTATCTTATACTTAAAGGCGCTTAAAACCGATAAGCTATAATATTAGTCCTATAAGTATATTATATAATAACCCTAATAGATCTAATAATACTATTACGCTATATATAAGTAGGTAAACGAGTAATAGAAGGGTAGTAATATTATAACTAAAGCGAGGAAAGTATATAACCTACTATAAGCCGGTAGGGTATATTATTAGCGCTTCTTCCGGTTATACTAGGTAAGCGGGTAGTTCGCCGTTATAGCGGGCTTAGCGGTAACCGCTATAACGGGGGAGGATAGGAAGGAGGAGGGCAAAAAGGGCGAGGAGAGCGAGGAGAGCGAAGGTAAGGGCGATAATCCTAGGGCCTACCCCTAATAGCTACTCTGCTTATATAAGGAGTAGTAGTAATAGTAATAGTAGTAATAAGTAATACCGGGGTATAGCTAGGCCTAGGGAGGTATTAGGGTCGCTATTACTAATAGCGAGCTTAATAGTTAAGTAAACCAGACCGGCTAAATATAATACTTCTAAAAGCTAAAGCCGGATAAGCTCCGCTAACTAATCGACCCGATCGGTAAGGGCGAGGCTATACTTATAATACTATAAGTAAGTATAAACTATATCTTTAACCGGGTATAAGCGTCCTATAATACTTAATAGGCTAAGCGCGCTACCCTATTCGAGGTTAACTATAAAGAGGGCTATATAAAGCCGGTAAAGCTATTCGACGGCTATATAAAGGCCCCTTTATAAGTAAAATATAATGCTATATTTTATAAGCTCCTCTACTACTAAATATAGTTATAATAACTACCCGTTATATAATACCCGCTATATAATTTTATAGATAAATAAGACGAGCTCTATTATAACTTCGTTAATAAGATATAACGGGCGGTTATAGAAAGCGCTATTAATAAGGATAAGCTAAACTAGTAAGCGTTAATAGCGTTATTAAGCTTCTTCCGGTACTTATTAAAGTAGGATAAGTATAAGAACCCTATCCTAAACGGGCTAACCGTCCTTAATATCCGGGCCGATAACGGATAAGCTAATATTATTTACTATACCCTAGTTTATTCCGTTATAATTAAGATCGCGCGGATACTAGTAATCTATAAAGTATATATCGAGCGCGAGGCGGAGGTAATAAGGCTAGTATATAGCTTAATAGATAGGGATAAGGATAAGGATAGGGATAGGGCTAAAGCTAAGGATAAAGCGCGTAATCGGGTAAAGATTATATTCGCGCGGGTATAAAAGAATATTTAACGGTTTATAATATAAATATCCGACCGGGCCGAAACTAAGCCGACTATAATAGATTAGCTTTTCGATATATATATATATAGTATAAAGATCCGGTTTAATATAACCGCGCCCGGTAATATCGATTAAGCTAAAGATTATATTATTTATTAACGCGCTTAGTTCTTAATAAGCTAGTTATCCGATATACTATATATTATAGTTAATAAAGCATAAGTAATATTAGAGTAGCTAATATATACGATTATATAAGTAGAGCTATTAATAATCGAGTAATCCTAAGCTAAGGATAATTATAGCGAGGAGTAGGTTAAGTACTCGTTCTTTATAGATAATAAGAATATATAGCTTACGCGCAGCTAATATTAGCTTTTATAGCAAATTACCGGCTCCCTTAATACTATTATAGCCTAATTCCGGCTTAATAACTAGATAAATTCTTACCGGGATAGCACTATATATATATACGCTATCTCGTTCCGAGTATTATAAGAGAGGCTTTAAGTTTTATTCTACCTTATTAATAAATAGCTAGCGTATAATAGCGAGATCCTTGGCTTCTAGTACCGGAATATCTAATATAGCTTATATAATATCTTCTTTTATTACTAAGCTATCTATTTCGTTATATATTATTATAAAGGGTTCCGGTAGAGCAGGTAAGCGAAGGTAATCTATTACTACTTACTATAAGAGGTTAATAAGCTATTTATTTAATACTTTTAACTAATCTTATTATTCTAATAAGCTATTTAAACCGGTATCTAGTTAGCCTATAGGTAAAGCGCGTTCTTATAGTTAGATAAGGTAGCCGGATTAGCCGGTACTAATTTCGCTATTTAAGTTTAAATAATTAATTAGGCCCGGCGGGTATTCGGGTAAGATAGTAAGCGGCTATTTAGTACCCGGCTAACTATCTAGTTATAATAATAAATTACGATTATTATTATAAACTAGTTTTTAAACGAAAGTTTCGGCCGCTTAATAGCAGAAAACGGTAATAATAGTAGTAATAAGGATAATAAGGATAATAAGGATAACGATAAAGCCGGGGATAGTATTTAGGATTTATAAACCAGGTATAATACGTATATAGCTAGGCTCGCTTATATAAAGGGGTTATAATAATCGCCCTTTAATACTACCCTATAATAAGAGTAGTTCCGGTTTATTAGCTAGTAATAATACTAGTTCCTCGGGCTTAGTAAAGAGGATATAGCTAGCTTAATCCCGAGTAAGAAATAACAGGTCGAGATATTTAATAGGTTACGGGAAGAGGCGTATCTTTAGCGCTTCGCTTAGCTCTAATAGCTTAACCTTATTAGCTAGCTCCGTATACTCCTAAGGCCTAATATAATATTCTAGAGCAGGTAGGAGGCTATTATCTGCGCTATTATTTATAGCGAAACGCTTATCCTTTAGATTACCGTTATAAGTAAGGGTAAGAGCTTCTCGTTTTTATTATTAGCGTTCGCCTCCCCCGAGAGCGTAATTATTATTATTATCTCGCTCCTCTCCTTATAGGAGGATATCTAATAATAATACTAAGCGGGTAATATTATTAGCTATATTTAGTAGGGGTAATAACCGAATATTACTACCTCCCTTATCTTTATTACGCCGGAGTTAGCTATTATTAAGGGGTTCTAGACTTTTATTAACCGGCTTTAAGCCTATTAAGCCCTTAACCGTATCGTAATAGATAAGTATTATATCTTATTACTTAGCCCTCTCGATTACTAGTTTCAGCTTTAACTTTAAATAATAAGGCTAATACTATAAGGGTAGAGTATCTAGCTAATCTTCTTAACTATTACCTTACCCCCTATAAATAAAGTAGCCTTCTTCTATATTACTATACTTACTAGGGGCCGGGTATAGAAGTTCTAATTATATATAACCCGGTAGAATATCGCTTATAGCGTAGAACCGGTATAATAAGCGCTAAGGTAATATATCGAGGACGCTAAAGATATATAGGTAATCCGGATTATATAGCGCTAGTAGGATTATAACGCGCTAGGGCGGGTTATCGTTTATACTGGGTTAACTAAATAGGTAGATTAATTATCTATTACGCTAAGTTATAACGGCTTTTATAATAAAGTTAATAATAAGTAGAGTAAAGCGGCCCGGCTATAATAGTAAGCTAAGGAAAGTACTTTAATCGTCGCTATAAACGCGTTAGGGCTTAATATCGATATACCTAATATATAACTTATCGTTTATACTAGGGTATTAAAATAGCTACCGGATTATATCTAAGAGAGTAAGCGGGCCGGGTAGGATAAGTAAGCGAGCTAGGTAATAGTAATCTATTATTTAGCTAAAGCGTTAAAAAGGGGGGGCGATTTAGCTATTATAACGTTTCTAACTAGCTTATATTATTAACGGGTAGTATTAAACTAAGTTATAAATAGCTATATACGGATAAGCGGATATATTATCGGGCTTAAAAAAGCTTACGATTTTTATAATAGCCGGGCTAATATAACTAAGTATAAAGCGGCTATTATCGCTATAATTAAGGATAAGCGCGAGTAAGCTGTTATTATTATTACACGCGCCCGTTTTATTTATATATAATAGTAGGGCTATTACGCTTAATCGGAAGCGTAATATAAGGTATAAGCGGCTAGCGCGCTAATAGAGTCGTTCTGCGCTTAGCTTAAAGATTAATATAGCTACTATATAGTTTACTAGTTTTAAAGGGTAGCTAAAGTATTATATAAGTATAGGGATTACCCTTAATAGCCCGGTCCGGTATAGATTAAAGTAGGGGCGAATTAGAAGGAGTTAAAGATAATAATATTCGGGTAGAAGAAGCTTACTCCTAACACCTATTGCCTGGTGGAACGGGAGCCTATTCCACCAACCCCCTGCCGGTGGGGCCGAACGGCGCCGCCTGATTCGCCCGCCCGGCGCCCGCCCCTTCGGACCGCGATGCACGCGCGAGTTCTTACCTAAATAAGACGAAACGTATAGAATCGTGATCCTCGCGATCAGGGCTATCGAACGCATATTTTTATTATTTTTTCCGGGCTACGGGGGGGTAGAAAAGCGGGACCCTAAGCAAAGCCCCCCGGACCCCCCCCTCCTCTTACCCGTAACCCTTACTAACCCTAGCCTCCCGGGCCCCCCCCTCTTCGAATTAATAAATATACGCCTTAATAGTCTACTCGAATAGGATATATACTAGTACTCTTATATAGTATATTATAATAAAGAGAGTAGTAAGGGTATTATAAAGCGACTATTTATCCTATACTATAGTAACGTATCTATCTAGATAGCCCTAATTAAGAGCTATCGAATAGTATAAAGTATATATCCCTAGCTATTATACTCGTTCTATAAACTACCTTATTAGTTACTCTTAAAGTAAGTAAGTAAGTAAGTAGATAAGTAAGTAGGTAAGTTAAATAGCCCTACACGTATAGCCCTTTCTATATAGTAAGTAAGTAAGTAAGTAAGTAGGTAAGTAAGTAAGTAAGTAAGTTAAATAGCTCTACACATATAGCCCTTTCTATATAGTAAGTAAGTAGGTAAGTTAAATCGCCCTACACGTATAGCCCTTTCTATATAGTAAGTAAGTAGGTAAGTAAGTAAGTAGGTAAGTAAGTAAGTAGGTAAGTAAGTAAGTAGGTAAGTAAGTAAGTAGGTAAGTTAAATCGCCCTATACGTATAGCCCTTTCTATATAGTAAGTAAGTAGGTAAATAAGTAAGTAGGTAGGTAAGTAAGTAGGTAAGTTAAATCGCCCTACACGTGTAGCCCTTTCTATATAGTAAGTAAGTAAGTAAGTAAATAAGTAGGTAGGTAAGTAAGTAGGTAAGTTAAATCGCCCTACACATATAGCCCTTTCTATATAGTAAGTAGGTAGGTAAGTAAGTAAGTAAGTAGGTTAAATAGCTATACACATATAGCCCTTTCTATATAGTAAGTAAGTAAGTAAGTAAGTAAGTAAGTAAGTAAGTAAGTAAGTTAGATAGCTTAATATATTTAGCCCTTTCTTTATAGTAAAGAAGGAAGGAAGGAAGTAAGTAAGTAGGTAAGTAAGTAAGTAAGCAGGTAAGTAAGTAATAAAATAAGTAAGTTAGTATATAATTAAAGAACTAAAGAAATAAGTATATAATAAAGTTAGTTTCTTAAACTTAATAAGAGTAAATGTTAAAAGAAGTAAGTAAAATAAAAAAAGAATTAGAAAAAGAAGTTTTACCTCTTTAATTCTACTCTATATAGAGTTATATATTATTCTAATATTTACGAATATATTCTATATTTCCTACGATTTTTTACGATTTTTATTTCTATAAGAAAAGCACTGGAAAAGGCGATTTGAACTAGGGACCTCAGAATTACTTTTATTACTACGAAACTTCCGACTATACTACTTATATTACTACGATTATTACTTCTATATAATCTGGGCGGCCGACGACCCCTTATAAGAGGAGTTAGAGATCCTAGAAACGGGGGGTGGGTAGGGGGGGATATAGGGAGTAATAGAATCTAATAGGGAGGGGGGTTTATTAAGTTCTCTAACCCTTTACTACTAGGGTTACTAGGGCGATAAAAATACTTTAAAATAGCCTGAAATTCGCTCTATATTACCCTTATAAAAAGTGTAGATTATACTAACTATAATAAGGGGTAAAGCTTATTCGAAGTAGAATAAATTCGAAAATATTTCGAACTATCTATTTTACTTCGAATTTATTTAAGTCTAGGACTAACCTTTAATATACGTTTGATATATAATAATATAGCTTAAATCTCGGGCTACATCATAGTATATTTTATTAGTTTATATACTAGCCCGAGCGATAGGAAATACTACTATTAAGTAGAGACTTACTATAAAATATCTGAGAAATCGATATAATAGGGTAGTTTAAGCGGCGTATAGCTTATTTATCGCTTAGATAACTTAGTATATAGTATATATACTATTTCCGAACTAGATAAAAAAATAAAAAATATTTATTTTTCGAGACTCGAACCCCTACGAACCCTAACCCTCCCCTCCGGAGTCCCACTTTTAGCAGCAAAACTAATAGTAGCCGCACTACCCCTAATACTAGCGCTAAAAATAAGATAAAAATACCGTTAGAATCGCCTAATTCTAAGGATTGCGATTTAGCTTATCCGGCCTTAATATCTCTAACCGTTAATTTTTAAATTAAGTTCGAAGTTTTAAGGTTTACTATACCCACTATTACCCGCCCCTCGAATCGCTCTTATAAGCTCCGTTTACGCTGCTTTTTTCAGATTTCATAGTATATAGTGTAGTTAGTAGCGACGCTGACTTAATTGTATATTATTCTATAAGCTGACCACGGCCTAAGCCCTATTATTTATAGTAGGCTGTTGTGTAATTGAGTGCCCCATCGGGAAAAGGGTTGTCTGGTCCGCTATAATGCCCCGCCTACAGAGTAATATCCGCTTAAGTGCAGGGAATTGGGCTGTAGGCTCGGGGTTCTAGATACCTTAGCGGCTTTCTGGAGTTGATTAAATTCCTCTTTAAACTCGTTAGGGAGTACTATCTAGTCCTATAATTAGTTCCCGAGCGAGTTCTTCGTTAGGGAGCCTGTTAGGTACCGAAGGCGAGACTAGTAATAATTTCTTTTTATTTTTATCTTTTAAGTTTAAAGCCCTATAAGCTATATCTTTCTATATTCTATAGTATAGAGCGAGGCGATTCGAACGCCTATTTTTTTATATTTTTAGACTTAGGCCCTAATTTATTAGAACGCTTAATACTAAACTTAACTCGAAATAAGTTAGACTCTCCCGTTACTTAGAAGTACGACGAATAGATTTCTATTTAATAGGGATATATACTAGTTAATACGCGTAATCTAGCCTATAATTTAGTTTATTTTATTTAATTTATTTCGAATTACTAGAGTACTAAGAAAGTAGCTATATACTCGATAGTTTTTATAAGTCTATAATATAATTATATAACCGATGCACGCTTAGCCGCTTAGGGTATATATACTTTCGAACCTGCGTAATATAACTATAAAGTTTATTCTATAACTTTATATATATTTTTAAAAGTTATACGCTTATACAGATATCCCTATACTCGATACTTTTAGTAAGTTTATAAGATACTTAACTAGTCGATATAGAGTTCGGTATATATCTATTCTATACTATAAGATACGCTTATTATAAGCCGTATTTTAGTTTATTTTATTTAATTAATTTCGATTTATAATAACTATAAGAAAATATCTCTATACTCGATACTTTTAGTAAGTTAATAGTATATTTAAACAGTCGATACACGCTTAGCCGTATAGGCTATATATACTATCGAAGCCGCCGAATACAGCTATAGAGTTTAATCTATAGGTTTATATACGTTTTCTAGATTTACAGGCTTATATATCTAGCTAAGTTTTTACTTTCTTTAGTATAAGTAAGTACCTATATATACGAGTGAAAAATTAGGCCCGGTATCTATTATAGGCTCTCGAATACGCTGATTACGGTCCTTATTTTAGTTTATTTTAGATATTTAAATTCGATTTAATAGAGCCTTAAGTTCTAACTTACCCTAGACTTTTTTACTTTAACGTGAATGACTCGCCTACTGCGTGCGCGCCGGGAGATGAATTTAGTGGCCGTGAGTCGATTTTTTAGAATTTATATATAAAACGAATTAGTCGGTACCTTTAAACGTATACTCGAGCCTACTATAGCGTGCTATAGGGTAATCTAGGGTCGGAGGGACTATAAGAGGGAGTAAAAAAAAAATCGAATTAAAGTCGAATCGATTTTTAGGCCCTCTTGCCGTACTATAGCAGTTCTTGCTAGATTTATAGTTACTATTATAGAACTATCGTCCACTATTATCGGCCCCGAAAGGCGTTAAATTAGATTTATAGTTACTATTACAGAACTATCGTCCACTATCGTCGCCCCCGAAAGGCGTTAAATTTCAAAATTTATAGAAGCCTCTATAAGGCTTATAGGCTTATTCTTTACTATTTCGATATTTTATATATAGTAAAAAATGCCTAGGCCTTTAAACCGCTAAGCGGTTCCCTCGTCTAGCCCTTCTATAAGCCCTATAAGGTCTAATAGCCCTACTGAAATTACGGTGCCTGTAGAATTAGTACAGCCTACTAAGCCTTTAAGCGCTATAGAAGGTAGCTTTACAGTCGAAAAAAATCTAAATAACCCTTTTATAGGGTATTTACTAGGCTCTGGCCTATTAATATGCTCTAAATGCGAAATAGGGCTTATTTTTAGCCGCTTACGGGACTACCTATAAGGGGAAAAGCACGGGATTTCGAATTCTGAAATTAAACGGATTAAAGAGTGGGCTATAGGCTTCCCTAGCCTTATAAAATCCGAAGAAGAATTAGAAGGGTTTAGCAGGTACCCTTCTAAAGAGACGCCTGCTATAGAGGGTTTAGTAGTAGTTAAGGACGGTTACGCCTGTAATTTCGAGCTTAACTGTAAATATATAGCAGTTACAGAGGGTACGATTCGAAAGTATATACAAATAAAGCATTAGCCTTTTAAAGGCCTTCGAAAGCCCCCTCGAGGGCAGTCTTCTAGCTAGTTTTATAGAGCTAAAGCGAATTTATAGCGCTTCTTTTTAAACGGGAACGGAAGCTCTTATTTCGAGGTTAATTATAGGCGTATATCGCCTATAATTACTACTACTACCCCTATAGTAGGCGCCTAGTCTACTGCTGAAATAGGGTCGGAAATAGAGTTAGAAGGGCCTGAAAATACTACGGAAGAAAGTAGCGAAAGCGATAGCGATTCGAGCGGCTTTAATAGCGACGATTTTAAAGGATTTAGCGCTAAATCCTTTAAAATTAAGCAGGATAACGCTACTAAATTTAGGGCCCTAGACGAGAAAGAGGCTCCTAACCCGTGGCTACGAAAATTCGGGGCTTTAGGGCACTTATCTCGTATAGAGGCTACTAAAGAGGAAATTCGCGCCCTTACTATACTATTTCCGGCCCCTATTTTAAACGAATCGATCCCGGAGGAAAACGAATTAGAAGGGCGAGGCCTTCTAGAGGTTTATTCCTCGATAGATCGGATAATTATAGAGGGTAAAAGGCGAATTAATTCGGACGAGATCTCGAGGGTAGAGTTATTAGAATTAAATCGAAAGGATTTAAATAGCGCCCCTAAAACGCCTTTTAGTGCTTTGCATAAGCCGGCGACGTGGAATCGCTATAGTATCGTCTTTAAACGTTTAATTACGTTTATTTTTCGAACTATAAACCTTCCCGAGGGTAAAAGGCCGCCGTATACCCTCTCGAAAAGTGAATTACAGTGGCTAAACAGTTTACGAAGGAGCCTAAAAAGAGTAATTTCTTAAATCCCTCTCGATTGCGATTTAGAGTTCTTATAGGGCCCTATACCTAAAAAGGAGTATTATATACTCGATTTTAAGGTATTAGGCTTAATTCTAAATATCTTCGGGAAAGAGCTTAATAAAGGCGAGTTTCAGAGCGTTTTAATTAGCTTTTTAGCTGTTTTATATATTCGAGAGGATAATACGTACGAAAAAGTCGATATAATTACCCCTTATATCTCTGCAATTACTACTTTATCTCGATTATTTATTTTAGAATTTTATATTCGAAATATAGAGTTTATTATTAAAGAGAATATTAAAAAGCCGGGTTTTATAGAAACTTTAGCCCGCGCAGAAGCCCCTAATTTATTCGATTCTATTCGCGAAGCAATAGAGGAATTAGTACTGCCTAGTATTAAATATAAGCCTATACCTTATCTAGCTTCTTTACGATCGTACGGTCTTACTTTAATAAATAATAATATTAAAGCAGGCGGGGTTAGCTAGGACGGCGATACTTTAATATATAGGGAAATTCGCCTTTCGATTAGTACCCTACGGGATATAGTTCGAAAAGGTGTTTTCCAGGCCCGAGAAGTACTATTTAAGGACCTTTTATATATCCCAGAGCGTAGGAACAGCCTAAACGCGAATTTAATCGATTATTATAGGGGCTTTCTACCCGAAATCGACTGGGAAAGCCTTACCGATAACCCTGTAGAGCAATCTATAGGCTATTCGTTTATTAGCGATATAGAGGAAAGCGCTTTATTTAATACTAGGCAGTAGCTATTAAAGCGAATTCATTTAAATAAACAGGCGCGAAAGGCCTAGTTTCCTCGCTATAAAGTAACTAAATTTAAAGAGCCTTCCTTTAAAGAGGCTAAAAGATATAGCCGTTTAATAGGGCAATTTCTCGAGAAATTAGCTGCTTTAATGCATATTACCTCCGGGCAGCTAGCTAGGGGGACAGAGGCGCTATCGATTCGGTTTAGGAACGGCGATAACGAGGGTTCTAGAGGGTTTTTCCTCGATAAGGGCTTAATTTAGTTAGTTACAGGCTATCACAAGGGCTATACTACCTCTAGTAAATTAAAAATAATTTACCGTTATCTGCCTCGCGAAGTAGGCGAACTTCTTTCCTATTATATCCTTTTAGTGCTACCCTTTTTCGAGGATTTACAGGCGAATTTAGACGGTGTTACTTCTTTTAGCGATCGAATCTGGCCTATCGCGCCTGAAAAGGGCGAAATCGATAATTCTAATAGCGCTATCCCGGGGGCTCGATTCGCTAGCTCGAAAATAGGGCCGAATCTAGACGATCTAGCGCCTTTAGGGGCTATAGAAGATACGGAGGCCTTATTTTCTACGTCCCGGCACCGATTAGCAGCGTTCTTTAGCAGTCCTCGATTAACTAAGGCCCTAAATAACCTATTTACAGAGGGCTGTGGGCAGAATATAGGGCTTAGCAGCTGGAGGCATATCGCTATCGCCCTAGGCCGTGCGAAAATTAAAGCGAATAAAATAGGGGAATTTACGGCTAGGGCGGTAGGCGGCGATAGCTCTAATAGCGATAATAATAGCGGCGGCGATTCAGATTTTAGCGACCTAATAGAGGACGAGATAGCCGGGCACTCTTCTAAAACAGCCCGTAACGTTTACGGACGTTTAATTAGGGACGGCCCTTTTATCGATCCCCTAAAAAGAGAGGCTTTTAGGCGCTATTCTCTAGCGTAGTACGCGTTATTAGGCTTTTTAAACCCTATCGCCGCCCTAGACGTCCTCGGGAAACGGAAGGCAGAGAGCGAAATAGGGCTCGAAAATAGCAGAATTCGGGAGGCGCGAATTAAATCCCTAGGGGCTATTAACCTCGATCGGGAATTACAGCGAATTTATATAGGGTCTATTAGCCCTATTAATTTCCGAGGGTTATAGAGGGAAGCGCTATAGGCTATTATAGCCTATAAGAGCCCTATTATCGCTATTTTCGGCACTGGCGTAGGGAAAAGCCTACTATTTCTCCTACCTGCCTATTCGTCTTCCGGGGGCGTCTCGATAGTAATAGCGCCTTTAATAGCGTTAATCGAGGACCTTAACGAACGCTGTAAATCGGTAGGGGTTCCTAGTACGATCTGGAATAATTCGAGGCCCTTCCTAGCAGAGAGGGTTATATTCGCTACGCCCGAAATAGCGTTTACTATACCCTTTAAAACCCTACTAAACGATCTAGCCTATTCGAAAAGGCTAGATCGGTTTATTTTCGACGAGTGCGATTTAATTCTAGAGGGTAACGATCGATTTAGGCCTGAATTAGGGCGGCTCGGAGAATTAAATATATACGGCGTATAGTCGATTTATTTAACTGCTACCCTTCCGCCCTTTAAAGAGCGCTTATTTTTCGAAAAAGCCTATATAGAAGAATCTAATAGGCCGTTAATCTTTAGGATACCTACTAGCAAGCCGAATATTCGCTATAGTATAAAGAACCTCTATTATAGTAAGAAGCAACGAAATAAAAATACTAAATTAGTAATTTTATTAGCTACTTTAGATCTAGTAGTTTCGAATACGCTAGATAATTTAGGGCCTAACGCGCGGGTTATTATTTTTTGCTCTTCGAAGCTAATTACCCGCGAGGTAGGCGCTAAATTAGGCTGTCTTACATACTATAGCGATATCGATACGCTAGAGGGTGTTGATAAGGCTAAGCGGCTTATCGATTTCGCGTCGAATACCCCTATAGAAGGCGTTTATAAGGGCGGCCGCGTAATAGCAGGCACTACGGCTATAGGAAGGGGTTTAAATATCCCGAATATACGCCTTATAGTGCATATAGGCGGCCGTTTCTCTATAGACGAATTTATTTAGGGGGTAGGGCGAGGGGCGAGGGAAGGAGGGGCCTGCGAATCTATTATAATCGATACTAGCGAATTTCTCCCTACGAATAATAACGATTCTATTGATAATTTAAGCCCGTATACCCTTAAAGATTATATCTTAAAGGGTATCTGCCGCCGTATTATTTTAGATTCGGTATTAAACGGCCGGGAGGACCGAACGAGCTGCGAGATAGGCGAAATTCCGTGCGATATCTGCTTACTAAATTATCCTAAGGATATTTACCGGAATTCCGAATTTATTCAGGGCATTAATAGCAGCCGCGAGGAAAATACAGAGGGATTAAGCGAGAATAGAGGCAGCGTAGCCCGTTTTAGGGGCCTAGAAAATAGGGAAGAGGAGGGAATTAAAGGGAAAAGGAAGGAGAAGGAATCTACTATTTTAATTCCCTCGGATAACGAGAATTACTCCGAAGGGTTAAATTCAGATGATTTATTAGAGGCCCTTAGGCCTAGCAGCCCTAATAAATATTCCGAAGGACCTAACCCTAGTTTTCTAGGCCCTAAGGCTATCGAGGGAACGAGCAGCCTAAGCTATAGGGAGGGGGTAAATATAAATAGGGTTAAATCGCCTTTAATTGCTACGGAAAGCGAGGGCGAAAGCGAGGGCGAAAGCGAGGACGAAATCGAGGACGAAATCGAACGCGAAATCGAGGACGAAATCGAGGACGAAATCGAAGGCGATTTAACTAACGATTTACATTTACCCCCTCGGACGGTAGGGAGGCCTAATAGCCTAGGTTCGAGTACCTCGCAGGCGGGGCCTAGTTTTATACCCCCTAGGTTTACTAGGGAAATTACGGGTAGGGCGAATAAGGCTACAGAAAGGCTCGACGTTTCTAAAATCGAATTTGCAGTACTTCTTTATTTTTTTAGGTCTGTAATACTACCTAAATTTAATAAATTAGTAGGGTGCCCGTGCTATTTAGGCTCAGATAGCGCAAAGCACCTTCTAAAAGACTGTAAAAAGCCTAACCTTACGCCCTACGAGGAAAAAGCCCGTAAATTCTCTAGTAGGCTAGTGCGGTATATTATAACGCAGCGCGCTGGCGGCCTCTATGCCGGCTGCTATTTCTATTACCTACCTTTTGCCCTGTGTAGCCGCTGGGAAGCGAAGGAAACAGGGGGTTAGGCCTTAATTCCAGGCGAGAAATGCGAATTAGGGCCCGAATTTATCGATTTTACAGTACATGTACTATTTTTTAGCGAGGAGTTATAGGGTAGGAAATTTTATACGGAGGTTTTAGCGCGTTTTAGGCGTATAGGGGATTTACAGGCGTTTAGGGAAGACCCGGAGAGCCTAATTCGAGGCCTCTGCAGTAGGGTGAAAAGGAGTGATTTCGAAGGGAGCGAGCTATCGCTACTTATTATCTCTATCTGCCCTTATTTATACCCTCGATTCGAAAAGGTATATAACGATTTATTATCGAAGGGTACGGTAGAGGATAGTAAATAGGAGTTTTAGTTAGGTTTTAGGTAAAGCCGAATTTTACTGGTTTTATACTATTTTTATTTTATTTTTACTGTGAATACTGCGTGAGAAAACTAATATTTTAGAAGCCCGTATATAATAGTGCCTATACGCCGCCTGTAAAATGAGATACTAGTACGTTGGGTATACTGTATTAAAGCCCTGAATTTTAGCTTTCTAACGGACCTATTTATATCTAATTATCCGTTATATAGCCCGCCCTAGCACTACTAATAGTAAATACCAAATCTTTCCTTCTTTTCTTTCCCCCCTTCCTTATTCGATTTATTTATTTTAAAATATAGCCCGCGATAGCGTAAATTAACCTGTATTTATTAAATTTTAATACCCTTACTTACGCCCTAGCGAACCTCTATTATCTACGCTATTCCTTATCTCCCCCCCGTCCCCCCTCCTTCTCTACTGCAGCGTACTATTCCAGCCCTTAAAGTAAGTTTATAAGGGCTAGCTAGCTCCCCAGATTAATTATCAGGTAGTTTAGGTAGTAAATAGCGTAGTTAGTAAGTAGGTAGGTTTAATTTATTAAAGTTTAGAGGTTTCGAGTTCAAATGCAGTATAAACGTAATTTTTCGTAATAAGTAAGCGTAATTTTCTCCCCTTTAAACGTAATAGTAAATCGAATAAATATAATAGTAAATCGAAGTAAATAGAATTAAATAGAATTAAATAGAATTAAATAGAAGTAGATAGAAGTAAATAGAAGTAAGTAGAATTAAATAGAAGTAGATAAGGATTTTATTTTTTTATTTATATTCTATTCTAATAGATACTTAATATATTATATATAAGAAAGAAATAGAAAGATATATAAATAAAGGAAATAAAGGATAAATATATAATTAAAGTAAATAGTTTTATATATATCTCTTTTTATTTATAAGAATTAAATAAGTAAGTAAATAAGTAAGTAAGTAGGTAAGTAAGTAGGTAGGTAAGTAGGTAGGTAGGTAAGTAAGCAGGTAGGTAAGTTCGAAAGTTCGAAAGTTTAGAAATAAAGGCTAGGGTAAGTAAGGAAGTAAGCAAGTAAGTAAGCAGGTAAGTAAGCAGGTAAGTAAGCAGGTAGGTAAGCAGGTAGGTAAGCAGGTAGGTAAGTAAGTAGGTAGGTAAGTAATTAGGTAGGTAAGTAAGTAGGTAGGTAAGTAGGTAAGTAGGTAAGTAAGCAGGTAAGTAAGTTCGAAAGTTCGAAAGTTTAGAAATAAAGGCTAGGGTAAGTAAAGAAGTAAGTAGGTAAGTAAGCAGGTAAGTAAGTAAGCAGGTAAGTAAGTAAGTAGGTAAGTAAGTTTGAAAGTTCGAAAGTTTAAAAATAAAGGCTAGGGTAAGTAAGGAAGTAAGCAAGTAAGTAAGCAGGTAAGTAAGCAGGTAGGTAAGCAGGTAGGTAAGTAAGTAAGTAAGTAAGTAATTTCGAAAGTTCGAAAGTTTAGAAATAAAGGCTAGGGTAAGTAAGGAAGTAAGTAAGTAAGTAAGCAGGTAAGTAAGTAGGTAAGTAAGCAGGTAGGTAAGTAAGTAAGTAAGTAAGTAAGTTCGAAAGTTTAAAAGTTTAGAAATAAAGGCTAGGGTAAGTAAGGAAGTAAGTAAGTAAGTAAATAAATAAGTAAGTAAGTAAGTAAATAAGTAAGTAGATAAATAAGTAAGTAGGTAAGTAAGTAAGTTCGAAAGTTCGAAAGTTTAGAAATAAAATTTAAAGTAAGTAAGTAAGTAAGTAAGTTAGTAAGTAAGTAGGTAAGTAAGTAGGTAAGTAAGTAAGCAGGTAAGTAAATAAGTTCGAAAGTTTAAAAGTTTAGAAATAAAGTTTAAAGTAAGTAAGTAAGCAGGTAAGTAAGTAAGTAAATAAGTTCGAAAGTTCGAAAGTTTAGAAATAAAGTTTAGAGTAAGTAAGTAAGTAAGTAAGTAAATAAGTAAGTAAGTAAGTAAGTAAAATAGCTTTATATATATAGCCCTTTCTATATAGTAAGTAAGTAAGTAAGTAAGTAAGTAGATAAGTTAAATAGCTTTATATATATAACCTTTTCTATATAGTAAATAAGTTAAAAAGTAAGTAAGTAAGTAAATAAGTAAATAAGTAAATAAGTAAATAAGTAAGTAAGTAAGTAAGTAAGTAAATAAATAAGTAAGTAAGTTAATAAGTTTAAAAGTTTTAAAATAAAGAATAAAATAAGTAAGTAAATAAGTAAATAGATAAAAGAGTTAATTAATAAATAGATAATAAAGAATATAAAGAAATAAATAATTAAAGAAATAAAAATAAACTCTCTTTATAAAGAAAGTAAGTTTCTTAATAATAACTATAGCTATTATATAATTATTATATAGTATAGCAGTATAATTTCTTATAAGATTTTATTAGCTATTAATCGAATATTCCTTAAAGGTTTTAAGTTCGAATTACTATATATATTAAAAGTTATTAATAGCTATAGTTTTTTTACTTTTTACTTATAATATTAAACTTTATTATAATATTTAAAATATAAAAGTAAGAGATATAAAGAAGTATATAAAGCTATAATAATATAATAATTATATTAATTAAAATATTTAAAACTTACTATTATAAAAAGAATTATTATTATAAAGTAAAGTATTTATATAATAAAAAGAAATACTTTTAATTATAACTATAATAATATAGAATTAAATAATAACTTTAGCTATTATAATAAGAGTTAGTACTATAATAAAAAGAATATTAATACTTTTTAATAGATATATATTTTATTATAAATAAGAAAGTAAAATAAAGAGAAATAAAGAAATATTAAAAGTAAAAAAAGAGGAATTTTTTACCCTAACCTAAGCTTAACCTAACCCTAACCTAACTTAAAAAAAATAATTAAAATAATTAATAGAATATTAATAAAAAAGAAAGTAAAGAATAATATTAATTTAACTTTAAAATTAAAAAAGTAAAGAGAATTAAAATAAAAAGTTTATTATTTAATTACTTTAACCTATTTTATTATATTAAAAATAATAATATTTAAAGAAGAGTTATATTACTTATTATATTATATTAAAAATACTAATATTTAAAGAAGAGTTTTACTACTTATTTTTTTATATTAAGAAAAGAAGTATTTAAAATATATAAGCCCTAGTAACCGTATATAGATATAAAGAGGAAGGAGGCCCCGCAACCGTGTTTACGTATAGGAAGATAGGGTTAGGGTTAGGGTTAGGGTTAGGTTAGGGTTAGGGTTAGGGTTAGGGTTAGGGTTAGGGTTAGGGTTAGGGTTAGGGTTAGGGTTAGGGTTAGG